>CAJHQQ010000176.1:0-310805 GCA_905132885.1 Moricandia moricandioides
CGATCGACACCAATTGGGCATGCCAAGGATACGGTGAACCTTACGAAGAATATGATTCAGATTACAAAAAGGAAGTAACAAGATGGGTAATGGATGCGAGAGTAGGTAATCCAGCATCAACAATCGGCTTTTCTTGGCCATCAAACGACATCAAACGTGCACGAGGTCTTTATGGGAGAATTCTAACTCTACCTAAGAAAGATGTAGCAGACGCCCTTCTAATGGCTGACCGATCAGGAAACTTCTTTGGACAACCGCAACCGCCATCGATCGACGCGCAGGTACCAGCATCGATCGACAACGAGGAGCAGAAGCAAGAGACATACAGCAGAGCAGAGATTGATGATATTGTGCATAAGATATACAAAGCTCAAGAGATGTCACTGGATGATTTCTACACGAGGCTTGATGCCTCACCAATTTGACTATACGCATGGATGAGATGAAGAAAGAAATGGATACTGTTCAGGGACAGCATGCGAGTAGGCCAGATAGATTGACATCGATCGACAGCAACACCTTGCCATCGATCCATACTTAGCTCGACAGACAGAAATCCGCAGCAGAAAAACCACTTAGAAGATAGGTAATATGAAATTGCTTTTTCTCAGAGCCTGATGAAGGAAGATATTTCTCAGCAACTAGAGGAGATATCAGACACTACCAGACTTAGAATACTCCAGCGCAGTATTGAGAATCTACAAAGAAGAATGCATTCACTGGAGGTTACTAAGGAGATCATAAAGAACGAGAAAACCAGAGGAGATGAGGCACTCAGAAACTTCATTGGTACATGGTTTGAGAAGAGCAAAGAAGATGTAGACACTTGTTTTCCAAGTGTTGATCAACCTCCTTTCTAGTCAGAGAATTCTGATAGAAACCACTAGGATCATCTATCAAGCGGCTAGCTTATTCGAGGAAGCTAACTAAACTCCGACTCCGGTAATTTGAGAAATCGAAAGAACTCTTTAATTATTGATCTTTATTTGATAATCCTAATGAAAGCTAGAGGTCTCCTTATAAATAGGAAGAACCTTGAACGTTAAGCAACACCAAATGGAAAATATGATAAATAATGGAAAACTACCAAAAACACATTAGGAGTAATTTTCTAGTAACATGATCATGTCGTGTCTCTAGCCACTTTGTGTTTGATTCGAGCCCACTGATTCTCTTGGGCTCCCACCCGTCTTGCTCTTCATTTCGAACTTCTCTAACTGTATCTTCTTCCTCCTAGCATAGTTATTCTCAGACAAATGATCTGATCTATCAATACTCCCTTCCCACACTTTCATCTTGTCCTCAAGATGAAACTCTGGAAATTGTTTCTGAAGCATTTCACATGATTCCCACGTTCGCTCAAAATCTGGTAGTTCCAGCCACTGCATTAGTACTTCTATCTCCTTACTTTTTTTCTTGTAGTGATCCCCATGTATGCTGGCTGGAGTAACTTGCAAGACCATGTCAGTTGTTAACGCACGCGGTAAATCATGTCCTTGCGGACTGTCGGTGCTTGCGCCTATAGCAGCTTTAAGTTGGGAGATGTGAAACACGGGATGGATAAAAGCATCCTCAGGCAGTGCAAGTTTATATGCGACCTTTCGAACGAGACAAACAATGCGATACGATCCATAGAATCGTGGCGCCAAATTTTCATTCTTTCGTAGATCCAGTGAACGCATTCTATACAGCTGCAGCTTTAAAAACACCATATCCCCTTCTGAAAATTCCACATGTCTGCGTTTTTTGTTAGCAATCTCAGACATTATTGCTTGTGTTCGAACCATGTTAGCCTGCAATTCTTCTAATATCAGATTACGCTCTTCAAGCCTTGTGTCCAGGCTGTGATTCAGAATTTCACGATTCTGATTGAGAAGAAGTAGTGGAGGATCGCGACAATAGAGAGCACGAAACAGAGTCATCTGGATGGAACGGTGGAAGCTAGTGTTGTACCAATACTATGCCCAACACAACCATCGAGACCAAGATCACGGCTTATCCCCTCCAACACCAGTGCCCCGTAACCTCGCACGAATCGCCGATAGTATCCTGTAAGACCTAGGAATCCTCGCAGCTCTGTCAGATTCTGTGGCCGTTGCCACCCCGCTACTGCAATTATCTTCGCTTTATCCACTTTTACCCCTTCACCGGTTACCACATGCCCCAAATACTCTATGCTTTTCTGCCCAAAAGAGCACTTCTTCCGGTTGGTGACAAGATGATGTTGGCGGAGGTTCTCAAGGACCACTCGAATATGCTCCCAATGTTCCTCCTCGCTTCGACTATATATTAGGATATCATCAAAGAAAACCAACACAAACTACCGTAGATAGTCGCGAAACACATCGTTCATGATTGACTGAAAAGTACTGGGTGCATTGGTGAGCCCAAAAGGTATCACTAAAAACTCGTAGTGACCCTCGTGTGTACGGAAAGCCGTCTTTGCCACACTTCTTCTCGAACTCGTATTTGGTGATAACCTTATTTGGGATCTAGCTTCAAAAAAATGACTGCTCCATGTAACCCCTCTAGTAATTCATCAATTATGGGAATAAGAAATCGATCTGGGATTGTTTCCCGGTTTAAGGCACGATAAGCAACGCAAAATCGCCAACTCCCATCTTTCTTGTGTACCAGTAGCACTAGGGTTGAGAATGGACTCTTGCTTGGTCTTATAATTCCGGCAATCAACATCTCGCGAACTAGCTCCTCGATCGCATTCTTCTGTATGAAGGGATACCTGTAGGGACGTACATTTACTGGTGGTGTGCCTTCCTTTAGGATAATCACATGATCCTTACTCCGTTGTGGTGGGAGCTCGTTTGGTACTTGAAAAACCCCAACATTCTCCTCGAGAATGAATTGCAAGGGTAGGTTCTCTGGTTCTAACTCTTCTTTCTCCTGATCACTGAGCGATGTAAGCTCAACCAATATCCCATGTTTTTCCTTTCGTATGCTACGTTACATATCATTAAGCGAGACTTGTGCTTTAAGTAAGCCTGGATCACCGATTATTGTTGCCCATTTTTCACCGTTTTTGAAGCGTAATGTGTGCAACTTCCAATTGATTCGAGTCTCTCTGAAGGTGTCTAACCACTTGTATCCAAGAATTAGATATGTTCTACCCAAGTCGAACACTAGGAAGTCTTCCTTGATTCGGATCCCTTGCACCTATAATTCCATTGATTTCCATTTCCCAGGACTTGTGATTACATAACCATCGCCCACGGAGACGTCATAGCTCGTATGATGATCTATCTCCATCTGTAACTCGGTAACAAGGCGTCCAGATATAAAATTATCGGTGGCACCGCCTATCAATCATGATTTCGACCTCGCGAAAGCCTAGCTTCCCTTTCATTCTTATGGTTCGTTTTGAAGAAATCCCTGCAGTGCAATTCAGTGAAAGCTCTACTGTCTCCTGATCGCTTGCCTCCATCTCTTGGTTTTCTTCAATGGAATTCTCATCCAGTAACATGATTTGTTATTTCTTTCCTTGGCACCTATGCCCGGGCTGCCACTTTGCGTCACACCAGTAACAAATCCCCTTGTTCTTTTTTTCTTGAATCTCTTTAAGACTCATTTTTTGTACAATTGATGGTGTAGTCTTGGTTAAAACAGTAGGGTTTGGAGCAGACCTCTCCTTGCTCTAACTTCCTTCGGGCCTACTTGGGCTCCATGAAGATTGACTTGGAGTGGAGCTTCTTCCTGTTAGTACAGCCGGACTTTTATTTTCAATTCTTTGCGCCATCTCTTTGAGACGTGATAATCCTGTTGAGCAGAACAATTTCACCTCCTCTGATATCTCGGGTTTCAGTTCATTGAGAAAAGCTTCCTCTAAGAATTCTGTTGGTAACTCTCGACGCATTGATGTGATCTCCTTGAATTGTCGTCGATATTCTGTGACCAACCGTATTGATAGATCAGATCATTTTTTTTCTTCTCCATTAGTGACGTGACCTTGGCATTGAGGATGTCAATCTCTCTCATCACCTCGGTCATGCTTGGTCCCACGTTTTCGTCCTTTTCACTCGATGCAGTGTTGTATTCGTGGTCACCATCCCTTTTCTCGTCCACATCTTTTGAATCTCCAGTCGCCATGCTCTGGGTCACAACCTTAGATGTGTTATTCATTATCTGGCTCTGATACCATTTTGATAGAAACCACTAGGATAATCTATCAAGCGGCTAGCTTTTTTCGAGGAAGCTAACTATACTCAGAATTCGGTAATTCGAGAAACCGAAAGAACTCCTTAATTATTGATCTTTATTTGATAACCCTACTGAAAGCTAGAGCTCTCCTTATAAATAGGAAGAACCTTGTAAGTAGTGATATTCTAGTAACAGGATCATATCTTGTCTCTAGCAACTTTGTGTTTGATTCGAGCCCACTGATTCTCTTGGGCTCCCACCCGTCTTGCTATTCATTTCAAACTTCTCTAACTGTCTCTTCTTCCTCCTAGCATACTTATTCTTAAACAAATGATCTGATTTACCACATTCACAACGTCGAGCTTAAGACTATAACCAAGCACTGAGTGGGAGGCAGCCCACTATTTATTAAGTTTTAATTAGTTTTTAATCTTCATTTATTACTAATTTTCGTATTTATTTATTTTTTTCAGATTAAAAAAAATCTGAGGAAGACAATCTGCATAGAGCATCGACCGACACTTGATCACTGCTGATCGACGGAGTAGGCAACACATTGATCGATAGGAACTTTACTGCGTTGATCGACGATCACCATCAGCGGGCATGTATATCATTTTTCCTTGTTAAATTTGGTCCTTATGATTTGTTTCTTCCCCAATATCAGACTGTATAACACTGGTGATAGTGTTTTTTATGTCTGGGGAAGGTATTACTGATATTGTGTTTTATTTTGAGTTTTATACGAAATAGGAACTTACACGTTTAGCATCGATCGACACCATAAACCGGCCATCGATCGACGCTCTCTTACAGGGAGAGGCATCGAGTTTTATACTTAAGCTATTTACTTATGAATTATTTTTCCTAACCAATCATGGGAGGATTACACTGGGGACAATGTAATTTAAGTCTGGGGAGGTTCGCTAATGCTATTTAATTATTTTTGAGTTATATATATATATATATATATATATATATATATGAGTTTTTTCCAAAAAAAATTATTGAGTCAAGAAAAGGACTATGATCAAAATTTATTATTGACTAACCATGCTATAAGCACCATTCTTAGAAGTTTATTTGCAGAGATTACTAGAGATACCAAACTGGATCATCCTGCCACTATATTAAACTTCCTTAGAAAGTTTGAAGGAACCAAAGCTGATTTCCAACACTAATCCTGACATTATTTGCTTGCTTTGGGATTTGGTATACATCGGATTGGATTACTTCTGCAGGTCTGGAAGGTAAAAGTCTGTGTGCTTCTGATTCCCCTCTACCCCTTTTCAGATTCAAAAAGCAGTCGGACAGGATTTGGTGGCTACAACCATTAAAGCTTGATTCATATGATCCTCGAAATAGATAAAATGGTCAAAAAGAAGTGAACAGGATCTGGTGGCAAAAACCATTTGGGCTTGATTCATGGAAGTCTATCCAAATATCTCAGTCAAATAAAATCAAATTAAATGATACCCTCAAAAAGAAGGGAGACATTAACTGAGAAAAAGTGAGAAGAGAGAGAGGAAAGGAATCAGAGAAGGCTGCTTGTGTGTTCAAATACTTGCAGAGGTAATAGTCCATGTGTCCCTTGATCGATACTCCCAAGGTAAAGCCTGCACTTTTATTTTATGCAAAGAAATTAAATCAGTAAAGGGGCGAGTCAGACTAGTATTCGCTAAGTTGTTGGTAGAATGGATTTGGTTGCTATACTAGGATAGGGTATATAAAGTTTCTCTGTGATTGACTTGATAGGATGTGGTTGCAATAAAGTAAGGTGACAGTCATACTTAGACAATATGTGAGTCTTCGCTTTTCAAAATATCATTCACATGATTGTTTGCTTGAGGACAAGCAAAAGGTTAAGTCTGGGGGAGTTGATATAGCCTATTTATTTCCAGTTTTAGACCATGTTATAGAGTCTATTTAGGTTATGTTATGTGTGTCTAGGCTATGTTTTGAGGTCTTTGCCAGTCTAGGTACGTTTTGGAGATATATGGAGATACTTTGAGCTTTTTGAGCACTTATAGGAGAATAAAACGTAGCTGAACATTGAGAGAATCGAAGTACAAGATTACCATCAATCGACGACACAACTTTGGCGTCGACCGATGTTGCATTACCAAGATCGATCGATGTTGCACATCTGCCATCGATCGATGTCCAATTCGCAGATAGCCGGTTTTCAAGCCCAAATTAGAGACATGACACAAGATTACAAGATTAACCTTGGACGAGTTTTGACCTAATAAAGTTTTATATTTATACTTTATGTATTGCACCAGAAAGGTGGGCAAAGTGGGCAAAGTGGGCTAGGTGCCTAGGTTTTGTGGAAAAGTGTGTGTGTGCACCACCTCACCATAGTTTTAAGATTTATATAGGGAGAAGATTTATAACTCTTTCGGGAGATTTTTATTGAAACCCTGATATTTTATCTATGCATTTTATTCTTACATTAATTATGTCTGAGTAGTTATCAACTAGATTTAGGGTTTATTAATGGTACTGATGGATTAGCCAAACAATTGAATTGTTAAGGTCATTTTTAGATCTATTAATATAAATATGTTTATTGTTTGTGTTATAGAGTAGCTAACTATAACCCTGATAATAGGATAGTTAGGCGCAAGCGAGATCATGGTCTACTACCCGAATCTATTCTGTTGAGAAAGGTTGCTCGAAACAAACGAGAGTTGATTTAGTTAATCTAGTGAACTTATCGAAATAGGTCATCACGCTTGACTCAAGAAACCATCGATCGACGCAGGATCATTTCCATCGATCAACGGTCATTCCGTGTCAACAAGGGAGAGCTGAGACATTGGACTTAGTCAATAGATTAGACGTGCATGCGAGAGCTGGTGTGTTTTACATAAGATTTCGAGTGCCACGATTAAATACCTTTAACATCTATCTACTATAATCCACTTGCCTGAAACCCTAGATCTAGCATATTTACATTTGCATCTAGTTAAATTATTAGCATATTTCCATATTTGCATTATTAGCATATTTCTATATTGCACATATACCTTCTAATAAGGAATATTTCCTTGACCTGATTACTTGCTACCAATATATATAGTTACCTAGCTTAGACATTAGAAATAAGAAATCTATTGTGTGTCATTTTTCTCTGCGGATTCGATCCCTAAGTACTACACTTGATCTCTCTTGACAAGAGTATTATTTTATGTGTTAGGATTAAGGGTTAATTTGACAGTTGTTTGTATAGGATATTTATACCATGTTAGAACATAAAAACACCATCACTTCAATGCAATATGGAAATATGCTAGTAATGTTATGGAAATAGGCTAATAATCTAATTAGATGTAAATGTATATTATATCTAGGGTTTCAAGCTTTATGAATTATAGGGGATAAGATGCAAAAATATGTAAATATTTTAGACCTCAAATATTAACCATTATGCCCCTTTTAACTCCAACTCTCGTTTGTGAGCAAAAGGAAAGACCATCGATCGACGGCTAAGGCCTTATGTCGATCAACGGTGAAATCAGAAGGAAGTGTGAACGAGATATTATATGTTCACCAAGCTAATTAGACAAGTTCTCAAATAATCCTAACAACCTAGTTCAATGGAGTTTATTCTAGCACATAACCTACTCTCGTTGTCGTCCATGTCCTACTTTCGAGATCCTAGTTAGCTACTCTAGGATGAAAGCATTAAGCACAACTCAATTGATGGTTATTAACTTAACTAGCAATCCTACTTTTGGGCTAATCCATGACTGCTATTATTCAACCCTAAATCTAATAGGTAACTACTCACACATAATCAAAGTAAGAATAATAATCTGAATATAATGCATAGATAAAATACGGGGGTTCCAATACAAATATCCCTAAGGAGTTATGAATCTTCTCCCTAAATAAATCCTAAAACTATGATGGCATACACTTTTTTGTGCTATACATAAAGTATAAATATAAACCCTAAAGTCTTGGTCAAAACTCGTCCAGGGGAATCTTGTAATCTTGTGTCATGTGTCTAACTTGGAATTGAAATTGGCTGTCTGCGAATTGGTCTTCGATCGATGTCAGATGTACAACACCGATCAATCTTGATCACGTCGATCGACGACAGTCTTGTACTTCGACTCTCACAATGACCAGCTACGGATTATTCTTCTCTAAATGCTCCAAGTATCTCCGTCTATCTCCAAAATGTGCCTGGACCTGCAAAGACCTTAAAACATAGCCTAGACACACATAATAGAACCTAAATAGAGCCTATAATATGGGCTGAAACTGGTAATAAATAGGCTATATCAGGGCGCTTTAGTCCTAGCTCCCCACCATGACACCCTAGTCATATCGCTCACAGTAGCAAACTGCCTAGTAAAATGAATACTGATAGAAAATGTAAGCTCCAGCAACATCATCTTCCAAGACGCTTTTCATGATCTATGCTGGAAGAAAACGCACTAACGCGAAAGGTCACTCCACTCATAGGATTCTGAAGGGAAATCAAGCAAACCAGTATACGTCGAAGGAATCAACATGTTAACCAATTACTTGGTTGCCGACTGTCAGTCATCTTACAATATGATACTCGGGCGACCTTGGATCCATGAAATTGGATTCGTTCCCTCAACGATCAATCAGATGATCAAGTTTCCTACCCCTGGGCATAAAAGGGATCAGAGGAGACCAAGAGAACTCATGGTCCTTCTACCAGCCCACCCTTAACGGATAAACAAAGGTCTTATAGAAGAGCAGGAGGTCGAGGAAATGGACGAGGTGCCATTAAGCGAGGGAGACCCGACTCGAAACCTAAAGATAAGATCCAAGCTCACCGCAGGATTGAGACAAAGGCTGATAGACTTCCTCAGGTCAAATTCTGAGTGTTTCACGTGGTCCCACATGGACATGCCAGGAATTTATCAGGAGGTCATCGTGCATAAACTACAAATCGATCCCCTGCACCGGCCTATCAGGCAGAAAAGAAGAAAGTTTTCCCCTGAAATGGACGTATCATCAACGAGGAACTCAAATATATAATGGATGCCAGGTTCATCAGAGAGGTGAAATATCAAGAATGGCGTGCCAATGTAGTGGTGGTCAAGAATAAAGAACGGGAAATGGCGAGTATGCATAGATTTCATAGATCTCAATAAGTCATATCCGAAGGACACGTTCCCTTCGCCTCATATTGATAAGCTTCTTGACGGCACAGAGGTACACCAGCTGATTAGCTTCATGTATGTGTTCTATGGCAATAACCAGATGCTTATTGTGGGAACCGAAATTCACATTGTCGATTTCCATTGAATTAGGAACGCAGGGTAAACCCTATTTCCCATAGGTCTCGAATATCTGCTAAACCACACGCCAATCAATCAGAATATGAAATAAATATGGAAAAAGTAAGAATCGAAAAACTCGCCATACGGGAAAGTTGGTCGGTCCATTCTGACCAAATCGCCCGTATGGCGAGATTTCCTTGTCCAACTCGCCATACGGGAAAGTTGGTCGGTCCATGCTGACCAACTCGCCTGTATGGCGAGTTGGCCTTGTCCAACACGCCATACGGGCGAGTTGGTCGATTCGTGTTCCTTTCTTTCGAGTTTTGGCCCGGAGACTTTTGTTAAGTCAATTTAGAGACTGTATTCGAATAGATACACAATTTTTATGATTTCAAAAATACCATTTTTGCCCTCAACAAACGCACTCTGCCGGTAGGTTTCTGACGTTGATTCTGTCGTGATCAATTTTGACCCCAACAGTTAGCCCCCAGCTCGTCAGAAATGTGAAGTTCTTGCGAGCGTTTTTAATCATATTGGATGAATTAGGCAGAATCTGACGTCTAAAGCCTGGAGGTGGAAAAGTAAATCCTTTCTTCTATAAGTATGTGGAATGTTTTTACAAACTCTTCATTTGTATATTTTCACAAAATTTTTTAATATCAAAAGATTTTCTCCTTTCTTTCATTCCTTTGGTAAAAAGGAAGCTATGTCTTAGTGCAAAGATAATTCTCGTGATGACCCCCACACATCAATAATCGATCGACGCCAGAAGACGTGCATCGATCGACACCATTCCAGGGGTGAAACAGTTTTGTACATCTGATCCTTTTCATTCAGGAAGTCCACAATCAGGCGATTGGATAAACCCACTATTGATAGATGGTCACACAGAGCTTGGACAGGAAGCTTATGATGCTAATCGCAAAAGAATTTTCCATTGGGAAAAAAATATGAGTATGGCATCTACAAAGATGAGAACGGAAATGCACGAGCTACAGATGGAAGAGTTGTGAATGTGCAAGAATAAGAAAGATATCAGGGCAGTTCTAGAAAGAGCTACTATGTTTGAGCTGAGCTACATATGTTTATCAGAACATGCAGCAAAGATCAGTATGTCTATGGAGAAGCAAGAAACATACAGTAGAGCAGAGATTGATGATATCGTGCATGAGACCTACAAAGCACAAGAGATGTCACTGGATGATTTCTACATGAGGATTGATGATATATTCTATCCTCGCAGACTTCGTATATTTCATCCCAGATAGAGTTAGTATATTTCATTCCGGAAAAGGAATAAAAGAACTTCTATCCAAATATGAAATGATTGGAAAAACGTTATGGCAAAAGTTTTTTCTGAGAAATGACGAATTTTACGAAACAGTCTTTCGTTGTTGGGGTCAAAAATGGTCACGATGGAACCGATGTCTAAAAATTACCGCGGAAACATTATCTCTCTTTCCAGTAAAAAAGAAATAAAGAAACCATCGCATAGAACTTCTAATTGTCCTGCCTACCTCGTCCCGACTAATGGATAAGGACGTACAAGCGGAGGAAAAACCATGTCGCTTCCAAGTCTAATTGCTAGTGGCCGACTAGAGATGCAACATCTATTCTAGTCACCCATGGGTGAATAAAAACATAACGTCTAGTCGCCCATGGGGGACTTGACGCACACAACGACTAGTCGCCCAAGGGCGACTAGTTTCTCACAAATTCTAGTCACCCATGGGCGACTAGACACGTGTAATGTTTATTCGCCCACAGAGAACTAGACCCTCGACAAAGTCTAGTCGCCCATGGTCGACTAGACCGTTAACAAATCTCATCACCCTCTAACTCTCTGGACCAGTCCTACTCACCCTCTTGGCTATCCTACTCACCCTCATGGTCCTCTAGTCCCCTCATGGTCTCCTACCCACCTTCTTGGCCATCCTACTCGCCCTTAGATCCTTTTTGTGTTCTTCTCTGAATCTCGATCGAAACCTTTTTAATTTCATCTCAATCGGAGTTTCTTTTGAGCTTTTACGACAAAAGCAAGTAAGACTTGTTTTTGCGTAAAAAATCGGAATCAATCGTCAAGATGATAATGTGTAGCTTACACCACATTGTTCATATAAGGCTAGGTTGATAGGACCGACAATACGAAAACCGATTTCAGAAAAAACGATGATTTCTCCGAGAATAATTGAAAAATGCGTAAGTCGTAAAACGGCTCGAAACTGCCTAAAAATATAAAAGCACACTTATGATTTAATTCGAGAATATGCCCATATTCAATGACCGTTTAGTCGAGTGGAATAAGGAAAATGGAAAAAAAGGATAAATGCAAAGTTTCCGAGATATGCTTCGAGGTCGAGAAGATAAGGAAATATATTGGCAAGAGATAAACTCAAATCAAGGGCGGAAAAGGAAAGATCACCAACCTTTGTGGTGTATATAAAGAAGATCAACGCGAGGAGCCGTGTGGACGATTTTTCAGACTCTTAGAACTCTTTGCACTTAGAAACCTTAGGCTATTCTCTCAAGAAGCTTGGTTTCTATGACTGGCACTCGATTACTAGAAGAACTTGCATAGGCAGTTCAATATCGTGTTCCACTATTTTAATTGAACTACGTTCGGCTTGATCCTCGAAAGAGGTACGTAGACAGCCTTCCATAAGGTTCAGTCCGAAATCAACAAAAAATAATTCTTATCTTTTTTGTTATTGAGCTGCGACTCAACTAGGTTTAAGGTTTTAGGTGGCTAGCACTAGAAAACTCGCTTACAACTCTTGCGGGCGAAGCTTTTACAATCTATTGTAACAATCGCTATGCTCTTACTAGAATTAATAATAAAGGTCAAACGTTTTTTAATTCATTTTTTTGTATCTTTTCATATTCTTCTGCGTTTATTCTATTACTTATCTTTGGCTCTTGCATAGAATCCGGACCTCAAGGAAAGTTGAGTTTTCTTTGCATTCCTCTGTTCACTAAAAATCGACAGTGTGAATTTTGGTTCTTATAGTTTGGCGCTAGAAGGAGGGGGGCGGATTACTCTAACTCATGCCCACAAAACGCTTTATCAAAATGATGTCCAGAAATATGAAAGAGAAACTCGCAGCTTGTAACAACGCTGGTAAAAAAACTCCAGAAGTGACTGCACATGTGGCCAATGCTTACGCAAACACTGCAGTGCTCGAGAAAATGAAAAACCTAGTTGCGACTTTCCGCCACAAGCACATCACCAAAACGAGCTCCCGATTTATCTCATTAATCAAAAAGGGTCATGATAAAATCAATCAAACCCCATAAATTTCATTTCATTATCGAGTTGAAGAAATATCGACGCGTAGGGGTTCGACCAAAAGACGTTTTCCAAAAACTTTTCAGAAAAATAAAACTTTCCCTCCCAGGTATCGCGGAGAAACCCTAGATTACTTGCGGGAAAGATGAAGCACATAAAATCGGGTATACAACCCCCACTGCTGTACTTCTTCTGAATAATTTTTGAGGAAACTAAGTTGATCTCTATCGAATCACTTGAAACCAAAATCGGCTCACGAAGACTAAACTAATAAAAATGGGAGATCGTATCCCTCACTGCTAAAAGGTTTTCTGAAATCTAAGATTTCGTAAATATTGAAGTGTCACATCCATAGTAACATATTCAGTGCACTCTCGATAATTGTCACCTAAGCTTACTTCCGAAGAACTACTTAAAACTCCCTCGGATCAATCTCACGGAAACGAGAAAATTTCTGATTAATTTTAGTCGCATTAATTAAGCCCATCACAGCTATAGTTTTTGATATAAAACTCAAAAATTAAATTTGTGGAACAGACGCAAAAACATGAGTTTTCCAAAACATAGCTCTCGTATACTCAAACTCTAAAACATTTTACGAAATAACTTTTGTAAAGATAAGCTCGACAACATGTTATGAAACGACCTTCGTAAAATAAAATCGATGGTTTTTTTGTGAAACAACTTCCGTAAAATTAAATTTGACAACATTTTACGTAATAATTTTCAAAAAGATTAATCTTGACAAAATTTTCTGAAACAACTCGACAACAATTTACGACACAGCTTTCGTGAAACAATTCGACAATCTTCGAGAAGTCAAACAAGATCGTACAATAGGATTCTCGGAGAAGGAAAGAGATGGAGAGAGAGCTGAAAAGTGAACTTTGCCTATCAGCCTCTCTCCATGGTCTCATCGCCCAACGAGTCTTCCCGATCGCCCGGGGAGTCTTCCTGATCGCCCTTGGCAGCTTTCGATCGCCCTTAGATAATTCTAAAATTCCAAAAGACTTTCAACAAGATACTCGTTCCTCTTCGTAAAACCAATGATACAAAGACTGAAACCCAGATCTAAAAAATATAGATTGCTGAACCAAAACCGCAAATAGGCTTCAGCCTAAACACGGCAAGGAAAACAGAGACACCCAAGAAGAATCAATATTTTTACTATCCGTAAGGGACTGAAAAACACGAGAAGAGGAAGGGGGAATGAGCAAGCAAAACAGAGAAGATGCAAACTCGCATCTCCCAGAAAACTAAGGTATGTCCGACTTGGAAATTTTTGAAATCAGACATGGAGTTTTCGCAGGAAGGTACTAAGAAATAAAAAAGCTTTGTAGATTGTCGTAAACTTAGGGAACTTAAAATCTAGGTGGATAGTTTAGTGAACTAAGTCTAAGGCTATTTTTCCTATCTATCGTTCCTTAACTTTTCAGAAAGACCTTGCAAACCGATCTAAATTCTCATA
Organism: Moricandia moricandioides; assembly: GCA_905132885.1. Taxonomy (NCBI): domain Eukaryota; kingdom Viridiplantae; phylum Streptophyta; class Magnoliopsida; order Brassicales; family Brassicaceae; genus Moricandia; species Moricandia moricandioides. The sequence continues at coordinate 14,180 of CAJHQQ010000176.1, forward strand.
AAACCGAGAAACAATCGCCACAAAATACTGAGCTCGCTTCCTAAAGAAAGAAAAAATTAGATACAGAAACGTCATCTTAAAGCCGACTTGTTCCAACCAGATTTCTCAAAACCGAAATATTCCAAGTCGTCAACCTGAAAACTAGAAAGTCACAATCCCAACGTCATCCTTAAATCTACTCAGATTTTCGATCATCCCAATCCTTGAAAGAGAAAACGTACACAATCCTTCAAAATATCGATTCAGCCATTTTCTTCCATAAAAAAGAGGGAGTAGGTGCGTATATTATATTCGTATACTCCCATACTTTAATTTTTTTTGCCTTGGCATAAAACAATAAACATTTCGACAAAGAAAAATAGATGTAGAAGCGAGCACAACAAAGGAAACACTTTCTCCCTACTCGTTGACTAGATCTACCACTGGTTGACCGATGCGTTCCGCTCTAGAAACTAACGAAAATGTATCATGAATAGATCATAAAAAAATAACCTTTGGTAAAACTACATGAGTGACTCCAAAAAACTTTCACCAATGATCAAAATTAAAGCGGAAACATTTCCCGAAAAATCTGGGGAAAGATCACTACTTTGACATCTCCATGCATCGTGACATTTAACTACCTTCACAAAACTGGTCACCCAGTAATTTCGTAAAATTAAAACATTTAATACAAAATAGTCCGTGGGAATACAAGATTAGTACCGTGCAAAACAACTTTTCAATTAGAAGACGCGAAAGAGGAAAACCTAATCCTCGCCAGCAAACTTCACGAGTAATTTGCGAGAAACATTCTCTATTTCTTTCTATGAGAAGTCCTTCTTGTAAAACTTACTTGAAAAATCCTTTGTATAGTCAGATCAAGTCGTACAAAGCAAGTTTAGAAGATAAACATAACAGGTTTTACGAAGAAGTGTTTTTCGTATAGGAAACAAAAACTCTATGATCCGAATTTGGACGACCAATCTAATTTTTTATCTTTGCTCTATGATCTTACAGATCTTATTCTTCACCCTGCGGCTTGCTGGCTTCTGTCTTTCAATCCCCTCGGTTACATCCGAGCAGGCAGTCATAAGCAACTAACTCCACATGGGTTCTTTATCGAGCCTCTTAGGCTTCATGTTTCTCGGAAAAAAATACAAAAAAATGTTATACGACTAAATGAAGCATTATATGAAACAATTATCGTATAACTGAAAACCTAAAGTCGAAAATCGTTTTCTACCACGATCGGCCATCTTAACTCGGAAAATTCCCGGATACATGGCCATTCAATCTCAACGAACGATATTTATCTCTCGGCCAGTTACGCCTTACCGTTAAAGCCCAAACCAGAATTGGGCATACCCTTTAAGGACAATTATGAACTAACTTGACCTTAATGTTAACACAAAAGTGCCACGGTCTAATCCTTGATCAGCAACGTACTCGGCTATGCGGCTAAACACAACCTTCATGCCAAGCAAGAAAATTTGAGCGACCAGCGCTCCATCCAATCACTTAACGACAATCCGCGATTCGTCTAAAAATTCCAAGTAACGATTACGCAAATAATCATCGTATAACTCAGAAATGGAAATCATGCAATAAAGCCTTTACAACAAGACTCAGTCCTAACGACCAAACGGTTAAGAATAAACTTGAACTTCTCGAAAAAATCGACCAAGTTCTATATGTTACACAATTCACTTTTAGCCCGCAACATTTTACCCATAAAAAGCGGCATATAAGAAAAACCTCATAACTAACTCCTAGAGCTATGCAAAACATCTTTAAAAATATACAAAATAAATAACGGGGGTCGACTCTTCACAAAGCACAGTGAAGGAAGACTCTTACTCCCAGGGACAAATTCACTCGACCCCTTGTTCCTAATTCCTCGATAAAAAATCAAAAAAATCAAACAATTTAACATGCAAACAGTAACAACAGTTTTGGCTGCCAACATCGGCAAACAAATCAAAATGTTTCTCTACCGTAAGGTTAAAAAAAAACCTTGTGACCCCGCAAAACATCTTCAAGCCCGCAAACATTTCAAGCAAGAAAAGCAGGATATGAAATCAAAACCAATCTTCAGCATCCTGAGACAACGACGCCTGAAGAACCGGTTTTTGACAAAAATACCTTCCTCGATAAAAACACCATCTTGGAAGACCAAAGATTCATACGCACTAACACCTTTTCAAACACACATCCTTCGCAAAGGCTCAAACGGTACATACTTACAGTCATGTTTGTTGCTGATCACAACAAACTTTGAACATCCTAAACAGAAAAATCCATCTCCTCCCATAGATATAGCTCTCAGACATCCGACACAAGGATAATAGCACGCTATAAAAGAAATCCAGAATTTTGGTCAGCACTTCCAGACGACTTCAAAATTTTCTTTGGGAGATGCTCTGTTCCCCATCAATGCAAGTCATATAAGCTGAGAACTTATCGCGGACTTCAATATCGAGATGGAATCATGTCGAAAACGCTAGGGGTAACGTAAGCCAAAATAGTCATCGCAAAATTTAAACCATTATTAGACCTAGGTCTAGCTCTAAACCCAGCACACTGGACTCGAACATCTTAAGGCATGATATCTAACTGAGATGATGTTGGGGTCAAAATCGGTTATGTCAGAATCAGCGCCTGAAACCTCCCGCAAAACGTCCTCTTTAGAAAACAGGAGATAATATTTTAAAGAAAAGAAGATTGGGAAAACCAAAATCGAGTTTCATATGAATTTTGAAAAGGATTCATAAGGTAAGTCCTCGAGAAATGTTGCTCTAGGCCTCGGAAAAATGGATCCCGAGCATCGTAACAATGAAACAAAACAAGCAATCCAACTCGCTCGTTCGGCGAGTTGGACCAAGCAAGCACCAACTCGCCCGTTTGGCGAGTTGGATAAACCATTCCATTTTCATCTTGTCCTCGTAGCTTCCTCCCTAGAGATCGGATGGAACTTGCTCTGGTTTCATCTCAATTTGAGTTACCATTTGAACTTTACAATTTAAAAATCATAACAACTTGTTTTCTTGTATGAGGTTCGCATTAATCGTATAAAACGGAAACAGTTAACTAAACAACTAAAGCTGCCTCCACTATACAAGAAATTCAAAATTTCTTCAGAATCAACGTCGTTTTGGGAGTGCTCTTTTGATAAATCGTAAAAAACGCTTAAGTTGAATAACTGCCCGAGAGGGTCTAAAACGTGGCTCAAAGACACTCTCGAGTTTATACGAAATCGAGCTCAATACCTATGATGGTCTGTATTTTATATTTCAGGAAAATATCAATGTCAAGTTCGGAAGATAAATGTGAAGTTTTCGAAGATAAACACGAAGATAGAAGGAAAATGGAATATTCCCAGAAAGCGATAAACTCGACCGAGGGCATAAAGGGAAAGAGAAAGAGAAAACTGCCTCTAAGGGGAGCATATAAGGATGTCAAGGTTGAAGGTGAAAGTATCCACACAATTTTTTACTCAGAGCAAACATAGCACTTAGGGAAATTTAGGCATATTTCCGTTTTTCTATTATCGAGCTGCGACTCAACTAGGTTAATCAAGTCTTATAAGGTTAGAACTAGGAACTCGCTGTAGGCTCTTACTGCCTAGGATTTACATGTTCTAACGCTTAAATCACAAATTCTGAATAAGATCTATTTTTCTTTCTTTTCGTTTTATTGATTCGTAATAATTTTTTTGTTATCATTGTTTGATTGCTTGGCGTGTTGTTTAGAAGATATCCGGGACCTCTGGGAAAGTAAGGTTTACTTAGGTATCCGATTTTCATTGGAAATCGACAGTGCTGATTTCGGTTCCCACAGTTTAGCGCTAGAAGGAGGGGGGTACGGATCAATCTAACTCTCAGCCACCATCGCTAAATCAAACATGTCAGCCTACGATCTCAACAACCAAAAAACTCGCGACGACAACATCTAAAACACTCCAGCAACAAACGTCACTGCGGTTAACACCGATGCAAACACCGCAGCATTCGAGGAGGATAATAACATATTCTCGACTTTCAAAAAGAAGTCAACAGAACAAGACAAGGTCATGAGTTCTCTCGCTAAGCAGGTTGAAACCCTAACCGAAAGAACTAGGGCTATTTTTCTAACCAGAATCCATGGAAAAGGACTCGATTTCGTAATTCCCTTGGACCAATCCGGGAACGCACAAGGAAAACCGTGTTGACAAAACCCCGATGAAACTACTCCTACCCCAGCACAGAAAAATATTGTGAATCTTCCCCTATTGAGGAATAAAAAGAAGAAGGTGAAATTGTGGGTCGAGGTCGACTCCAATAGTAAGTCCAAAGCTACGGACGACGACGTGGACGTGCATCCACATCGTACAAGGACCCGTGCGGCTCCTGAAGAATCCCAGTTCGAAAATCCTATGACCGAATAAGAAGAAGCCATATTCTGGGACAAAAAGGAAGAACTGGCCGAGTAGCAAACTCGGGACACTCGCGGCAAAAGCCGACAAGCTCAGAAATCTGCCAGCAAAAATTTCATGATCCGCGATCTCCACGATCATCTCATGAAAACGGTAGCAGAGGTTAGAGCGGTAAAATCTCAAATCCATCACACTACTAGCACCGCAACAGAGATGATGAACTACTCGAACAGGCTCAGAAAACACCCTTTACAACTCGCATCACTAAAACACGAGTTTTGGATCCCCAAAAGATCAAGGTGACGCCTTATGATGGTACAAACCGACCCCAAGGCACACTTTCAGGCTTTCCAGATCGCGATGGGAGGAGCCAAGTTCAGAGAAAGTGAAAGAGATGCCGGAAAATGCCGCCTCTTCTTCGAAAATCTTCCGAGGGGCAGCGCTCGAATGGTTCTCTGGCCTAAGTCAAAATTTAATCGGAAGCTTCCGCTAACTCGCTCTGGAGTTTCTCAAACAGAACTCTATGTTCATAGATCGAGAAACCTCCGACGTTGACCTTTGGAGCGTATCCCAGGGAAAGGACGAATCTCGCCGTGACTTCATGAAACGGTTCAAGAACATTATGGAAAAAGTCAGCGGAATTGGCGACAAAGTGGCCATAGATGCGCTACGAAAGACGCTATGGTACAAGTCAAAGTTCAAGAAGTTGATAACTTTGGAGAATCCACGTACGATCCTGGACGCGCTCCACAAGGCCACATACTACATAATCATCGAAGAGGAGACGAAGGCTTATCGCGAAAGCATAAAACGACCAAGACGTCTTCAAAGGATCTAGTGTCAGATCATAAGTTGAAAAAGAAAAACTCTCGCAGCGACAAGAACGTCCATCGCGAGAGAAAATAAACCTAGGGATCACGTAATTACGCCAACAACTCCAGATCGGGGCAAGTCTAGACGACGGGAAAAACATGGACCCAGAATCTGAATTACGACGAGAATGACTTCTGTGACTTCCATCAAGCCCGCGGACACTCAATAATCAACTGCAAAGTTCTGGGGGCAAGATTGGCTGTGAAACTGATTGCAGGAGAAGTTTCCAGTGTGAAAGATCTTGTCCGCGATTCAGACCACCCTCCGAAAAATGATAAGGCCCCTCAAATGGAGAACCCTTCCAGGGGAAAACAATCAGGAGAAATGCGCGGAAGAAGGCATGACGAGAAGGGGAACGACAATACCCGTCACAGAGTTACCATGATCATCGGGGGATCGCACTACTGCAGAGACTGTTAGATATTCAGTGTAGATAGGTTGTATGATGAACAATCCCCTTTGGGGCAGAGAGTACTCGAAATGAAGATGAGAAGGATCTGGTTTAGACTTGTGTTTAGTTGAATCAGAAACAAAGATTAAAAAGACTTGGACAGATTAGAGAGACTAAGAAAGGGGTAGACTAGAGATAATCAGATTCAAGACCACTACGTTTATTATGAAGTGGAGAGGGGAAGTCCCCCTTACTCACTTAATTTCGAAATTACAATGACACAGACTTATATTGGCTTTACAAAGACATTAATCAGAGTCCTCAATCTAACGGTTGATAATGCTTGAAGTAGTGGACGACCATGATGGAGTTTGGGTGAATCCGAGTGATGGTTGATGATTGGAGGATAGTTCTGGTCAAAGGGAAGGCTGGGTTCTTATTGGGTTCTCATAGGCGCCCATGAACCTGTCCACTCAAGGGTCCAGATACATAGTCAATGTAATACCTCTGGTCTAGGGTATCAAGTTAACACATGTCAACGGACTCAGATCAAGTCATACTTGGATGAACAGCTATGAGAAGACATGAATGGAGGTTCGGTCGAAGCATTTTGAAGAATGGTCGAGTAGAAACAAAAATTGGTCGAGGAGACAAAACCAAAGATTCGAGACGGCCAAGATCGACAGGGTGGAAAATGGATTGAGGATGAGGAATGTGGTACAGTTACGAAGAGTTGGACAAGCGGCCGGAGGAGCCGGTTATGATGGGTCAAGTGAATCGAGCCTATCCAGTGAGTCTGAGTCTGATTCCAGCTTTGAAAATGAGAATGTGGTCGAGAGCACCGAGAGTTCGCATGAGGCCAGGTCATCCGAGTTTGAGGAAGCCAAGATACTTGAAGACATTGAAGAAGAATTTGATCATTTGGAGGGTATGAACTTTTCCCAAGGAATGGAGGCCACTCCGAAAGCATCATCGAATTCATTGAACTTCCAGTACGGCTACGGCAATGAGTTGTGTGAGGCAATGGAGATAAGTTCATCTGATGTGGAGGCCATTGAACAACCACCATTGGAAATCATCAAGATCTCATCAGCCAGCACGGTGGCCGTTAACATTGTCGACATCAGTTCCCGAGAGACGGTCCGTGGATCCCAATGCGAGCATGGAGTTCAATGTTCTCATTTGGAGGTCTATCGATTTCAGCTTGGAAAATATTGGGCAGAACTCTGACCCATACTATGTATACCATTACTCGTTAATACCGATGGAGTCATCACCAGCCAATCCGGAAGCCAGAAGAGAAGCAAGGGAAGTGGACATGGAAGTTCAGCAAGAGACCGAAAGGGAAGTTCCGATGATCGAGGGTACTCATGATGGAATGACCAGAACAAGTGGAGCTCTAGGAGGACAAATTGAAAAAGGAGGTACCAGTGTAGGACCAGCATCAAATGTTAAAGACTCTCGCGACATTCGAACCAGGAAGGAATGCAATGTGTGTGGAGCAAGTCACCATCATACTCGGGCATGCACCAGGATTAGGAGTCAGCCGTAGCCGGACTTGAGTGCTTACTGATCTGCAGCTCGTGTGAAACTCGTGGAAACTTTGTCGCGGATTGTCCAATTAACAGAGTGATCCGAGCCATACCCATCTCCGTCGTTCCCCCTGCCAGCCCTTGTCGATCAGACGCATCTGCAACGGGAGGATCGAACCGTAGAAACCGTGGCAATTCTAGGAACCCTCGTCGTTGAGCTCGTTGGAGCTAAGGTAAGAGGGTGCTGATCCTTCTCTTCGTGTGTTGTAGCTGTATTTTTTGTTTTGTTGTTGGGTTGCGTGTGCAACCCTCTTTGTTGTGGTGGTGAGAACTGTATGTTCGGGTAGCAAGTGTTTTTTAGTGTGCAGACCTTGCTAAGTTTTGGTAGTTAAGCTTCGCTTTACGGAACCTTGTTTTTGTTCAGGAGAGAGTGAACCCTAGAGTTTAGGAATCCGGGCCTTATTTCTAGACAAGTGAATGTGTTATGAGTGTTTGTGGTGTCGGAAGAAAACGGAACTTGACAAGGTGTACTCCGGAAAACTTGTGCATGCGTGAAAGAAATCAAGAGCCAGAGGCGACCGTGGTGAAGACCAGCAGTGAATGTTCAAAGGATCCACAGTTGTCATTGTGTAAGTTCAGAATCGTCGGTAGTGTGCGGATTCAGAAAGGTTAATGGTGTGACTGTTCTTGGGAGACCAATTTTGGTACAGCCGTGTACGGTTTGTGTGTGCAAGACCAGAGCAGTCAGTGGTCGATCCTGTGAAGAAGCAACCGAGACAGTAATGGAAGCGTGAAGGCTAGATTGTCTGGTGTATTTGGGAGGGTGATGCTTCGAGGAATCAAAGTTATTGCACAGCAAAAAGCCGAAGAGTCAGAGAAGATATGTCAAGTGAAATACCAGTCGAAACAAGTTTAGAAGTGAAGCCCGAACGGTGTAACGCCAAGAGAAAGAATGTGATGAGAATAGAAGACGAAGCCTAATCAGGTTTAAGACCAGAGGAGGATGAGAGAAGTTGAAGATGAAAGCCCAAACAAGGAGGTAATACAGCGCTAATGATCAAGATGAAGTCGTTTCCAAGGAGGGGAGACAAGAATAGAAATCCCGAGAAAGGAAATTGTGGAGTTGATCGCATAACAAGCTGTAGTGTTATGAATCATCTCCCTAAATAAATCCTAAAACTATGATGCAGTGCTGGTGCACACATACACTTTGCCACACACCTAAGCTCACCAGCACACCACCCCAACACACTATTTCTGGTGCAATACATAAAGTATAAATATAAAACCCTAAAGTCTAGATCAAAACACGTCCATGGGTAATCTTGTATCTTGTTTCTAACTTGGGCTCGAAATAGGTTGTCTGAGATTTGGTCATTGATCGATGTCAGATGTGCAACATCGATCGATATTGGTCATGTAACATCGGTCGACGCCAAGGTTGTGTCGTCGATCGACGAAAGTCTTGTACTCCTCTAAATGCTCCAAAAGCTCCATGTATATCCATATATCTCTAAAACGTTCTTGGACCTGTAATGACCTTAAGACATAGCCTACACACACATAGTAGACCCTAAATAGAGCCTATAACATGGCCTGAAACTGGTAATAAATAGGCTATATCACAACAATATTTTGATTGTGTGGAGTTTAGCCACTGGTGCAAAAGTATCAATGTAGTCTTCTCCATACATTTGAGTGAACCCTCTTGCAACCAGTCTTGTTTTCGTCCTATCCACCTTCCCATTTCCAAGATATTTGATTGTGAAGATCCATTTACTTGACATAACCTTTTTTCCTCTTGGTAATTCACTCTCATAGCAAGTGTTATTCTTGATCATAGCATTGGCTTCATCCCCTACTGATTCTCTCCATGCCTTATCCATCATAGCTTCTTCATATGATCTAGGAATGTTATTTTCATTTAGACTGGTCATGAAAGCAAAATGGTCTTCAGGGTACTTAACAAATGAACACACAACTTGAGAGGGATGTTCCACAGCTTGTGCATTTTACTAAGTCCTTGTACCAAAGGAGCTTGGCGGTTCCTTCCTCAACCTTGCACTTTTTCTCAAACCAGGCTGCTCCACTTCTTGTCCATGATCATCCACACATTCAACAACCCCATCTTTCCTTAGTATAGTACCTCCTGTTGGAAGAATCCATTTCGTTTGTCCATATGGTTCACCCGGCCTTGGTCGATCTGGTCTACCCGGTTGGCTTGGTCGATCTGGTCCATCTGATTCACCTGGGTCATCTAGATCTTTTTCTTTTCCCCCAAAATCATTTCCAGCCTCTTTCCAACTTTGTCTTGTTGTTTTTAAATTTCACCTTGATCATGAAAGTCCACCTGAATAGGTCTAGGTTCATCATTCCCCCCCCCCCCCATGGTCGAGGTGGGGTGATTGTGGTGCACCCGTTCGTCTTGGAGGTTCATTCTTTAATACTTCAGTAACACCAATGCCAAGTTCTTCTAGGATCATTCTCAGATTATCTTCTCAATCTGATTACTGGGATACCTCCTCCAAGTCTGTCCACTTCTTTTGTTCATAGCAACTTTTGGTTTTCACAAACTTCACCTCTGTTGAAAGTAACACCCTTCTACTCACTGGATCATAGCATTTATTCCCCTTCTGCGTGGTTGAATACCCAATAAACATAGCCTTGACATCTTGGCTTCAAGCTTGTTCCGTAGTTCACCAGGGACTAGCACAAAGTAAAGGCACCCAAACACCCGGAGATAATCCAATGGAGGTTTGTATTTGTTCAAGACCTCAAATGGGTACTGGTCTTGAATAACCTTGGTGGGGATGTGGTTGATAAAGTAGCATGCAGATGCCACTGCATCACTCCAAAACCGTTTTGGGACATTGGAATAAAACATCATTGACCGTGCCACCTCCATAAGGTGCCGATTCTTACTCTCAGCCAAACCATTTTGATGAGGAGTGTAAGGGCAACTTGTTTGATGTAAGAATCCATGTTGAGCAAGGTGTTTCTTACAAGCATGGTTTGTATACTCCCCATCATTATCTGATCTAAAAAATTTAAGCTTAGCATTGTAATAGTTAGTCACATAAGTTTGAAAACTCTTAAATGCATCTAGAACCTTATCCGTGGATGACATTAAAGTTATTCAGGTGTATTTAGATTTTTCATCAATGAATGTCACAAAATACTTATAATTATCCCTAGACAAGCAAGGTGTATTCCACATATCCAAATGAACTAAATCAAAGCATTACTCATGTTCCTGTTGGAAAAATTGTCTTAGAATGCTTGCCTAAAAATGCAAGCTTCACACTCATTATTTTTAAACACAACACCTGGAAACATCAAGTTGAAAGATCTAAGATGAAGATGACCTAGTCTAGCATGACACAAGGCATCGTTATTCGACATAGAAGCAGAAGTAAATCAGTATACATAATCAGGAACATGAGTAAGATCTTTTAGCATATATAAGCCCCCCTTAGTTACTCCTTTCCCAATTAGTCTCTTGATCTCAATATCCTGAAACTTCACATCATTAAGGGTAAATATCACATTACATTGTAAATCATAAGTGCACTTCTTCAAGGATAGCAAATTTGAAGTGAAGTTAGGCATGTAGAAGGCCCTAGATTCTTTATCAAACAATTTCAGATTGCCTATTACCTTAATTGGTACCTTCTCACCGTTAGCGATCATTACATGACCATGAGCTCGTTCAATAACTTTAATAAGTATAGTATCACTAATCATGTGATGGGATGCACTAGAGTCAATTATAAAAGGTTTTGACATATTGCAAGCATTATATGAATGGCAATTTCTAGCTGGTGCATATACAATCCTAGACTGACCTAGATGATTATTTGGGTCATACTCAGTACTAGAAAGATCAATACTACCAGTCCCAATCAAGGATGCATAAAAAGAATACCCAAGGGTGTTACCATTGTCCTTGAAGATCTTGATTAGAGAGCATAAATTTCTGATCTCATAATCAAATCATTTTCATTGAGCCTCTTGTTACTTGGTTGAGTGGTTTGAGTTGACATGGCCTGTAAGATCCAAATCCTAAGTCTAAAAAAAATTCATTTCGTTATAGAGTCTCCTAGGTCTTAACTCCCCATTTAAAAACCCATACAATTATTTTACAGTAGAGGTTTTATGTATTTCAATGCAAACTTTAACAAATTAACCCTACGAACTACCCTTGCCAAGAGAGGTCAAATTGTAATATTTAGGGATCGAATCCACATGGAGCGTGGGCTAGGCAAATAGATTAATAAGAATTAAATAAAATATAACACATGATTGATTGATTGGTAAGTAAACAACAATAGTAAATAGCTAGAACTCGATATCTAATGTAAAGGATAAAGGCTAAGGGTATTAATCATAGAACTCGATATCTAATGTAAAAAATGCCAGCTCTCGTTGTGAGTCTAATCTATTGACTAAGTCTGATGTCTAAGCTCTCGCTTGTTGACACGGAATGACCGTCGATCGACGGCAATGATCCTGCGTCGATCGATGATCTCTTGAGTCAAGTTTTATGACCTAATTTGATAAGTTCACTAAATTAACTAAATCATCTCTTGTTTGTTTCTAGCAACCTAGCTCAACATGATTAATTCTGGTAGTAGACCATGCTCTCTCTTGCGCCTAACTATTCTATGATCAGGGTTCTAGTTAGCTACTCTATAACACAAGCAATAAACACAACTTTATTAAAATATCAAATAATCAACCTAGCAATTTATTGTTTGGCTAATCCATCAATACCATTAATAAACCCTAAACCTAACAAGAGATCTACGCAGACATGATCTTTATTAAAGAAATCAAAGATGAATAGACTAGATATAGAATAGAAATCAAATAAGAACCAAAGGAGTTCTTGGAGAACTCTGAAGGAGTTCATGCCTTCTCTCCTCACCCTATAACAATAGATAGAATAAAGCTTGATGCCCAAACAATGGCATAGAAACATATAAGTAGGGTTTTAGGTCATCCATGGGTATTTTGGTAATTTTTGATGTCTTCTGGGCTTAAGACGGCCATAAAACAAGTCGGGCGTGACTTCTGGGATCACCTTCGATCGACACCAAGGCTGTGCCATCGATCGACACTCATTCCTCTTCTCGATAGCTTCCTCTCACAACGCAGACATACCACTCTCCAGTAAAACGGGCATAACTTTAGATCTAACCGTCAGATGGATCTCATATCGGTGGAATTAAAAAGCTAACTAAAAGCTGCATCTTCTACCCAATGATCAACCCAATCTCACCATGGAAAGGTCTCCATGCATAACAAAACATCTGACGCATCTTCACAGTTCTGCATCTCTAAAAAGCTCCAAAATCACCAAAGTTCTCCAGAACGTACATGAACCTGAAAATACTCTAAAACATACTCCAAACACATATATTAGACTCTAAATAGGGTTGTTATCATGGCACAATAGTGGTAAATATCAGGCCCTATAAACATGGAAACCAAGTGTCTACATCTTCTTTTCTCTTCTGAAACAATGTACCAACGAAGTTTCGCATTGCTTAATCTCCTCTAGCTTTCTCGTTATTTATGATCTACTTTGTAACCTCCATTGAATCATTCTCCTTTGTAGATTCTCAATACTGCACTGTAGCATTCTATGTCTGGCAGTTGTAGTGTCTGATATATCTTCCAATTTCTGAGAAATATCTTCTGACAACAGGCTCTGAGAAAAAAAACAATCTCATTGAACCGGTCTTCTAATTGTTTTTCTGCTGTGCACTTCATTCTGTCGAAATCAGTATAGATCGATGACATGATGCTGCTGTCGATCGATGTCACTCTATCTGGTCTACTCACATGCTGTCTTCGAACAATATCCAAATCTTGCTTCATCTCATCCATGCGTGTGGTCAAACTGGGGAGGCATTTCTCTATAGGATAGTAGACATAATAAAGCCTCTTGTAGAAATCATCTAATGACATCTCTTGAGCTTTGTAGATCACATTCACAATATCGTCAATCTCTGCTCTGCTGTATGTCTTTCGTTTCTGCCTAGACATACCAATCTCTGTTGCATGTTCAGGGAAACATATGTAGCTATACTCAAACATAGTAGCTCTCTCTAGGACTGCCATCATATCTTCTTCTTGCACACTCACAACTCTTCTGTCTAGAGCTCGTGCATTACCATTCTCATCTCTGGAGATGCCATACTCATCTTTCTTTTCCCAAAAGAATATTCTTTTGTTATCAGCATCAAACGCTCTCGTTCCATACTCTACGCGACCGTCTATCAATAGGGAATTAATCCAACAGATCAGTCCTGGATTTTCGGAAGTAAAGGGGTTAGATGTACAAAACTCTTGGACTCCTAAAATAGCGGTATCGATCGATGCATTCTTCTTGTTGTCGATCGTTGGTTGAGTTTGGATCTGCTCGTGCCTCTGCTCCTTGTTGTCGATCGATGCCGGCATCTGTGCGTTGATCGATGGCTGTTGCTGTTGTCTAAATCAATTCCCTTGTGGTTTAGCCATATAAGGGCGTCTGCAACATCCTCCTTAGGTAGAGTTGGAAATCTGCCATAAAGATCTCGTGGACGTCCTTCTGTATCACAAATGGCGTTGGGATATTTTTTTTCTTTGATGAAGCATGGAACCACAAATTTTCCAGGATCTCTTTTCTTCTTCAAACAGGTTCTATGCTTCACCTTCTCTCTGAGGTGATTGAAAATTATCTCTATTTCATCATCAATCTCCCATGTTTCCATGAAAACATCCACAATCTGTGAGTATAATAAGCTTCATCAAAAGAAATATCTAGAGGAATTTTGAAAACTCTTTTAGCAAAGCTATCTATCTCCTTTTCATTGGCTTCTCTGCGTTGATGTTTTCGGATCTTTTGCCTCCTCTTTGAGTTTCCCTCATCTTCTGTATCAGTATCCATAGCTTCATATGTATATGTATTCTGTTCTGAGGTTGCCACGGTCGGACGTACAATCAAACTTGCATCGAGGTTTGGTAGCCGAACCAGGTGTTCCTCTTTTCGATCGATGCCAGAGGTGTATTGTCGATCGAATTCTTCTATCACACTGTATATCGATGTCACGAGAAATATGTTAATCGATGTTATTCGATTCACACAAAGACACTGATTCTGTAGGTTTCAAATTCGATCGATTCTCTCTGGTTGGTATTGATAGATGCGAATGAGAAATGCCGAGTGATATGGAATTTCCCACACGAAAATCGCTGGTGTGGGGCTTCTGTCTCTTTACTTCATGCCAGAAATCATCATCAATCAATTCATTCACATGGTGCTTTTTCCCACCCTCGATCTTCTCCTTAATCAAGCTCTCATGCCTCTTAATGGTCTCACTTGTTTGCATCACTTGATTCTCCAGTTTCCTCACATGAGTGCTGAGGTTTTCAAACTTGGTGTTGAGGCTGAAGTACAGACCATCTATCTTTTCATTGAAATCCACAGTCATCTTCTGCTGTCCCTCTAAAACTCTGTCAACCATTGCTTCAATCTTGCTTGCCAGACCGTATGGAGGAGGATTTTGGTAGTAGAAAGATCCATAAGTCTTGTTGTTGTTGAAGGGCCTTCGTTGTGAATTCCGATTAAAGTTACTTCTTTGACCAGCACCATAGGAATTCCTATTGAAGCCCTGATTCCCTTGTCTCTGGAAACCATTCCCATCAATGTAGTTTACATCTTCTTCTTCAATCTCATCTTCTCTAGACTCAATTACTTCCACTTCTGCGAAAGTAACATGTTTCTTGAAAAATCTCTCAACACTATCTAGTTTTGCCTTGACCTCTTCTATCTGCTACTTGCTTACAGCTGGAGCTGATTTTCTTCTCTCAAAGTCAGTGTTCTTGGTACTGCTGCTAGATGCCAGATTCTCAATCAATCTCGTTGCTTCTTCAGGGCTTTTGGTGCTGAAATTTCCCTCACTAGTTGTGCCCAAAGCCATCTGGTATTTTAATCTAATACCTCTGAAGAAAGTGCTGAGAAGGTGCACTTCGTTGAACCCGTGATGTGGACAGTCTCTCTTGTATGACTTGAATCTGATCCACGAGTTTCTGAAAGATTCTGAAGGTAACAAGTAGCAAACTTGCTCCTCAGATTTTCTACTCTAGCGTCATCAAAAAACTTACGCAAGAAAGAGTTTTCGATGTCAGTCCAGGATGTCAGGGATCCTGGTGGTACTTGCTTAAGCCAATATGAAGCTTCTCCAGCAAGTGAGTATTTGAAGAGCTTACAGAAAAGATAGTCCTCGGGGACTCCATTGGCTTTGATAGCAGTCACTAGATCCTCAAGTCGCTCCAGATGATCCATAGCGTTCTCATGTCGCAACCCATGGTAAGGTGTCTCCGCTACAAGTCCCAAGAAAGCAGGCTTGATCTCAAAATCGTTTCTCTGAAAATCTAGAGGACGAATGGCGGATCTGTTGGCGTAGAACTGGTCTGGACGGTTATAGTCAGCCAGAATTCTCAGAGAAGCTTGGGCGTTGGCTTCAGGTTGAGCTATTGCAGCGTCTACTTCTTCTGCTTCTGTATCAGGGATTACAGCCCCCTGATCCTCTATCTTTTAAGCTGCTGCATTACGTAGATGACCGTTGAGGTCATGCAAGTCTCCATTGTCATTATGAACCACTATTATAGGCGCAACCATATGAACTCGTCTTCTATCGTCGATCGATGCGGGTAAGATGCTGTCGATCGATCCTAAGTGATCAATGTCGGTCGATGCTAGACTTCTGATGTCGGTCGATGCTGTCTGTAAAGAAGTGTCGGTCAACGCTGAGTTGGCGCCGTCGATCGATGCTAGTCGTCTTTCTTTGTGGATCGTATGCTCGAGTTGCTATAGGTCGGAGAATATTAATTCTTGTCCTTTGATGCTCTTGATAGTCTTTTTCATGCACCTGAAAAACAAAGAAAAAGAAAAATCAGTAACTTGAAAGTAACAACAAACCTAGACTAAATCCTAGAAATAAAATCTAATGGCGATCAATGTTCCCTGACAACGGCACCAAATTTGACATGATGGTGTTTTTATTGTTCTAGGAGGGTATAAATATCCTAAACAATTAACTATCAAATTAACTCTTAATCCTAACACACAAAACAATACTCTTACCAAGAGAGATCAGGTGTAGTACTTAGGGATCGAATCCACAGAGAACAATGACACACAATAGATTTGTTATTTCTAAAGACTAAGCTATGTGATTATATATATTGGTAACAAGTAATCGGTTTAAGGAAATATTCCTTATCAGAAGGTGGAGATGCAATATGGAATTATGCTATTAATGTAAATATGGAAATATGCTAATAATGTAACTAGATGTAAATGTAAATATGTTAGATCTAGGGTTTCAAGCTCAATGAATTATAGGGAATATATGCACAGATATGTGAATATTCTAAAACTCAAATGTTAACTATTCTGACCCTTTTAACTCCAACTCTCGTATGCGAGCAAAAGGAAAAACCATCGATTGACGACTAAGGAGTTATGAATCTTCT
The DNA here is from genome assembly GCA_905132885.1 of Moricandia moricandioides. Lineage (NCBI taxonomy): Eukaryota > Viridiplantae > Streptophyta > Magnoliopsida > Brassicales > Brassicaceae > Moricandia > Moricandia moricandioides. Next base: position 30,894 of record CAJHQQ010000176.1, read on the forward strand.
CCCTAAATAAATCCTAAAACTATGATGGAGTGTTGGTGCACACACACACACTTCCCCATCACCCCAACACACACTTTTTGGTGCCATACATAAAGTATAAATATAAAACCCTAAAGTCTAGGTCAAAACTTGTCTAGGGGTAATCTTGTAATCTTTTTTCATGTCTCTAACTTGGGCTTGAAATCGGCTGTCTGCGAATTGGTCATCGATCGATGTCAGATGTGCAACATCGATCGATCTTGGTCATGTAACATCGGTCGACGCCGAGATAGTGTCGTCGATTGTCGACAGTCTTGTACTTCGACTCTCACAATGTTCAGCTATGGATTATTCTCCTCTAAATGCTCCAAAAGCTCCAAGTATCTCCATATATCTCTATAACGTGCATCGACCTGTAAAGACCTTAAAACATAGCCTAGACACATATAATATATCCTAAATAGAATCTATAATATGGCCTGAAACTGGTAATAAATCGACTATATCGTATGCACGAATATTTACCTAGGCTTAAACATATTTATCTAGAACTGAAGACCGAACCATACCAAACTGAATTTTATAAATATCCAGATGGATATCTCGAACCAAAAAGAAAAAACAGAAACCAACGTGGAACCAAAATGAATGGATACCCAGATTTTTAAATAAAAATTATATACTTATACATATCAATTATATCGAGTTTTTAGATAATCAAAGATTCTAAAAAATTATTCATAAACCAAATTACCCAAATAGTTTTACTTAAAATGTTTGAATTTATCCGAATTACACGGCAATGTGTATCCCAACAACCCAAATTATTCGATATTTAACTTGAAAACTTGAATTAATCTTATATATATACCTACATTATATGACATTACCCTAAAATTCATAAACGTACCTGAACCAAATTGATCCATATATTTTCAAATATTAGTCAGTTCGCAAAATTCAATTTTGCTACCAAAATAATAGAACCAAATCTAAATCAATTTTTGTAAATAGCCAAACTGTTCTAAATCTGAAAACTGAGATAGCCGAATCGAAACTGAATCATCCCTAGCCTATTTACCTATGATTATTTTGTTAGATCAAAGCATATAATCTAGTGTTGTCATTGTGTCAACAGAGAAAAATGTTTTGTGTAAGTCTAAAGTGGTACGCGAATATACCAATTTTAACGAGTTATATTTGTTTTTTGCAAACTAATTTTTGTGTTAAGATTAATTTCCATTATTTTGTTTGCCAAGAAACCAAGTGGCTGTGATCGAAATCTTTAGCCGTCAGGTCGCTTTCTTTGTTAGTAGGCTTGTCTCCATAACCCGGAACTGTCTTTGTCTAAGCACATACATGGTTTTATATCTACACGTCAAATATCCTGATTCGTGCACTTGTTAAATCCAATTTTCTTATTTTAATATAACTAAATCTACGACATTTTTATCTCCTTTTCAATTTAAAATTTAAATATGGCTATTTAACTTTCTTTTAAATTCAAAAGTATCATTCCCATCAATATTTTCATAGAACTTATTACAAACTTTATTTTTGGTTAGGAAGAAATCTTATATCATTAGGGATTACGTTTGTAATTAAATTTTGAAAGAAGTAACTAAATTAGCAACATTTGATTATACAGTAAAAACTCTATAATTATTAATGTTAGCACTATGAAAATTCCATTACCTTATAGAATTAACAATTCTATGATAATATTTTATATAGAAAATGAAAATAATATTCTATTTCATGATATCATATATTTACTTAGTTATATAGATTTTAGTATCTTTTATTTTATTAAATTAGTTGATAGATTTTACATAGCTGAATACATATCACAAAATACAAATGCATTTTTATTCATAATTAAAAAATAAATATTAATTGGTAATAAGTTTATTTTGACAAAAATCAATTGTGATGGTGACAACTCTACCAACGGTGACTCAAGTGAATCTTCTGCGGGGAGATGGTGTCAGTTCCTTGGAGCGATGAAGATTGCATCCTAAGATTGGATTATTAAGGATCGAGAAAGGAGTTGTTGGTCATCTATACTGACGGCAAGTCAAGGTTCATTCCTATGGTGACATATCTAAATCAAGGACTTGATGGTGTTGACAGAGTATCCAACTTTGTTTTGGAACCATCTGAGAAGGAGATGTGAAGAAAAAGAATCCAAGAGATGGTTTGGTTCCAAAGGGTGTTTCGAAGCAGGTGAGTCAGAGTCGAGTTACCCCTTCGAAAAAGGTCAATTGAAGGAAACTCGCTTGGAAGGTGAGTTTGATGTTATTGACTGAGTCGCTATGCTACAAATTCTGGAAGATATATTTGATGAGGCTAAGCTTTTGTGGAAAACCTATGTGGTAGGCTACTTTATTGGGGATGTACCTCTTGCAAGATCATTCCATGCGACAATTAATTGCATTTGGGTTTTGCCAAAGCAGGATGAAAAATTGAAGTCCAGTTTATTGACACAAATATGGTGTCGTTCTAGATCAAGAACAGCCAGCTGAGAGCTCAGGTGATTCAGTGAAAATAATGGCATATTGATAATGTTCTTTTGGTAGTCAATATTTGGTCTCCCGAATCTGCTCAAAATTCATCGAATCTATCTGCAATGCCAATACAGATAGATCTTCGTGGTGTGCCCAATAACCTTCATTCACATAAGGGTCTACGGTGCTTATCCAGGGCAGTGGATCATTTTTTTAAAGCTTCATCCTGACACTAAGAGGTGCATTAAACTATATGTTGTACGAGTATTGGCTGAAGTTAATCTTAACCAACGTTTGGTGGAGAGGATCTAGTTTAGAGACAAAGAAGGTACATTGCAAGAAGCAGAAGTCAAGTTTTCATGGTTTTCTCCTTGGTGTAATGTTTGTTGTGATTGGGGACATAAGGCAACAAAGTGTACAAGAAATGATTTCACCATTTGTTGATCATCCTCAAGGAGGAAAGAAGGATGTAAGGCCAGAAAGTGGAGGCATTGAGGATCTCATTCAGAAATTGGATGTGCTCACTCCAATTACAATGCATAAGAGTTTGTCATGGAATCACTTTCATCTTGATGAGATTGTTTTAGTTAATGCCGAGAATGGAAAAGGAGATTGTCTTTTGCAGAAAAGTACGTATCAAGAGTAGTCGTAGGGTATCAAATTATCAGAGCCTACTACAGAGGCATTTCATACCAATATGGCAAGCAATGGGCAATAATATATAGTAGGAGGCAGAAATCTGATGAGAAAAGAGGACAACCTACTACTGATAGTGGTGTCTCTATCTCGGTTCATCCCATTACAAGATATTGATTAAGAGATAGAGAAAGACTAAGAAGAGGTTGGTAAAAAATAGAATAGGAGAGATTCTCGACAGTGGAGTAGGTGGAAAAAAGGTGCGGAGGTAGAAAATACCTTCTTGTGTAAGAAAGCCTGCGAATGCTTCATCCAATAAGCCTTCTAGGCCCATAATCGTGTGTGCTAAGGATTTGAAGTTTGCTGGTTTGCAAGGACCATCCAAAAAATGTTATGGTAGGAAGATATGCCATCATTATTTGCATTGAACATGTGTGGATTCCACATGAAACACAATCATAACGCACTTCGAAATTGGATCCAAACTGAGAAACGTTCTTTTGAATGTTTAGTTGAAACGAGAGTACACGAGGATAATCATCAAAGACGTATGACTGCAGCTATGCCAATTGGAACTCCACAACAAATTATGGGTATCATCCTTTGGGAAAAATATGGTTATGTTGGTCGGATCAGGTGGTAGTAACGCGACTGCACAGGAGTGCTCATGTCATCACTTGTGCTATTCAGAATTCATCAACATGAGAACAATTTATTTGCTCTACTGTTTATGTTTATAACACAGTGGCATAAAGAACTCAACATTTGGAAGACTTGAGGGGAACCTAAGCAGCTTATGATCATTAGGTCTGCCATGGATGGTAATATGATATTTTAATTAAACCCTCACTCAGTGAGTACTCTTGAGCTTTGGATATCTGATATCTTACATATTTGCATGGTTTTTGTCATCTCTTTTGATGCATTTTAAGCATATAGGATATCATTTAGGCATATTTAGGTTGCATTCCATTACATTTATCGATGTCAGGTGTTGGAGATGCTTATTGGTGATTTTGGAGGCAATTGAGGCTAAGAAAGTGAAGTTTGGAGCAAAATGGGGGTGTAGCGACCAGACGTAGCGACCAGGAGTGGTCGCTACAGACCCACAGGAGAAATGCGGATGCCGTAGCGACCAGGCGTAGCGACCACAGCTGGTCGCTACAGACAAAAATACCCAAATTTTTATGGGTCAACCCGGGTTTGTTGGGTTAATCCGACTCGTTTTTTGGACTCATATATATAGTTTTAGACCCTAAAACCCTAGGGAGATCTCTTTTTCTCTCAAAAACTTTGTCTAAGCTAAAAAAACTTGAATCTTTTGATCATTGGAAGGAAATACTTCACTTTTTTATTGTGTTTTTCTTGCTCATTAACATGATTTGCCTTGAATCTCGTATGGGTTTAAGGTTTCTCATGGAAAGTATTGAGTAGTGAACTTGTGATCCATGGGTTAAGTAGATTAGGGTGATTAGGTGGATATTTAGAATGTCTCTTGCTTGATTAACATTATTCTATGCTTACTAAGTGTTCTTAATGCTAGATTAGACTTGATCACTCTCATCTAGATCTTAAGCTATTTTATGCCCGAAAGGTGTTTGTTAAAATGCTTGAATGAATTTAGTATTGCTCTAGCTTGAATAACCAAAGATATTTGATGTTAGGATTGCTAGATGGTTAGTAGACTTAATCATAATGCTTGTTTGATAGTATTAAGCCAAAGACATTTGATGTTTAGTACTTGATTACAAAGGGATTTCTATCATGGAAGTGGATTAGTCTATTTTATGAGTTCTAGACCTATAGACTTGTTGATTGTTTTGTTTGTGCATCCTAGATTGAATCTTGATCACCCAATATCGATTATCTTGCCCATGGATCCATCCTTAATATTTGATTGAAAGTTTGATTCTTGCACTTATTTCTTGTTTGAATTTGAGATCACCTTGTTTATAATTCTAGGAGTTTAGCTTGTTACCAATCATCAATCTTCTTATTTGCTTAGATTAGAAAAGTTTGTGTATTCTTAGTGTTATAGATCTCTAGTTCCTTGTGGATTCGATCCTAAAGTGCTGCATCGATATACCATTCGATTGTGGTAGCGTGCACATTAGGTTAATTGGCATGTGGTAAAACACAGTAATCAATTTGGCGCATTCGATTGTGGTAGCGTGCACATTAGGTTAATTGGCATGTGGTAAAACGCAGTAATCAATTTGGCGTCGTTGCCGGGTAACTAAGTAGATTTATCATTAGGATTTCAAACTTTCTTGAGATTAAGCTTTCTTTTCTTATGCTTTGTTTTTCTTTGTATAGTTATTAACCTTTTATTCTAGCTTTTGTTCTTTGCAGTAATGGCTGCAAGCTACTTTGATTGGCCACAAGAAGAGGAAGACACATTTGAAGATCACATGGAAGATGATGAGCTATATGTGGAGCCACCCTTTGATGAAAGTGTACTCACACCAGAACAGAGTGTTAAGGTAGATGAGCTTTGCAAAGACAACCCAATGTTGACAAGGAGTGACATGGCAGTGATGCTAAGGTTGAATCTTATGCAACACCGGGCAACACTAGAAGGAAGAGAGCTCACAGGTACTGAGATAAGAATTGCTCATCAGCTCAAAGAGGTATTTTGTTGGGTTCCACCAACCCAACTAGAAGGTATAAGCGATTCTACTTTTGAACTTCAGTATTTTGAGGATAGTCGCTTGCCTTGTGTTGAAGATATTGCCTCTGATTTGAATTCTCATGTGCTCATCAACGAATGTCTTGATCTGATATGTGAAACTAGAAAACTAGATGACTTGAGAGTAGAAAAGATTTCTAGAGATCATCTTGAAGTTTGTTTTGACAAGGACTATCTTTGTGCTTCAATCTGAATTTTTTATGCTTGATGAACCTAGACCTCTTCTTGAACTAGCTGATCTAGGGGATGAACTTGATGTGGATAAGCTTTTTCTTGAGCTAGAAAACCCCATTGGCCAAAACAATGATGAGAATAAGAATATTGTGTTTTATTTGATTGATGGGGATAGAGTTGACTACTTTGTTAAAACATCGTTTGAGCCTGTAGTTGACTTTGTGTTTCCACCAAATGCATTTGATTCTCATGAACATCTGAACCTCAGGGAGAATTTTATAACTCATGCTACATCTCTTGTGAAGCTCTTTGATGAAAAATCTGTCTATTTTCTATGGACAGTAGTGTGCTCCTTTGCGCACTTTGTTTCTTGTTCTTGTAGGAGAAGGATCAAAGGTGCATTAGCTCAACCTTTCGATTTTTGTGATTAAAAAGGACACCAAGTCAAGCTAGAGACTTAAAACAACCGCGCTTGGGAGGCATTCCCATGTTTATCCTTTGTATATATTTCTATTTATCTCTTATCTTGCTTTAGTGTGTTTGAATAACCTTAGGGATAAGTTTGAGGGAGTTCTAAAACTTTCCAAGAGGTCATGCCAAAACTGCCAAAGTCTCAACAAGTCGTCCCTCCATATTCCCTCCTCTCATCAAGCCAACTCCAAGTAAGTGCATCTCCACATTTGTAAATACTTAGGTCTTTCATATTTTTTCTCTTTTGATCTCTCTTTCAAGTTTACTACCACACAAGAGACTGTGTGAAGTAAGTTTGGGGGAGAGTCTACCATCTCACATTGTGTTTTGTTTTGTTTACTTGTCATGAGTCTCATGCATTGCATTGTACATACTTATTTGCATAGAAAAACCTAAAAAAATTGAAAATTTTCGAAAACACCAAAACAAGCATTTAGATTTTTATTTTGTTTCATTTTCATCCTTAAGTTTGAGTGTAAAAGCATTTGGGTTGCATCCATATACATAAGGAGTTGTGTTTTAATTGCCTTGAAAAGAACACATGTCTAGAACTCAACATGATACTCTAGCTAAACATATCAAGTAGCTTAAACATCTTAAGAAAAAAAAACTTGTATGCTTCGAGCCTTGAAGACTCTACTTGAAACTTGTTGTGAGCTTGATATTGACTAGTTCTTGAAACCAACTCCAACCTACTTGAGGCATAAAGAACTTAATTTCTCTTGCTTATGGGTACTTGCATACTCAAACATGGATCTCATACACATTTGGGTTATCTTATTCCATTCATTACCCTATTGATAACCCAAATGGCACCCCCATACCCATGAACCCTTACCATTCTTTGAAACCGCAATTGATTTGCTTGTGTGAGGCCTCTTATTGATAGCTTGTCATGTGCAAAATCTTGAGAATATTGGGAGCGACATAGCTTTGTTCTCATCTTTTACTAGCATTAGGACCTCACTTGAGCTAGCATTTAGGATTGTGGTTGGGTTTGTGTGCTTTTGAGTTTAAGATTTTGGGTTTGGGAAAAGAGAAGAACTAAAAGAATGAACAAAGAGAGTGCTATAAGAAGAGAAATCCCTAGGGACAAAAGAAAATAAGAAAAGAAAAGCTCTAGATGTGTCAAATAGAACCCCCAAAAGAAACAAAAAAGAGAATGGGGAAAGATAAAAAAAAAAGAGAGCTAGAGCTAAATGTTCTTAAAGATGAAAAGTCCCTAGTTGGTTAAGTAAAAGAAAAAGAAAAGAGTGTTCATTAGGTGAGTGATGAGATGAGTGTTATCTTTGGGTTTTGGGATGAGGAAGAAGAAGGGTAGAACTTGGAGTCATCTAGGAAAAGGGTAGTTTGATAGGAATCAATCTATGTATGCATGAATTGCTCCTTATCTTAGATAAATTTTGCATAATGATCAAACTCCTATTTTTGAGTGATTACCACTTTAAAAAGATGTATTTGAAACCTTCTCTTCTTTCACATTAGACCATTTTCACTCACCAGACCAAATGATTGAGATCAGGTTCCCATTTGTAAGAATTCACCTTATTTGCTTGTTAATAAATGTGAGAGTTGGTTGAAAGACTTGTTGATTGATGAGTGAATGACTTGTGTAAAGATATTGGAGTTGAGATAAGCCTTGAGAAGCTAGAGTGTAATAAGAAAGATTGTTCATGCTACTTGCTATGTTTACCTAGGATGTGATGTTGAAGGCTAGGAAGTGTATCTTTTGGTTCTGAGCTACCATCTTCAAACCCCTCTCTCTTGCTTGTTTTTGAAAGTTCACTTGAGGACAAGTAAAAGACAAGTTTGGGGGAGTTGATATCTTACATATTTGCATGGTTTTTGTCATCTCTTTTGATGCATTTTAAGCATATAGGATATCATTTAGGCATATTTAGGTTGCATTCCATTACATTTATCTATGTCAGGTGTTGGAGATGCTTATTGGTGATTTTGGAGGTAATTGAGGCTAAGAAAGTGAAGTTTGGAGCAAAATGGGGGTGTAGCGACCAGGCGTAGCGACCAGGAGTGGTCGCTACAGACCCACAGGAGAAATGCGGATGCCGTAGCGACCAGGCGTGGTCGCTACAGTCGTAGCGACCAGGCGTAGCGACCACAGCTGGTCGCTACAGGCAAAAATACCCAAATTTTTATGGGTCAACCCGGGTTTGTTGGGTTGATCCGACTCGTTTTTGGACTCCTATATATAGTTTTAGACCCTAAAACCCTAGGGAGATCTCTTTTTCTCTCAAAAACTTTGTCTAAACTAAAAAAGCTTGAATCTTTTGATCATTGCAAGGAAATACTCCATTTTTTATTGTGTTTTTCTTGCTCATTAACATGATTTGCCTTGAATCTCATATGGGTTTAAGGTTTCTCATGGAAAGTATTGAGTAGTGAACTTGTGATTCATGGGTTAAGTAGATTAGGGTGATTAGGTGGATATTTAGAATGTCTCTTGCTTGATTAACATTATTCTATGCTTACTAAGTGTTCTTAATGCTAGATTAGACTTGATCACTCTCATCTAGATCTTAAGCTATTTTATGCCCGAAAGGTGTTTGTTAAAATGCTTGAATGAATTTAGTATTGCTCTAGCTTGAATAACCAAAGATATTTGATGTTAGGATTGCTAGATGGTTAGTAGACTTAATCATAATGCTTGTTTGATAGTATTAAGCCAAAGACATTTGATGTTTAGTACTTGATTACAAAGGGATTTCTATCATGGAAGTGGATTAGTCTATTTTATGAGTTCTAGACCTATAGACTTGTTGATTGTTTTGTTTGTGCATCCTAGATTGAATCTTGATCACCCAATATCGATTATCTTGCCCATGGATCCATCCTTAATATTTGATTGAAAGTTTGATTTTTGCACTTATTTCTTGTTTGAATTTGAGATCACCTTATTTATAATTCTAGGAGTTTAGCTTGTTACCAATCATCAATCTTCTTATTTGCTTAGATTAGGAAAGTTTGTGTATTCTTAGTGTTATAGATCTCTAGTTCCTTGTGGATTCGATCCTAAAGTGCTGCATCGATATACCATTCGATTGTGGTAGCGTGCACATTAGGTTAATTGGCCTGTGGTAAAACGCAGTAATCAATATCGTATTAATTAAATGAGAATTAGTCTCTTCTGACAGATTGTTCACTGATGGACTTATCGTACATTGGAGCAATATACACATGGTGGAACAAAAGAGAGGAAGATTCGATAGGAAAGAAGAAAAATAGGGCACTAGTTAATGGGGATTGACTACAATGTTACCCTCATTCTTATGCATCTTTTGACGCATGAGGGATTTTAGATCATGCTAAATGTATAATTCGAGTATCTGGTAGTCCAAATAATGTCAGGAAAATGTTGCATATTTTCAACTATTTGGTTTACCATAAAGATATTTTACCAACTGTCAAAAAAGTGTGGGACTCATCAGAGAGACTCTCCAAGACAGCTCTCTCAAGTTTTCATAAAATCCAAGTTGCTAATGCAGCCCTTACGAGCTTTGAACAGAAGTCATCATTTAGACCTTCCAGTCCGAATGAAGCAAGATTATGAAGAATTATGTGAGTATTAAAATGCAGCCTCAATATATCACAGTGCGAAAAAATTTCCAAGGGTAGAAGAGGTAGCAGAAATGTGGAATAAACTGGACACATATTGAGGAAAAATTCTATAGAAAAAATCTTATGTTAGATGGTTGTAGGCTGGCGACCAAAAAAAAGTTTTTTCATCGTATGGTTTAAACACGGAAAGCCAAAAACATGATATGTCAATTTGTTAATGCACAAGGAGATGTATTGACATTTCATATGGACATATAAAAAAAGTGGTAACCCACTTCCACAGCTTCTTCCAAAGTCAGGATCCTATTACTTAAGATATATCAATCTTTAGTCTACATAATTTTTTGACATACAAATGTTTAGTGAAATTGTCGTAGTGCTTGCTGGCCATGTTACTGCATTGGAGATTCACAAGGTGCTGCTATCTCTCCCAAAAGACAATATTTGGATGTGATGGATTTACTAAAGATTTTTTTTTGTTGCAGCTTGGCATATTCTAGGAAGGGATTTTATCGATGCGGTGCAGTCATTCTTCCTTTTTGGTTTTCCATCCACTGGGGTTAATGCAACAATGAATTACCACAGACCCATTTCCTGCTGCAATCTATTATATAAGATACTTTCAAAAATCTTGGCCAACATGCTTCATGTTATTTTTCTGGATGCACTAGAGCTGAATCAGTGTGCATTCATTGAACAAAGGTTCTTGTTGGAGAATGCTCTAAGAGCTTCAGCTAGTAAATGGATATCATAGGACTGCAGGTACGGCGAAGTGTATGATTAATTTGACATATCCAAGGCATTTGATATAGTTAAATGGTCCTTCATCACCTCCGTTCCGCAAGCAATGAGGATGCCTTCTTAATTAATAAATTGGATGATACTATGCATTTCCACTGCTGCGTTTTCTGTTTCAGTTAATGGCAGTTTGGCAGAGTTTTTTACAAGTCTAGAGGCATCAGACAAAGATTTTCTATTTCACCTTATATGTATCAACCACATCCTCTCAAAACTATTAAATGGGACTGCTGAGGCGAAGGAATTTGAGTACCATCCACAATGTCAGGGAGTAAATCTCATTTACCTCAATTTTGCTGATGACATAGTAGTATTCAGAGAAGGCACAACCGAGTCGCTTTTAGAGTGTCTTGGACGTCGTGAAGAGGTTTGCTCGAATGTCGGGTTTGCATACTAAAGCAATTAATTCTTCAATATCTGCATCAAGTATTAATTTACATGCACTCTTTACTACTGCTTCATCTCTGGGAATAAGAGTTGGTACTTTGCCTATTTGTTACTTAGGTATGCACTTGACTATGAAGACCCTCACCAACCATGATTATGAGCCGTTGATTGATAAGATCTGAAGTAGAATGCTCTGTTGGTATAACAAGTCCTTATCCTTTGCATGAAGGTCACAATTGTTCAAGTATGTGATCTCAAGCTCAGTTAATATCTGGAGCTCAACTTTATCTTGCTAGCTAAGTATCTTGACACGATATAAAGCATGTGTAGCGCCTTTTTCTATGGTCAGGCTCTCCAACACAAAGTCACAAAGTAAAGTTCAGTTGAGAAGACTTATGATATCCTAAAGACGAAAGAGGATTAGGATTGGGGAAGCTTTCGGAAATTTCAAAGACTTTTGCGTTGTGGATCACTTAGCGTCTATTCACACTTCCATCGTCTCTATGAGTTTTCTGGATAAAGCATTATTTTCTTCGTGCTACAATTCTTTTTGGGATATCAGGGATAACTCGAAAGGATCTTGGATTTTGCGTAAATTGCTTAAGATGCGAGAGATTGCATATCAATTTATGAAAACTAACGTTGGAGATCATAAGACTACTCATTTTTGGTTTGATAATTTGTTTGGGAATGGCTGCTTGATTAATATTACATGAGTAGTGGGCACTACATATCTTGGTGTGCGCAGACATGCTAAGGTAAGTGACGGTGTGACTCAGAATGAGTGGTTCATAAGAGGTAAAAAAAGACGTTGGTTCCATGCTCTTTATGACAGCATCATGGTCGTTGAGGTGCCGCAAATCGAGAAAGCCAATGGAATAGTGATGTGGAAGCATGGGAACAATGATTTTAAAACTGATTTGTTGGGAGCTAGAACGTGGGGCAACTTCGATCGTATGGAGGTCGAGTGAAGTGGAGTACTATGGTTTGCACATGATGTACCCCTATTCTCTTTTATTACATGGTTTGCCATAAGGAATATTTTTTTCCATTAGAGATACAATGAGGTTGTGGGGGTGTTGTGAACTTTGTGGTGAAAAAAGATGAGACAAAAGACCACTTTTTCTTTGCTTGCCCTTAGTCTTACATAGTATGGGAAACGCCGACTAAACATCTTTTGGGAAGACACCAGTCCAAATTGGTAGCATAGAATTATCTTCATCGAATGGATTGCACGGGACTCGATAACATTTTGGCCAAGTTAATATTCCAAATTCAATTTACAATATATGGAGAGACGGGAATGCTAGGCTTCATCAACAAGCATGGACAACAACAAATCAAATGTGTCGACTCATTGATAAATCAATGAAGAGTAAAATCTTGTCACTTAAATATCTTCATACGCACTACAACTCACTCTTCAATAGTTTTAGCTTTTAAATATTTTATATTGATCATATTTAGTATTATAGAAATGTAAATAACATTCTCTTTTGATAAATCAATATATTTGAAATTTCATTAAAAATTTATGCATGATTATATTAAATTTATATAATTGGTATTTATTAATTTATATATTTATTTAAAAAACTGCTAAATACTATTTTGATAAATTTTGCTATATTTTAAACTCCGATATAATTTGAAATCGTAAAAAAATTATTAGTTTATCATATATTAATATAAAGATTTTACTATATTCAAAACTTATGAAGATGCGTATTTGACTTTGGATTAAAAGCAAATTTAGCATTGTTAAAATCTATAAAATTAGTGTTACTTTCTGGCATAAAAGCCGAATGAGTTTGAACCATAATATTTTTTGGAAAACAAATCTGCATTTGAATTATTACTTTTTTGAAGTTTGGTTATAGTTTGAACTTTGGAAAGAAATTTCAATTCGTTTCATTTAATGATCCAAATTCATCATGCCGCACGTGAATGAACTGAATGGTTCCAATGACGATGGCAGAAAACGTAAATAAACATTAAAAGTTGAAACGAACCGTATCATTAATCAATAATGACTCGACGCATCAAAGTTGAACCATGACAAGAGTTAAGTATAACGACCAAACGCCGTAATAGTTTAACCGTAGTTAAAACGCAGAGTAAATGCTCTATAAAAGCGATATTCCTTCTTGTACTCTCACCACGTCTTCAAACTCCGAGAAAGTGAAGAGAACTTTTGTAAAGAAAAAAAAACATGGACGAAGATTGTTTTTCGCAATGTCCCAAACACTTTTCAAACCGCGGTTTTGTGGGCGTTTGCCCTTTCTGTCTCCACGAAAGACTCTCTTCCCTATGCCCCGACTGTGCTAACGATCTCCCATGTTCGTGTAGCTCACGCGCCTCCTTGTGTTTCTCTCCGTCGTCTTCTTCGTCGTCCTCATCGTTCTCCCTCTTTGCCGGAGATATTACGTTTAGTTTCTCCGGGAGCGGGTCCGTACTTCGAGTCGCGAGTTTGATCGAATGCGAACCGGCGTTTCGGAGATCTAAATCGATGGCGGTTCCGATTAAACCGGATACGGTTGACGTTTCCGGGTCGGGTTGTGAACCGGATCGTGGGCGGAGAAAGAAAACGCTGTCGTTTTGGCGGATGTTGATGGGAAACAGAGGAGGAGATACAAAGCCGGCGATCATGAGGAAGTCAAGATCCGTTGCGGTCGTCGGAGATACGAAATACCCTCCAGCTCCGGCGACGGGAAAAGGGAAAGGGTGGAGCTTTCCGAGTCCGAGTAAGGTTTTCCGGCAGTCGAAGATGATATTTCAACAAAGGTCGCCATTGTACAGAGGTTGAGATTTTCTGTTAGTTTCTTATTGTTTTGTTTATTTGGGTTTACAGCAGGTTATTAGTTTGATCATTTACATCTTTCTTAAGCTCTCGTATATGAAAGTGTAAGACATCTTGATGTTTTTTTAATTGTCAGCGAATATGATTCTTGTTTATAAACTGTATTATTTCTTTTTGTGATTCAGCACAGTTTTATTAATCACAAAGTTCTGCAAATTGTGGATTATGTTTAAAGAAATACTTAAGATAAAATAAAAAAATTGTTATCAAAATAGATTTTAAAAAATGATTAATAGATTTTACAAATGTAAATATAAATTTTAACTTTAACTTATTTAGACTTATGATTTAAAGTTATGAGGTTTTGAATGTGAAGTTCAAAACTAAAAAAAATAAAATTTTTAAAGTAAAAAAATTATTTCTTATTTTTACATAACCTTGTGACAAAAACTTAAAAATAGTTATCTGAGATATTTTCCTTATGTTATTATTCTGTGATTCTGCAAAATAAGCAAATCTCGCAAATAAACTTTTTTGAATCTTTTGTCATAAAAATAGTTCTTAAAAAAAAAAAGATGACTTTGAAAATTTAAATTATTTTTTATTTGTTTTCAATTTTTGGTCTCACCTCCCAAACTTCACTCAATAACTCTAAACCCTAAATTTAGATTACATAATCCAATGGTATAAATATATATTTACTTTAATAAAATTTATTTTGATCATTTTTTTACTTAAATGCTATTATGGTGATAATTTTTTTATAAGTCTACTTAGATCATTATTTCTTCTGTGCAAATTCAAAATAAATATTTTGTTAATTTTTTATTAATTGTGTTATTTCTAATTAATATCCAACAAATCGTTTAGTTTTACTCATAATTTGCGAATTCGGTAAATATTCTAACTGAAACCCTTGGATATATTATTTTTTAGTATAGAATATTTTCGGCGGATATTGTGCACAGATATTCATTCAGAAACTAGGAGCATGTTTAGAATTGGAATCTTTGCTTATTGTTTTTAGTTAAAATATTATTTAACTGATTATGGAGATATATTGGGTGATTTGAGGGAGATTTTGACAGAGGATTTATATACATTGGTAGCTGGCCAGTTTTAGTTGTTAAACATATGGTTAAAGATATGGCCAATTTCATTCTAAGGAACAAGCGATTTGGCCGCCAGCTGAAGTATTTATTCAAATCTATGATTGACTCTTAATTTAATGAAGTTAATCTACTCTAGCTAAGTCTTTTGACCTTTTCTTGCTTCCAGTCTTTTATGTAACCTACTCTCCCTAAACAGACGCGATGACTATATGAACATCTCCAAAAATATTCTCTGTTTTGAAGTTTAGAAAACTTTATATTTGAATTTTCAATGTGTTATTCTCTAATGGCAAAAGATTAAAATGAATTTTAAATTATTTGCATTTTACACTATAATCCTAATATTTTCCACGACTAATGTAAACTGGTAAACTTTATAAATAACTAACACATATATAAAAATATATAACAATATTATTTAATAAAATCTTACACTAAAATATAAAACTATAAATAGAAATCTATTCTACTAAAACTGATCATGACCAATTAATAATTGTTTGGTCCAACTATTTATAAATCTATAATCTACTTAAAAAAATGACTATTCCAATAATTGTATCTACTTTAATCAAAAGACTAATCACATTCTTTTTGTCTATAACAAAATCAATTATTTTTCTTCATTCACAACAAAATTCGATTCATTGATTTAGCTTTTAGATCTCATCAAAAACGTGCCAGTGGTGATTGATTCTCTTGCAGTTATACGTTCCATGGTGGTTCACTGTGTTGACTGTTATAATCCGATAACAAATCGAAAATTTTAAAGTAACTGATTTTTTTGGGTTTTAAAAGGTTGAAATCAGATGTTTTGTAATAGATTTGCAAGTTTAAGGCATAAACAACAAGAAAAACGCAAAAATCAATCAGTTATGAAAGTATGGCGGCCATTGATATGTTGTAGAGAATTCTAAAATATTTATGGAGAAGATAAAAAAAAGGGAAAATTGCCAAAAAGGGATGAAATAGGTATACTATTGTCCCCTTAGAACAAAATTTAGGATATTTGTCCCTATAGTACAAACAATAATGAATACCCCATTTTGTCCTTATTCTATTGAAATTTTTCTAATTAAAATGTTAATTATGATAAACAATGCCTCGAGACATAACCAAGAAGAAAAAAACACATAGAACCTTCGTCCATGCTTGCTTCCTGTTTCTTCTCTCTCGTGTTCAAAAAAAAACTTTATAGAGATAAGATAACACTTTAAAAACACAAGAGCTGCGAGTGTGTTTCCCTTAACATCTTAAGTCCTTTTACATCTTGAAACATAATATGCCTGTTCGGCGCGGAGACGCATGAATAGTGGCGGAGACCAAAATTTATAACATGAAACTGAAAAAATATTCACTGGTTTTGATCGCAGCGGTCATTTAAGTGTTTGAATGAAATAGACTTTTGTTCGCCGGAAATTAACAGCGGCGTGATTCCAAGAATTCGAGATCAAGTTTTGATCGCTAGCGGCCATTTTCTCTCTCATCTCTATGTGATTTAGCTGTCACCTGTGTCTTTTTTTTTGACGCAAATCGTTGCCGCAGCGTCCTCATTACGAATTGACTAAAGTCTAATATTTTTCACATCCCTCTCACTATGATAAACTCATGAATTCGTATATCTTACTTAAGCACATAAAAGTTTTTGTCAATTTCACGATGAGTATAGAAGAGGCAATTACAAGCTGGAAATATATCAAAAGATCCACCATTGATCTCGCTTAATCGTGTGAGAAGAGGAGGTTTTCAATTTTTTTTTGGAAGAAAACTTAAAAAAGAAAATTAAAATATTAAAAAGATTTACAGAATATTACTTAACCGTTTTTGGCTAGATTTTCGGATCTTGTTTATTTTTTTTCCAGAACTTACATTCTACCACTATAGAAGGTAGACGAAGAACTAGGATATGGTATACGACGATTGTAGATAGAAAAACAATGTCAAGAATCCACTTCCTACCGAGCTTGATAAATGTTTATCTCTACGACTTACAGTCAACCAAAACCGTAGATTACAGAGACTTCGGTAGATTATATATTCTGAGCTCGTAGTTATATATGTTTTTGATATATTGCGTATCCTAAGCCGTTTAGAACGCTGTCTTTCTGTTAGATTACATATTCTACATCTCCGTAGATGGTAGATTGTAGATACTAACACATTTACTCCATTTTTAAATTTACAATTTAAAGATATTTTATAAACAAAAATATTTTTCTTATATGAACATGCTTATCTACATCAAATTTACTATTTTTCCATAATTTCTTACCTTGTAAAAAAAATAATATGAATTTTCAAAGACAAAAAGGGTAGTAAAGGTCCAAACATGCCAAAAATTGATTTTGTTCTAAGGGGACAATACAATAGTTATTTCATCCCTTTTTGGCAATTTCCCCTAAAAAAAATTACAAGAATGACATTCTGGCGTAGCGTAGGGATAACTTTGGACGATCAATCTAACGAAGAGTATTCGAAAGAGACAATCCTTTGCTCAATCAAGAGATTCGAATGAATAACTTGAGACCAAACTTCTTGGTTGATGAATTTAATCAAATCAAAGACAAGGGATAAAGCAAAGCTTTTCTATAAATCAAACGTAAGTTTTTAGAGTCATAAAGCTCTTGTATATATAACTATTCATGAGACACAAATCATCTTAGAATAAGATCTGCAATATTCCTAAATAACGTAGAATAAAGGATAAGTCTAAAAGCCTAAAGAAAAGGAAACTTGTAGGAAAAGTAAAAGCCAAAATAGAAACCCTAAGTTATCGATGATGCCCCTGCATCAGGTCCCCCGGGGTTGACAGGATTCGACCACGAATCAGCTGGATCTGCAGGGAGAAATGGGGACAGATACTTGACGTTGAATACATCGGAGGTATTAATATTCGAAGGAAGCTCAACGCGGTACGCATTGTCATTAATACTTTCAACTATCTTCAAAGGCCAATTTTCTTTGCTCGGAGCTTGTTATATAGATGCGCCGGCATTCTATCCCGAGTGAGCACGACCCAGACCAAATCACCAACGTTGAAAACGAGACGACGTCGATGTGAATCAGCCGCGGCTTTGTAACGTGATGAAGAAGCTGAAAGATTTGATGTTGTCTTCTCGTGAATGTCTGCAATAGCATCAACAAAAGTCGAGGCCTCTCCATGTAGGCGTGTACGATCTGGCAAAAGAGACAAGTCCGTTGGGGCTCTTGGCACCATCCCATATATTACTTGAAAAGGACTAAAACCGGTATTGCGATTAACAGCATGATTATGGGCAAATTCAGCTTGAGGAAGCCGCTGATCCCAAGTCTTAATAGAATCACCGACCAGACATCTTAACAGATTACCAAGTGATCGATTAATAACTTCAGTTTGACCATCTGTCTGCGGATGATAAGCAGAGCTCATATCCAAACTGATGTTGAGCATCTTCCATAAAGACCACCAAAAATGACTAAGGAAACGCGAATCCCGGTCAGAGACGATCGAGGAAGGCAAGCCATGTAAACGGTAGACGTCACGAAAGAACAAAATCGCAATTTGGACAGCATCTGGGTCTTCTTACAAGGGATAAAGTGAACCATTTTGGAGAAACGGTCAACCACGACGAAGATAGAATCGAAACCTCGTTGAGTGCGAGGAAGACCAAGAACAAACTCCATACTAATATCGGTCCACGGTTGAGTCGGGAGAGGCAATGGCAGATAAAGACCCGCATTAGACGCAATACCTTTGGCTCGTTGACAAGTAACACACCGCTCGACGAACCGAGAGATGTCTTTACGGAGTGAAGGCCAAAAGTAAGATGTGGCGACTAGCTCCAGAGTTCTGTCGCGGCCGACGTGACCTTCGTTATGCAGGTCCGTGATAAGGCAAAGACGCAGACTCCCTTGAGGAATGCTGAGTTGATTTCCACGGAAAAAATAGCCTTCTTGAATCGTATACTCAGTAGATAAACCTGCAGCAGCTTTATGCAAAACATGACCAAAGAACGGATCATCCTCATATTGGCCGATCAAAGAAGACAACCCTGTCACAGCCGTGTGGAGAACAGTGAGGAGAAGATGTCTTCGGCTTAATGCGTCCGCTACACGGTTAGAAGAACCAGCCGTATGTTTGATGACAAAGTTAAACTGTTGCAGATATGCGATCCATGAAGCATGACGAGATGAGACTTTCTGTTGATTGTGGAGATGTTTCAGATCATCATGGTCTGTATATAACACAAACTCCTTGTGAAACAAGTAATGTCGCCAATGTTTTATAGCTTGGACGATAGCATAAAACTCGATGTCATATGTACTATAACGATAACGAGCTCCAGCCAGTTTTTCGCTAAAAAAAAAGCAATCGGTCGGGACTGTTGACTCAAGACCGCTCCTATGCCAGTCTTGGATGCTCCCGAGTGAAGTTCAAAGACGATGTTGAAGTCTGGTAATGCGAGGATAGGTGCCGAGCTCAGTTTATCTTTGATGGTAGTGAACGCCATTGATGCTGCATCAGTCCAAGAGAATGTGTTTGTGTGTATGCAATCTGTTATAGGAGCCATCAAACTACTAAACTGAGGCACAAAACGTCGGTAAAACGATGCAAGACCATGAAAGCTTCTAATCTCAGAAATAGTTGTCGGCTGTGGCCATGTCTGGATAGCTGAAACTTTAGAAGGATCCACAGCAAGACCTTGAGAAGAAACAATATATCCGAGAAAGTGGATTTGTGGAGAGCCGAATTCACACTTTTTGAGGGTAGCATAGAACTGATCTCGACGCAGAACCATAAGAACATTACGCAAGTGTTCTAGATGTTCTTCAACGCTTTTACTAAAAATCAGAATATCATCGAAGTAAACCACGACAAATTTACCGATAAAGGGTCGTAGAGCTTCATTCGTTACTCGCATAAAAGTACTCGGTGCGTTAGACAAGCCAAATGGCATTACTAAGCATTCAAACAGTCCTTCCCGGGTTTTAAATGCCGTCTTCCACTCATCGCCAGGTCGAATGCGAATCTGATGATATCCACTTCGTAGATCAAGTTTAGAGAAAATCGTGGCTGTGCCAATCTGGTCAAGTAAGTCATCCAGTCGTGGGATCGGAAAGCGGTATCTGATTGTGATTTTGTTAATGGCGCGACTATCAACGCACATACGCCAAGACCCATCTTTCTTTGGTATTAATAAAGCCGGGACGGCACATGGACTGAGACTCTCACGAAGAAAATCTTTGGCGACAAGATCTTCAACTTGGCGACGCAGTTCTTCGTGTTTTGTCGGGCTCATTCTGTAATGAGAACGATTTGGGAGGGCAGCGTCTGGCATAAGATCGATACAATGCTGAATATGTCGAAGTGGTGGTAGCTGGGACGGAAGTTCTGGAGGAAAGACGTCAGCAAACTCAGTGAGTAGTGGTCTGTATGGTGATGGAATATCTTGATCAGGAAACGGTGAAGATGGTAAGGCAATGAGAAGGAAGATGTGGTCTGTGGTACGCACTTCAGCAGATAAGGCGGCTCTTTTTAATAAGAGAATTGGGTTGGACGTAGCGGTTGTTGTCGAGTGTTGTTCCACAACTGATGGAGTAGTTGGTTTGAGAGTAAATGTGCGGTCGTTGAAACGAAACGTGTAGGTATTAAGGAATCCATCGTGAATAACTCGTCGATCAAATTCCCACGGACGTCCCAATAACATATGGCATGCATCCATCGGTACAAGATCGCAATAAACTTGGTCCTTATAAGAATTTCCCACTGAAAATTGGACCAAAGTTCGTTTTGTTACCATCAGTTCTGTACCTTGGTGTAGCCAGCCGAGCTTATACGGAGATGGATGGGATTCTGAAACAAGGTTGAGTTTAGGAACTGCTGACTCTGCAATTACATTCTTGCTGCTACCAGAGTCAATAATGAATGTGCACACCTTGCCGTTGATTGTGCATCGAGATGAGAACATGTTCTTACGTTGGGGGAACTCTGCTGGTGTCTGTGGAGAGAAACATGTTCTCCGAATCATCAGAAGTGTACCTTCATCAGCTTCTAATTCTTCAGTGTCTTCGTCAGGACTATCATCGTATATAACCTCTTCACGTCCAGTAGCATCAAGTAGTAAACCACGTCGGTTGAGAGAGGGACATGCTGCTTGTCTGTGACCGAGCTCACCACATGCAAAACATCGCAGTCCTCCTGGTCATGCTTGTTTCGAATCTGCTGGTACAATAGCCAAGTCTTGTTTTGGTGTGGCATTGTCTGTAGGAGAAGGAGCTGTAGATGCGTTCGTTGTGGGGTAGAGCGTGCTTGACGATTAGAACTCCAAGAAGAGAAACCACTACGGATCTGAGTTTCGACAGTCAAGGCATGTTGATGGGCTTCAGAGATGGTCTGAGGGCGGAAGAGATTGAGCGTGAGTTGGATTTGTTGGCGAAGACCTCCGATGAATCTCATCACAGTTTGTTGTTCTGTATCACGGGTTTCGACTCTAGTAATCATCTTGAAAAAGTCTGTGGCGTATTCATCCACAGATCTATTTCCTTGTTTCAGATTTTGAAATTTTTGAAACATGAGCTGATCATAATTGTAGGGCAAGAAATTCCTTTGCATCTCTCTCTTTAGTTTACTCCATGTCACGATCTTTGGTTTACCGAGGCGAGCTCTAGTGATTTTTGTTTGAGACCACCATGCTGCTGCTCTATCTCGGAAACGTATGGCGATCAAGGGAACACATCGATCGAGTGGAATGTCTTTAAATTCAAGAATTTCCTCTACAGTTACAAACAAGTCGAGCAATTCTTCTGCAACAGTAGATCCGTTGAACAAAGGAATTTCGATTTTGAAACTCTTTTTCCAAGAGTAAACTTCATCTTCTTCATCCGAGTCGGATTTGTTGTGGTCGCGTGTCTTTTGGAGGGGAGCGAACGGATTAGCTTTGTTGTCTGAATCATCAGGAAAAGAAAGCTGATCGTGACGTTGTTGGCGGTGTGAGGTGTGCGGGCGTTGTGTTGTTAAGGCTGCAACTACGGCGGTGAGTTCAACGATTTGTCGTTGCAGGTTGTCGACAGATTGTTGAGAAGCTAGGATGTCATCATCAGCTTGATTTTGCTGAGAACGTGTCTTGCGAGGCATTGTGTGTGGCTTTGAACAATTTTTTATTTTTTTTTAAAGCAACCTGGCTCTGATACCAGCCTGGTGCAGCGTAGGGATAACTTTGGACGGTCAATCTAACGAAGAGTATTCGAAAGAGACAATCCTTTGCTCAATCAAGAGATTTGAATGAATAACTTGAGACCAAACTTCTTGGTTGATGAATTTAATCAAATCAAAGACAAGGGATAAAGCAAAGCTTTTCTATAAATCAAACGTAAGGTTTTAGAGTCATAAAGCTCTTGTATATATAACTATTCATGAGACACAAATCATCTTAGAATAAGATCTGCAATATTCCTAAATAACGTAGAATAAAGGATAAGTCTAAAAGCCTAAAGAAAAGGAAACTTGTAGGAAAAGTAAAAGCCAAAATAAAAACCCTAAGTTATCGATGATGCCCATGCATCACATTCAAAAGAAAATTAAAAAAAAAACACTCTCGTCACGGTTATCAAATATAGGTTATGTGAATGTAGAATGAGCTCAGCTTCTAACAGGACACAATAATATATATTAATAAACCTTTTTCTAACATAATATATAGCTATATTTATCAGAAACTTAAAGAAATATATTGTATTTATTTTTGTTTTTTTTTTGTCTCTTGAACGGACAAAACAAAATAAGATGATAGTAGTTCGACCGAGTTGGACTAAAATGTATGAGCAACATGCCCTTTAGCTATATACTAATGAAATATTTACATTATAGGTCACTTTACCAAACTTAAATTACACTCTTAGTCAGTTCTAACTCCTAACACACTTTTTTCTAATTTTTACCTTATTTTCTTATTTTCCTTTACATTTACTAGTTAGAAAGAAACTACAGTCATGATACTTTAGTCTCTGTCTCTTTTTCTATTTCTCTCTCTCATTTTTCTCGACAAGATCTGATTCTTCATCTATATTTTTTTTTGAAACAACATCCACATCTCTCTGTATTTACTCATCTCTCTCAGAAGCTTTACGGTAGCGACGGAGGAGGAGGAGGATGTAACGGTGGTGGACAAATGAAGAGTGTCAAGGCTTCTGTTTAAAATTTGAAGAAGATGACTTGGAAATGGAAGATGATAATGATGACGGTGAACTAGTACGAGTTGATATTCTGGTGGAACGTTCTAGGGAGCCAACTCCGTTCTTGATGCTGCTGCATCCAAGATTAGGTCGCCATTGTTGAAACTTAAAATCAAGTTTCCTTAATTTTCATATTTGGTCCTTGTAATTATAATTATTTTCATTATCGACCCAAAAATTTCAGATTTGCAAATAAGTCCTCTCGAGTGTAATCCAAAATTTCTAAAATTGCATTTTAGACCCTATCAAATGAAATAAATAAATATATATACCAAAAACCTCCAAATGCATCTAAACAAAAACTATACTCAAAATCATTAAAATTTTCAAATATCATAACTTGGGCAATGTAAAAATGAATCGTTGTACATGTGATTTTCTGCATAATGTTGTATACGTGGACACTGAAATATATGTGTACACGTTGACGATATTTGATACACTGAGTACGTTACAAGTATCATTCCTTTAACTAAATTAATATTAATGTCTCTTAAGATTATATATATTTATCAAATTTTGTGTTATTTGATAAATGTATATAATGATTTTTGGCTTTTGACTTTGGTTCATTTAATTCAATTTATAGTAATGCATTTAATATGTGCATTTGTGTGTTCAATTGTATTAATAGGGGGTTGTAGTAAATAACTGGTTAATTTTGAGCTAAATTAAAGAGACAATTGTTTATTTTGAAAGTTTGGAGGCAAAAATGAAAGAAATAAGAAAACAAAGACCATTTGTGCAATTATGAAGATGTACTGAAATGAAAAATTAAGAAGTTTGTGTGCTATTTTGTGTACACTTTGTGACGTGTACACATGTACATCGAAAATAAAGAAGTTATACATATATAGATGAATTGGTGGTTGCTTACTAAAAAGACAAAATACATAACAAAATTGATCAAGTCAATCGAAAGATGATATACATGACAATATGTGTACACATGATTTTGTGTGCTATTCATATCTAATGATATTTAGATTTTTATTTTACTTCATTTAATTCTTTTCCAATGCATTTAATTATGTGCATATATGTGCTCAACTGCATTAAAAGGAGTTATAATAAATAATTGGTTAATTTTGGGATAAATCAAAGAGAAAATTGTTTATTTTAAAAGTCTGGAGGTAAAAATGAAAGCAATCAAAAGACTAGATACCATTCATGCAATTATGAGAATGTACTGGAATGAACAATCAAGAAATTTTGGGGTTAATTTGCATAGACAAATGCACACTTAAATTTGCAAGTGCATGTTAAAAGCTTATCTATTATATAAGTGAACTTGTGTACATGTTAGTTTTGTAAATTATTGTACACGGATAATGAAATCTTGTGTACACATTGATGATTTGGCCGTACAAATACCCGAAACTTACGAATGAAAGTAAAAAACTTATCTAGTATATACAAATTGGTGTATAAGTGAATTAGTGTACACGCAAGTCATTGTACATGTGGACAATGCAATTTATGTACACATACTATATTTTTTTGATAAGTAAATGTGCATATTATAGTGTACATACTATAATTTTTTTTATAAGTAAATGTACATAATATAGTGTACACACACAATCATTTTTCATTTCACATATACTGTGACACCATTGCAACCCACACAAAAATAATGTGTTGCCTTTTTCATTTCACATATACTCTTGGGTTTTAGCATTCATAGTAATAATATATATTCGTATATGACACCATTGCAACCCATTCAAGTATTTTTAAAAGATTATATTTGCTATTATATTTATTAAAATTAAAATTATAACTTTTAATTTTGACCACAATAACATATGGTGCATAAACAAAATAAAAAAAATAGCAGGGATTAATGTTGCAAAATTAAAAAGATCATTAGGTCTAGATTGCACATTTAAAAGTCTTGGGAAAACTTCATGAAAAAACTTGAACAAATTAGAAATTCGAGGCAAAACGGAAAATAAGAAAGAGTTGAAGGACCATATGTGTAAATAATCAAAAATTTACCATTGTTGCTCCCCTCAAGCTTTATTTTTTATCTGTGAATGAATCGATGACCATTTCGGAGGTCACAATTCCGGTGAAGAGCAATACGACCACGACAAGGAAGAGATGACTTGGCCTTGAGGCGGATTACAGTAGAGCTCATCATGTGCCGTCAAGACTATAGCGACAACCACTCCGACGGCCACCACGTCGTGGAAGAAGCTAACGGCAGAGAACAAGCAGTCTCAAATTTAGCTTTGTTCTGCTGTGAATCGAAAGAAAGGAGACGTGGCAAAGATAGTTGCTTTGTGACCGCACAGCTCAAGAGACGCTATGAGAGAAGAGGTACAATGGCTTGGAATGGTGAACACGAGCTGACATGGCTGAGCAAGCCACCATTTTCTCACTTGTTTCCTAAAAATTGAAGCTCTGAGAATTAATTTTTCTTTCAATTTTTTTAAATGAAAAATTTACTAATGAGAAATAATGAAACTAAATAGTTTCTAGTTTTTTCTTGGTTAAAGAAAACTACCTCAGTAGCAACAACTGTCTTATACTGTAATAAAAACTTAAAAAGTGACCTTCGATGTAAATGACTATATACTAATTTGGATCATGTTGACTAAATTGATGGTAACTAAAACATATAATTAATGGGTATTTCATTAAGTTGACTTACTTATATTGGGTCAGTTAGATGAGTATTTTAAAAAATGGGGATGACATATTCAAAATATTGTTTTGCTACATTGATGTCCAAAATCATATATAATATCAGTCCTAATAGCTTGGTTTCAATTGATATTGTATTTAAAAGGGAAAATTCCATAAAAATACTCCAACTGAATTTTATTAAGCTTTTTAATACCCCAAGTTTTTCGCTACCCAGTTTAATACTCCAACTAATTATTTTGCTTATTTTAATATATTAATTTTTAAAAGTCTATCCATTTTAATACCCCAACTTTATTTATTTTAATTAAAAATATTAATAAATTTCAAACAAAATTTTAAAAATTTCTAAAATCTAAGTAAAATATGAAAATTTTCTGATTTCATTTTTAATCTTTAGGAAAGAAGGTCAATAAATTAGTGGAAATTGTTTTAAAAAAATTATAATTAATTTTGAATGCAAAAAATGATTTTTTTCTATTTCAGAAAATAAACTAAATTCAGTATTTAAAAATTTTAAGATTATAAAAAAAATTATTTACTTTTAGTTTTCAAATAAACCATAAAATTTGATTTTTTGAGATTTTTTTGTAAATTTTAGAGATTTTTTTTAAATTTTATTTGAAATTTATTCGTATTTTAACTAAAATAAATAAATTTTGGGTAGTAGAATGAGCATATTTCAAAAGTTTTTATATTAAAATGAGCAAAATAATTAATTGATGTATTAAAATGGTTAGCGAAAAAGTTTGGGTATTAAAAAGCTTAATGAAATTTACTTGGGGTATTTTTATGGAATTTTCCCTATTTAAAACCATAAATAACATTATTCAGTTTTTGTAGAAATGATCAACAAATAATATACTGTGTATTGACCAAAACAAAATTCTATAACCAATTTATTCAATTAAAATAGAATCATGAGCTATTGATAAATATTATATCTAACTATTTATTCTCATGTATTACTATTTCAAAATGAATTATAAATCCTTATTTTTTGTAACTTCATATAACATTCTGATTTTAAAGTTAAAAAACATAACTCCCTATTATTTACACAGTGGAAAATTTAGCAAGGGAGAATTAGAAAAACAAGACACTTTCGATGTTTGTTTGTCCAAATAAGACTTTTGATACTTTTAGTCACTTTGGATAGGTTTTGCCCTTGTGTAGTGGAAATTATAGTAAAATAAGGTCAAAAATTATTTAAAAATATATAAAGCATTAGAAACCAAAGTATATCTACTTTTATGTTTAAATTTATTTTTTTAAAATTCTGGAACTATGTTTTATTTAATTTCATAGCTAGGGTATAATACTTATTCTAGCCATCAACGTAGTGTAGTAATCGAATACAAAGTATAATACATAGGTATACCTTGGATAGAAAATATAAACTACACTTTCTTCTATAATTTACCCTAGCTATATTTTGTCTCTTATTATTCTAGCTAGATGTCTTTAGTTTACCTGCGATTTTTTACAAGTTCTATCCAAGAGTCAGTGAAATACCTTTTCTTTTATAGACGTCATACCTTGTTCTGCCTTCTACCATATAATATCATAAGACAGAATGTAGTTTCCACTCTCTCTACAACTTTCTGACCTACGTATGATGTATATTCTATCCAAATAAAGTAAAAATGGAAACTTCCAAATCTCGTTAAATATCTTTCCTAAATCCATCCTAAATATCTCTAAGTATATTCCCCCCCATGATTTTCTCTTCACACGATCTCTATCTCCATCGTTCCTTGTATCTCTCCTTCTCTTCTTCATCGAAAAACATCTCTTCTATCAACCAACACAAGATGGTTCTAATTTATGTTAAATCTGGTGTATGGAGGTCAAGTTGCAGTGACGAGTGGAGTTTCTTGGAAGACAAACAAAGGCGTGGTCGAATGGTGACACTAGAAACTACTACTTTATTGGAGAAACTCAAGATCATGGTGTGTGAAGATTATGGGGTCAACCCTAATTTGGTTAATGTCGAGTTCAGTTATGAGATGGTGAATCAAAGAGGGAATCCTCCCATTAGTATCAGCAATGATCGACAAGTATGTAACTTTGTGGGCTACGCAAAGAAGGGTTCCTCTACAACCTTGTGTGTCACGTTCTCTGGTAATGGTACTGGTGTAAATGAAAAGGAACGAGTGAATATCGGTTTGAATAAAGAGCCGTGTGATTCAACTAATGTTGAGGAAGGTGAAGTTCCTGAAATAAATCGGGGAGATTTTGCAGAACCATCAACAGAGTGTTGTGATAAAAGGAAGAATCATATCGGTGAGGATGGTTTAAAGAGTGAAAACTATGGAGATAGTGAAAAGGAATGTCGAGCTGGGAACACAGATTTCGTGAAGAAAGATCAAATTTTCCGAAGTAAACGTGTTCTAAAGGGAACAATGAAAATTTGGGCGATGAAGAATAATTACGATTTCATTGTTATCAAATCAACCAAAAATGGTGGTCTATAAGATGTAAGGATAAAACGTGCAACTGCACTGTGCGTGCGGAATGTCTTGATGGTTCTTACTCTACGGTTTCCACCCAAAAGCTTCATTTTTCGATTTAATCTCATTATTGTCTTCCTTTATCATCCATAGATTGAAGAATTGGGGGTTTGTTCTTACTCTACGGTTTCGTCGGACGCTCTTATTCCTCTTCTACCATCAATTTCATCAACATCTCACGCTTCTAAACACTAGGTTTGACATTACTCGTTGTGATTCTTTCAACCCTAGATTTGTTAACGAAACTCATCACTTAAACCCGATTTGTCTTATTTCTTAATCTAAAATTAGTTGAATGGGTTTATTAATCTTCTTATACATTACACAGTTCTTGCATGTTATTGTTTGGGTGTTTTTGATTTTAATTTGTAGACTATCGATTTTGGGTTTTTTTTGAAAGAGGGAAGAATTGACTCCATATGTCAGTGAGAGCTTCGGTTTTTTCATGTTTGGGAACAACTCCATATATCAGTGAGAGCTTCATTTTTTGTTGTTTTCCGATTCAAAGATTTGGTTTTGTGTCGAATCTTAGACATAGCTGGAACATGAGTTCTCAAATACAAAGTTATTAAAACTAAACGTACCTAGTGAAACGATGTAGTTTTGTTTTATTTTTTGACCTAGTCCCTATTCTTCCTCATTATTTCACGACAGAGAGAAACCAAGGAGAGAAAACTTGGGCGATCAACTCAATAATATCTTCGGTCGGTTCTTCTTTCGATTCAAGATATGGACACACAAAACAAAGAGGAATTCCGAGAAGATGCAACTGCGGCGAGGCAGTGGCCCTTTTCACTTCAAAAACTGTCAAAAATCTGGGAAGATTGTTCCATTGTTGTCCGATGGGATCTGAGAAGGTTAGTCTTTATTCATGTAACCATGTCCTCACTTCAATCTAATTGTTTGTTGATGTTAATGATGAAGGACAAAACTCACTTGTTCAAATGGACTGATAAGTCAGTTGTTGAGGAAATTGAAGACTTTCAGGATCTGTTTGACGTGTTGCTCGTGGACAATTCCGAGATTCATAAATCAGTGAGAGCTTCCGAGACCATGATGAAACGCCATAAGAGTAGACTTGAAGAGATGGAAGATGCAATTGCTCGTTGTGAAAAAAAGTCCATCGAATGCATTAGAGAGTTAAGGATCATAAAAGCTTTGTTTGTGTGTTGTTTTGCTATGGTCTTCATTTACCTTACATATGCATGATGTTCAATTTGTTGTTCTGTCTTTCCAAATAAATGTAAGACTATGTTCTTCGGTGTTTCTTGGTGATTTGCATTGAATGTAACAAAAAAAAGTTGCAAAAGTCAAACTGTCAATAGAAAGATCGATTTTTCTCAACAATGTTGTAAGGTAAAAAACAAATAACAGAGAACACACACGACAAACTAGATAGGTATATCACATGTTCCTCTCTTGTGTCCCTCCATACCACACTGGCTGCACTTGTGCTTTTTCTTCTTTGTTGATCCTTGAGAAGTTATATAAGTTACATAACTATTCTATTAAAATAGAAGTCATGACTCATTTCATGTCTGATTTTTTATTTGGACTATCATTAAAAAACTTTAATAAAATGTATTTCATTTAAACTAATGATAAAATATTTTTAACTACTTTAATAATAATATCTTTTGATATCTTTTTATATTAAATATAAATATATATTAAAAAATATAACAAATCTTTTCAAAAAAAACTTTAGAAAGATCTCAACATTAAAAATTATGTAACTATTTAATTAATTTCCAATTATATAAATATAATTATAGATTAATTTACATTCAATTATATTTTATAAAATGAAAAAATAAAAATCCTATACTTTTATAAAATGAAAAATAAAAATTCTATACTTATATATACAATAATATATCATCTAAATAAACATAAAAATTTGCTAAACGGTAATCTAACTTTGAAATCCGGATCAAAATTTAGTAGATATTAAATATAAAATAATTTTTAAAATATGGTTTTTCATATATATTTTAATTTATTTAGTAATTAAATTCAAATCGAATAAGATAAAACTAGACTTTGATCCGCACATCCGTGGGGTTTTTGTTTATTTTATAAAAAATTAAAACTTTGATATTACTGTAAACGTTTTAAACATATAATTTACATTTTAGTGTTATATATTGTGTTACTCTACTGTTTTATTATTTATCTTTTTATTCGACATTATTTTATGATAGAGCATTAATTATATATAAAATAAGTTATTTTTGGTAAATATTTTTCATATTTTTTAACCTATTTATTTTAATTAAAACATTAAATTTTATATTTAAATTGATTTGTTATTAATATTTTAAATTAATTATTAAAATTTAGAGTTTTCTAATGGGAGAATTGGAAAAACAAGACACTTTCGATGTTTGTTTGTCCAAATAAGACTTTTGATACTTTTAGTCATTTTAGACAGGTTTTGCCCTTGTGTTGTGGAAAATATAGTAAAATAAGGTCAAAAATTATTTAAATATATATAAAGCATTAGAAACCAAAGTATATCTAATTTTATGTTTAAATTTATTTTTTTTAAAATTCTGGAACTATGTTTTATTTAATTTCATAGCTAGGGTAAAATACTTATTCTAGCCATCAACGTAGTGTAGTAATCGAATACAAAGTATAATACATAGGTGTACCTTGGATAGAAAATATAAACTACACTTTCTTCTATAATTTACCCTAGCTATATTTTGTCTCGTATTATTCTAGCTAGATGTCTTTAGTTTATCTGCGACTTTTTTACAAGTTCTATCTAAGAGTCAGTGAAATACCTTTTCTTTTATACACGTCATAGCTTGTTCTTCCTTTTACAATATAATAGCATATGACAGAATGTAGTTTCCACTCTCTCTACAACTTTCTGACCTACGTATGATCTATATTCTAGCCAAATAAAGTAAAAATGAAAACTTCCAAATCTCGTTAAATATCTTTCCTAAATATATCGTAAATATCTCTCAGTATATTCTCCCCCATTATTTTCTCTTCATACGATCTCTATCTCCATCGTTCTTTGTATCTCTCTCTCTCTCTTCTTCATCGAAAAATATCTCTTCTATCAACCAACACAAGATGGTTCTAATTTATGTTAAATCTGGTGTATGGAGGTCAAGTTGCAGTGACGAGTGGAGTTTCTTGGCAGACAAACAAAGGTGTGGTCGAATGGGGACATTAGAAACTACTACTTTATTGGAGAAACTCAAGATCATGGTGTGTGAAGGTTATGGGGTCGACCCTAATTTGGTTAATGTCAAGTTCAGTTATGAGATGGTGAATCAAAAAGGGAGTCCTCCCATTAGTATCAGCAATGATCGACAAGTATGTAACTTTGTGGGCTACGCAAAGAAGGGTTCCTCTACAACCTTGTGTGTCACGTTCTCTGGTAATGGTATTTGTGTAAATGAAAAGGAACGAGTGAATATCGATTTGAATAAAGAGCCGTGTGATTCAAGCAATGTTGAGGAAGGTGAAGTTCCTGAAATAAATAGGGGAGATTTTGCAGAACCATCAACAGAGTGTTGTGATAAAAGGAAGAATCATGTCGGTGAGGATGGTTTAAAGAGTGAAAACTATGGAGATAGTGAAAAGGAATGTCGAGCTGAGAACA
Organism: Moricandia moricandioides; assembly: GCA_905132885.1. Lineage (NCBI taxonomy): Eukaryota > Viridiplantae > Streptophyta > Magnoliopsida > Brassicales > Brassicaceae > Moricandia > Moricandia moricandioides. The sequence goes on from CAJHQQ010000176.1 coordinate 63,027, forward strand.
CAGATTTCGTGAAGAAAGATCAAATTTTCCAAAGTAAACGTGTTCTAAAGGCAACAATAGAAATTTGGGCGATGAAGAATAATTACGATTTCATTGTTATCAAATCAACCAAAAAATGGTGGTCTATACGATGTAAGGATAAAGCGTGCAACTGGACTGTGCGTGCGGAATGTCTTGATGGTTCTACATATTTCATGATCAATAAGTGTGTGGGTATACACTCATGTGCTCCTTCAAAGAAAAGCAACTTCGGAAAAACGGCGTCGGCAAGAACAATTGAGATGCTGATACAACATCGATTTGATGATGCCAATGATGGCCCCAAAGCAAACGACATCATTCAGTTTATGAGGCTGGAGCATAGCTCCGAGATTACGTATTGGCATGCTTGGGAAGCTCGTGAGTATGGAATTGCAGCTGTTAGAGGTATACCAAACGAAAGTTATGCAAAGATACCAAAATATTTGCATATGATTAAAGAAGCTAATCCTGGTACACACACTCACTATGAAACTAACAAGGATGGTAGATTGATGTATCTATTTATGTCGTTTGGGAAATCAGTTAGAGGATTTCATAGTCATATGCGTAGGGTGATTGTTGTTGATGGAACTTTTCTGAGAAATAAATATAAAGGAGTTCTACTTGTTGCTACAGCTGTAGATGGTAACTCCAACTTATATCCAGTTGCATTTGGAGTTGTTGATTCAGAGAATGATGCATCATGGGAGTGGTTCTTCAGACTGTTGAATGTGGTTATTGCTGATAGCAAAGACTTAGCTTTTGTGTCAGATAGAAATGCGTCAATTGCTAAAGCAATTGGGACTGTCTACCCACGATCAAAACACGAAATGTGCATTCACCACTTGTTGACCAATGTAGTTGAATTTTTCAGAACAAAGGGGTTCACTGCGTTGGTCGAAAAGGCTTCAAAGGCATATAGGTATAGTGAATTTCAGGAACGTTTCACCAAAATTCTTGATATCAGTCCGGCGCTTGGAAGATATCTACAAGAGGCTGATGTGAGAAAATGGGCTCGTTCTCTCTTCCCTGGATCCAGGTATGACATCAGGAACAATAACCATGCCGAGTCGATTAATTCAGTTCTGAGATCACCTAGACAATTTCCAGTAATTCCTTTGCTAGATAGTATAAGAGAAATGTTGACCAGATGGTTCTACGAGCGTCGCATGTTAAGCTCCAAACATATTGATCCTTTAACCGTTAAGGTGGAGAAAAAGATTGATAGGAGAATTGTGAAGGCTCGGGGGTTTAAGGTTCACAAGGTTGACAATTTTAGATCGCTTGTTAATGGAGACATATATGATTGTCATGTTGATATGGAATCCAGAAAATGCACATGTGGGAAGTTTGATTTAGGAAAAATTCCCACATGTGTCTTTATTTTCCATTTTTTTCCATTTAAGGGAGAATTGGAAAAACAAGACACTTTCGATGTTTGTTTGTCCAAATAAGACTTTTGATACTTTTAGTCACTTTGGATAGGTTTTGCCCTTGTGTAGTGGAAATTATAGTAAAATAAGGTCAAAAATTATTTAAAAATATATAAAGCATTAGAAACCAAAGTATATCTACTTTTATGTTTAAATTTATTTTTTTAAAATTCTGGAACTATGTTTTATTTAATTTCATAGCTAGGGTATAATACTTATTCTAGCCATCAACGTAGTGTAGTAATCGAATACAAAGTATAATAAATAGGTGTACCTTGGATAGAAAATATAAACTACACTTTCTTCTATAATTTACCCTAGCTATATTTTGTCTCGTATTATTCTAGCTAGATGTCTTTAGTTTACCTGTGACTTTTTTACAAGTTCTATCCAAGAGTCAGTGAAATACCTTTTCTTTTATACACGTCATACCTTGTTCTGCCTTTTACCATATAATAGCCTATGACAAAATGTAGTTTCCACTCTCTCTACAACTTTCTGACCTACATATGATGTATATTCTAGCCAAATAAAGTAAAAATGAAAACTTCCAAATCTCGTTATATATCTTTCCTAAATCTATCCTAAATATCTCTAAGTATGGAGGGATACAAGAGAGGAACATGTGATATACCTATCTAGTTTGTTGTGTGTGTTCTCTGTTATTTGTTTTTTGCTTTACAACATTTTTGAGAAAAATCGATCTTTCTATTGACAATTTGATTTTTGTAACTTTTTTTTTGTTACATTCGATGCAAATCACCAAGAAACACCAAAGAACATAGTCTTACATTTATTTTTAAAAACAGAACAAAAAATTGAACATCATGCATATGTATGGTAAATGAAGACCATAGCAAAACAACACACAAACAAAGCTTTTATGATCCTTAACTCTCTAATGCATTCGATGGACTTTTCTTCACAACGAGCAATTGCATCTTCCATCTCTTCAAGTCTACTCTTATGGCGTTTCAGCATGGTCTCGGAAGCTGTCACTGATTTATGAATCTCAGAATTGTCCATGACCAGCACGTCAAACAGATCCTGAAAGTCTTCAATTTCCTCAACAACTGACTTATCAGTCCATTTGAAAAAGTGAGTGTTGTCCTTCATCATTAACATCAACAAACAATTAGATTGAAGTGAGGACATGGTTATATGAATAGATACAACAATGGAACAATCTTCCCGGATTTTTGACAGTTTTTGAAGTGAAAAGGGCCACTGCCTCGCCGCAATTGCATTTTCTCGGAATTCCTCTTTGTTTGGTGTGTCTATATCTTGAATCGAAAGAAGAACCGACCGAAGATATTATTGAGTTGATCTCCCAAGTTTTCTCCCCTTGGTTTCTCTCTGTCGTGAAAGAATGACGAATAATAGGGACTAGGTCAAAAAATAAAACAAAACTACGTCGTTTCACTAGGTAGAAAACATGCTTTATACCTGAGGCAGATCTATGATTATATAAGTTATATAACTAACCTTTAATTCATGTGTTATTAGCTATTAGAAAACTCTAAAATTTAATAATTCATTTAGAATATTAATAACAAATCAATTTTAATATAAAATTTAATTTTTTAATTATAATCAATAGGTTGAAAAATATAATTTTTTTACCAAAAATCACTTATTTTATATATAATTAATGCACTATCATAAAATAATGTCGAATAAAAAAGATAAATAATAAAACTCTAGAGTAACACAATATATAACACTAAAATGTAAATTATATGTTTAAAACGTTTACAGTAATATCAAAGTTTTTTTTTTATAGAATAAACAATAACCCTCACGGATGTGCGGATCAAAGTCAAGTTTTATCTTATTCGATTTGAATTTAATTACTAAATAAATTAAAATATATATGAAAACCATATTTTAAAAATTATTTTATATTTAATATCTACAAAATTTTGATCCGGATTTCAAAGTTAGATTACCGTTTAGCAAATTTTTATGTTTATTTTGATGATATATTATTGTATATATAAGTATATAATTTTTATTTTTCATTTTATAAAAGTACAGGATTTTTATTTTTTTCATTATATAAGATATAATTGAATGTATATTAATCTATAATTATATTTATATAATTGGAAATTAATTAAATAGTTACATAATTTTTAATGTTGAGATCTTTCTAAAATCTTTTTCAAAAGATTTGTTATAACTATTAATATATATTTATATTTAATATAAAAAGATATCAAAAGATATTATTATTAAAGTAGTTAAAAATATTTTATCATTAGTTTAAATGAAATACATTTTATTAAAGTTTTTTAATGATAGTCCAAATAAAAAATCAGACATGAAATGAGTCATGACTTCTATTTTAATAGAATAGTTATGTAACTTATATAACTTCTCAAGGATCAACAAAGAAGAAAAAGCACAAGTGCAGCCAGTGTGGTATGGAGGGACACAAAAGAGGAACATGTGATATATCTATCTAGTTTGTTGTGTGTGTTCTCTGTTATTTGTTTTTTCCTTTACAACATTGTTGAGAAAAATCGATCTTTCTATTGACAGTTTGATTTTTGCAACTTTTTTTTTGTTACATTCGATGCAAATCACCAAGAAACACCGAAGAACATAGTCTTACATTTATTTGGAAAGACAGAACAATAAATTGAACATCATGCATATGTAAGGTAAATGAAGACCATAGCAAAACAACACACAAACAAAACTTTTATGATCCTTAACTCTCTAATGCATTCGATGGACTTTTCTTCACAACGAGCAATTGCATCTTCCATCTCTTCAAGTCTACTCTTATGGCGTTTCATCATGGTCTCGGAAGCTCTCACTGGTTTATGAATCTCGGAATTGTCAACGAGCAGCACATCAAACAGATCCTGAAAATCTTCAATTTCCTCAACAACTGACTTATCTGTCCATTTGAACAAGTGAGTTTTGTCCTTCATCATTAACATCAACAAACAATTAGATTGAAGTGAGGACATGGTTACATGAATATAGACTAACCTTCTCAGATCCCATCGGACAACAATGGAACAATCTTCCCAGATTTTTGACAGTTTTTGAAGTGAAAAGGGCCACTGCCTCGCCGCAATTGCATCTTCTCGGAATTCCTCTTTGTTTGGTGTGTCCATATCTTGAATCGAAAGAAGAACCGACCGAAGATATTATTGAGTTGATCGCCCAAGTTTTCTCTCCTTGGTTTCTCTCTGTCGTGAAATAATGAGGAAAAATAGGGACTAGGTCAAAAAATAAAACAAAACTACATCGTTTCACTAGGTACGTTTAGTTTTAATAACTTTGTATTTGAGAACTCATGTTCCAGCTATGTCTAAGATTCGACACAAAACCAAATCTTTGAATCGGAAAACAACAAAAACCGAAGCTCTCACTGATATATGGAGTTGTTCCCAAACATGAAAAACCGAAGCTCTCACTGACATATGGAGTCAATTCTTCCCTCTTTAAAAAAAAACCCAAAATCGATAGTCTACAAATTAAAATCAAAAACACCCAAAAAAAAACATGCATGAACTGCGTAATGTATAAGAAGATTAATAAACCCATTCAACTAATTTTAGATTAAGAAATAAGACAAATCGGGTTTAAGTGATGAGTTTCGTTAACAAATCTAGGGTTGAAAGAATCACAACGAGTAATGTCAAACCTAGTGTTTAGAAGCGTGAGATGTTGATGAAATTGATGGTAGAAGAGGAATAAGAGCGTCCGACGAAACCGTAGAGTAAGAACAAACCCCCAATTCTTCAATCTATGGATGATAAAGGAAGACAATAATGAGATTAAATCGAAAAATGAAGCTTTTGGGTGGAAAAAAAACGAAGCCCTTTCACCGTAAATCGCCACTGAAGGGGCTTGAATAGTTGGCGGTGAAGAGGAGGAGAGATGAAGAGGAGAAGGTAAAGTAAATTTTTTTCACCAAATGTTTGGTTTAAACCGTGATTCTTTTTTTCTTTATTTAATTGTTTTCTTTTTGTTAATATATTTTTTACTTTATTAATTTTAACAAAACTAAAATAATAACTAAATAACATTTATATTTAGGTAAATATAAGGGCATAATTGTATTAAATGGAAACTAAATCCTATTTACCTAAACAATCTTCTACAAATCATATTGTGACAAATCTAAGAAGAAAGTGTCTTTATTTTCCATTTTTTTTCATTTAAGAACCACATATTAATTCCAAAATCAACATCTATACTATTAAAATAGAAGTCATGATTTTTTTATATGTGATTCTTTAGTTGGACAATCCCCTAGAAATTTATAAATGTATTTCCTTAAACTAATAATATAATATATGTCTAACAACAATCATAATATCTTTTGATATCTTTTTATTTTAAATTAATACATATATTTCTTAAATTTTAACAAATTTTCTGAAAAAGATTTTAACAAGATCTCAATTTTTTATTTTTTTGAAATTTGTTTTGCTACAAAAGAAGTATTTGTTTTCGAACTTCGATGCAAAGTTTATTAACTTTATATTGCAATTTATTTTTATATTGGTTGAAATATGGTTAGGTGTATAGATAATTGTGTTTTTATATAAAAAATATGTAAAATCAATTGTTTTCTTAATCAGTGTGCAAAAAGTTAAAGTGACACTTATAATGAAACAGAGAGAGAGTAATAAGGAGCGATAAATACATGTGACGGTTTCAAACAAGTGATTAATTACGACATGTAACTTATAAAATTATTGTATTTTAAATATTATAAAAATTTAATAACAAAATTAAGTTAAATATATATGCCACTAATAATGCAAAATAAATATCTATAAATATACAAATGAAATTAAACACCCGCACGGTTGCGCGGGTAAACATCTAGTTAATTATATTAAAATTGCTTCTTACTTTTGACAGTTTTACACGAACCTAACATATTGGTTTTATATAATTTATATTAAAATATTTAAAATTGATTTTTATCTTATATTACTATATTTAAATCCATCATGTACTATATGTGTGATTCAAATATGTTTACATTAAACATCTATTCTATTAAACCCAGTTCTAATTACAACCTATATATTTGTTAAATTAAATAGGGTAACAAAATATTTTACCAAAAAAATAGGTAATAAAATATATTTCTTTAATTTTTTTATACTTTTTATAAAAACTACGAAAGTTTCTTTTGTCAATAATTATAAATTTTATAATTAGGTAACTATGAAGAAAATATAATATGTTGAAAACTTTACAAATAAAGTTTTAAAATAATTTTTGAAATGTATATGGCACAAGTGTATAGTTATGCAACTTGAAATATTTAATATAGTTACCAAAATTAAATTAAATTAAATTAATATTAAACACAACTATGATTACAAAAAACAAAAATAAAAAACTAAAGTTAAAAAAAAAACAAAGAATATACCCGTTCTTTGAAAGGGTGGATCAGAATCTAGTATATAATTAAATATTAAACAAAAAAAATACACCACTATTCTATAAATTATTTACGTAATGATTCCATCTGTAATCAATTAGTGCATTTCGAAGTAAGAAATAACTCTTTATTTTTAATTTATAGTTCAAGAGCTAAAAGTTTTTCAAAACATATATCTTGATTTTTCGCCATTTCAACTGTTGCTTCTACCACTAATCTTGTATCCTTTATCGGCACACTAATATCATGTCCATCCTTAATTATCATGTTACACATTATAATGTATGACGTCATTATATCATGCAATACATCATTATTTCAGTAACGAGATGATCTTGCGATGATAGCAAACTTGTACTGCAGGACATTAAAATCCAAATGCGCGTTCAACATCTTTTCGACATGCTTCTTGCTGAAATTTTTTTTTCTGTTGGACCTTAGGGATTGCTTATTGTTTGAACAAGAGTTAACCATTTCGAATAAATGCCATCAGCTAAATAATAACCCATGATATATCCGTTTCCGTGAATAACATAATCAGCTGGAAGAGAGATACCTTGAGCAAGATTTGAAAATAAATTAGACGACTTCAAAACAGTAGTGTCACTGTTGATGTCGGGCATACCAAAATAAGCATGCCATATCCATATGTCGTAATCTGCAACTGCTAGGACCTGCATATTGTACCCCCATGCAGTTGGACAATTTTTTATTAAGTTTGTTTTATAATATTGTTGTTGTCTATTTATAGTTTTAAGATATTATAAATTTTATGTAAAACTGAAATATATAAAAATAGATTTCAATATTTAGGAGATATAAATATTTTAAGGATTGAAAGTATAAATTAAAAAATATTTAAGAATCATAAATGTGATGTGTAGTTGTAAGGACCAAAATGAAAATAAAGAGATGAAACTTCAAATTTGAATTTTTGAAATTTTTTTGGAGAACAGAAAACTCTATATTTGAAGTTATAGAAATTGTTTTTGGAGATGCTCTAAACCAGAATGTTATGCTAATTTTCTGAAATTAATTATGTTTAAAATATTTAAATTTGTTCATTTAAATAGTTATTTATCTTTATTCTAAATAAAAATTAATATTATTTGAAATTTGTGACTAGTTACAAAGTGTTACATATTTTGATTTATTAATTTTATTTAATGTTACTTTTATATAACTAATATATATTCACTACAAGAAAACATATATGTAATGATGAACACTACGAGGAATATGTCGTAATTTTTATGACGAAGTGACGACGAAATTACGACAACATTCATCGTTACCTCTTCATAAAATTACGACGAAACTAATTCTTTGTAAAATACACTTCTTCGAGCTTTGCATTGTAATCCCACTTCCTAATCCCTATTCTTTATCTTATGCATTATTTCATGTTTATGATTGTGTTTTGCTTAGGTATGTCTAAGTAGTCACCTTGTTAGATTTAAGATTTATTAAAGGTTTTTAGGATTATCCAAACAATTGAATTACTAGGGTGATCAATAGATCTATCATTAGAATTTTACTTATTGCTTTTGTTCTTGATTAGCTACCTAGAACCTTGATCTTAGGGTAATTGACAACTGCGAGAGTAGGATCATCACCTGAATAATCATGTTGAGCTTAAATTACTAGGAACAATTGAGAGACTGGTCTAGTGATTCTAAGTGAACCAATCGTATCTGATCGTTTAATGCTTGACTAAGAAAACCATCGATCGATGTCGTTTGCATACCATCGATCGGTGGTCATTCCGAGTGCAGACGAAAGTTGCAAACTCTTAGCTTAGCCATAGGATAAATATAACTTATAATATCTTTACTAACTGAATTTGTGTTATATGATTGAAAAGCCTTTGGCTTCTATCCATTATATTTCACTACCTGAAAACCCTAGATCTAGCTATTTTCCTTACTTGTTTACAAACTAACTATTTCCTTATTAACTTATTTCAAAGTCTTATTAATTGTCTAGCATAACTAAGTTGATTATCAAATCTATTGTGTGCCTTTACTCTCTGCGGATTCGATCCCTAAGTACTACAGCTAAACCTCTTATCTAAGAAAGTAATTAGTAATTGAGCATGTATCAATTACCTAACAAATGTCATCGTATAGTAGTTGTTATAGAGATGTAAAAGACATGTAAAACATTTCTATGTAAATCAGTTGTTACATTTTTACCTACCAATCTCAAAAATTTCCTATATATATGTTTTTCTCTTGAGAAGAAACACATAAAAAAAAACCCAAAATATGAAAGAAAAAAATGTCTAGTGATAAAAATACTTATGAGTTATGAAGTTGGATGTACACTCACAAAGATTCTTATGAGAGAGTGATGAACGAATTTCTCAACGAACTAGAGACATTCATGTATCATGCTGGTTATACACCGATCACGCATGAATGCTGTAAGAATTTTTGTCTTTATCGGAAGTGCAAGAATACCAAATTTCCCATGATGAAAAAGTATGAAACAATTTAGTACATAATTTTTTACATAACATTACTATATATGGTTTCAACATGGAGAAGGTTACGGTGAGAATGAAGCTAGTAATATTAATAGTAATAGTAATTTAAGGATGCGGGTAATAGTGAAGAACCAATTCATCCGCATAATGAAAATAATTACCATCATGAAGAGTAGATGGTAGATCATGATAGGGATCACCGCATGGTAACAAATGCATTTTTACAAACTACTGCAAAAATAGCTGATGAAGTTGGAAATGTTGAAAAAAATAACTTGGAGCAAAAACATTTTATGAAATATTAGATGTTGTGAATCATCCAATCTACACTAATTGTAGAGAAGGTCTCTCTAAATTATCTCTAGCAGATCTGATGATGAATATTAAAACTGATCATAATTTACTTGATGAGATCCTTCTCATTGACACGCATAGCCGTGAGTAGGAAGATCTTCCTGATAATATGATGGACGAAGAAGGTGAAGACGATTTTGATGAAAGTGATGATGATAAGTCATGATGATGAATCTGAATGATGTAATATGTTAATAATTTTTGTTGTATACTTAAATTTCAGACTTAATAATGAATGTGTGTGTTGTTTGATTAAATAATTTGTGTGTTGTTTAAGAGAAATGGTTAAGAAATTTTTTGTTTAGGGTTTAAGGGAAATGGTTAAGAAGATTTGGGGTTTAAGGGAGATATACTGTTAAGGGACTTGGAGTTTATGAATTCGGTAAATTTTTCGTAACCCAATAACGCGAGACCTGTAAATTTGTTGTAAAACAAATTCGTCATCACGTCATCGTACTGAAAAGCGCAGGACTTGGTAAATTTGTTGTAAATTAATTTCATAGTAATAACATCGTAACACATAAACGCTGTTACTGGTAAATTCGTTGTAATCGGTATTCTTCGTAAATTCCACGTAATACAAAAATTCGGACCTGGAAAATTCGTTGCAATAAAAAAATGGGATCTAGTAAATTCATCGTAAAATTACAAAGAATTTTCAAGGAAACCTATTTCATTATAAAATTTTAGCCTTTTTGTACCTTCATCCTCGTCTCTTCCTCTCCAATCTCTCACGACTCCATGTACTGGAAGAAAATGTTAGTTTTTAGGGAAGTTCTCTCAAATAGGCCTTTTAAAAATTTTGTCACCAAAGGAGAAAAGTGACAAAAAATGTTTTTTTTAAGTGGCAAAAGACAATTTTACCACTTGATATATATACAAATATAAATATATAATAAAAAATATATTTTATAGTTTTCAAATTTGAATTTTTTATATTTTTCTAAAATTTTATTTTCCAATTTTTTTCAATTTTTTCTTAAATTCAAAAATACTTTTGAAACAATATTTTTAAATTTTTATCTTGAAAAATTTAATTTTTATCTATTTATTTTAAAAATTTTAAGCTCTACTTCCACAACTCTACCCCTTAACTTTAAATCATATGTCTAGATTTGTTACTATAGGAGTATAAGTTTATATTTACCCTTTAATGAAACCTATTTTGTTATTTTCCTGATTGGGAGATCTTTTTGGTGAAAAGAAACTAAAAAGGTTATCCAAGGAATTTTTTTTAATTATTTAAATTTTATAATATAGTTTGTGTTGTTAGTTTAAGTGGTTAGCTTAGGTTACAAAACTGGATTTATGTTGCGGAATTCGAACTAATTATATATATATTTTTTTTATATTTAGATGACCCCTAGGAAACGAACCTATTACAGTGACATGTTCGAAACAAACCATGTCGGAACATCTGGTTCAGGCATGGGATATCTGTTTCCAGACGTAGTCCCCAATTATGAGTCGTCTCAGAGTGCTTTCTGTATGCCTCCTTCTACTTCACCTGCAGTTGCACCACTGATGCCTCCTGCTTCTCTAGATGATGCTCCTCCTGCCCCTGCCACCAGAGTTCATACGGATTTGTTGGTGCCTCTGACTACACCTTATGCCAATACACCGTCGAGGATCTTCTTGCCCAACATGGACGAGAATGTTTAGATATCTTCGATCCGATCAACCGCCATACACTTTCTGGTAAGTATTTTCCTTAATGACTTTTAATTTACATAATTGGATAAAATATTAATTTTCTAAAACAAGTTACTACTAATTTTTCAGATTTGGACTCGATGATTGTGTTGAACGGAGCGTTTATGACACGATCAATGGCTATTTCGTAGAACCGTATACGAATTGGACCTTGACACTAGAGCACATTAGAACCATGTGGTTCAATTTTTTTGTGGTTAATTTTCTTTTTTTTTACAATTTTATTTTGTTATATAATTAACTAATAGTCATTTAATTTACTTTGTTTTGTTTAAGCAAAAATGAAATTGGTCCACAACAATCAACGAGAAGGTGAAGGAGACGTTTGTTGCTAAAGCAAAAACCCACTTAACAAAGACCTTCTCGGACAGGAAGGACGGGAGTTATAGGTTATGAGGCGAAACCAAGCATTCTTGCAAAGGATGTTTGGGATGGGCTCATTAGGTAATTTATCAAGCCACACTGGCTTCAAGTCTCCTCGTAGTGCTCCGCTTCCCGTATGACCAAGGATGAGAAAGGTAATTTTCTGATGCTTCACACTACCGGGTAAATACCCCATGGCGGTATCAAGATACGATTATAAGTGTTTTAAATAAATTTACATGTATAATATTTTATTTATATTTTTACTTTCAATCTACTTTTAGGCTGAGAAAACATGAGCATCCCCATCTCTTTATGGGATTTTCAAGGCTATCCACCAGACACGAAGTGAGACTTTTGTGGATCATAGGTCTGAAGATCTACAACGACGTGGCTGCTCGGATTAAAGAGCACGAAACACATTTGTCCCAATATTCTAAAGATGGTTTACTCTTCATATTGTCAATACATGAGGTGGAAAATATTTCCGAGGAGGTAATATATAATATATTTCTGCAAATTATTTTTATTATTTAATTGTAAAATTTTAAACTAATATTTTCTTCTATTTTTTTCAAAATTTTCCATAAAAAGATGTACACTGGGAATAGGATCCGCAATAATGTTTCAAGAGAAAGATTGTCTTATTCTTAGAGAGGGGATGAGGAGTCCATTCATCTACGGGCGGAATAGACTAATAAAAAAAATCGTTTGGCATCTGTCTAAGGTCTTCTTGACATTTTGGCGTTTCGAAATTCTCAAATGCAGAGGATGTTGGACCTTAAATGGAATGAACTAGGGATTCACATCCATCAGCCCATTCTACGGAGGAGGCAACGACATCCTCAATCGCTAGCTTTCGTTAATTTTATTTGCATTTTTTGTTTCCTATAAATTTAAATATTGATATTGCATAAATTTTCTATTATATTATTATTTTAAATATTTTATAACTCTAATTTATTTTAATTTATTATTAAAAAATAAATTAGAATATTCGAAGAAAAATCATTTTTAATGTATCCATGTATATTCATCATAGATTTTACGAGAAATATACAAGGAAGTCGATTTTAAGGCGTTGTAAAATTTTATGAGGACTTAACATCCACTTCCTAGTATACTCCTCATAAAATTTACGAATATAGAATGACGATTTAACATCTAAATTGCACAAGTAATTTACAGCCCAAATGTATGAGATGTTTAGGGAGAAATATTACCACTTAAGGTTACTACGACTAACGACGAGCACGTATGCATCTTCTTTACGAGGAGTCATTTGTTACGAGGGAGATTTACGACGATCGCGAGATCGTAGGTAATTCTTCATAACCCACCTATTATGATGAATTACCTACAAATTGAGCGTAGTAATGCTTATGTCTTTTTGTAGTGATTGTAATTTTTTGTATTTTTTAATCATAAAAAACCATAACATCAAATAAAATAAACATAGAGAGTAATTTATTTATTCATTATCTTTACATTATTTTCTTGAAAGACATATTTTAAAACATTTTTTCATTTATCAAAGGATAATTTTCAGGATTTTTTGGTGTAAGTCTCTTGGAGTTCATATTCTTTTACCGACGTGCTGGTATTTATGTAACATCCCGAGTTGTGATATATGAAAAAGGCTTAAAAGAATTGATTTGGCTACCTATGTCACCAAGGTTGACTTACCTTTTCTGTCACACATCCGTTTAGAACTCCAGGGTTAAGCGTGCTTATGCTGGAGTACTGAAAGGATGTGTGACCTATCGGGAAGTGATTCGCGATACCGTGTGAGTGAGGCCAAAACACGGGGAAAGGTCGGGTGGTGATTGCAGGGACAATAAACAATGATTTCGAGCCTTGGAAAATTAACGCACCGATCGTTGGAACGGGATGGGGCCCACGAGTCGAGAGAGCGGGCGTGGGTGGACCATTAGCCGTGGGCGGTCAGGGCGTTATAAGTGGTATCAGAGCTGGTTAGCCATCTCGGTTCTGACCCGAGAGGCGTCTTGAGACCTGTCGTGGGGTGTAACGAGGACGTTGCGTTCTTTGAGAGGGGGTGAATTGTAACATCCCGAGTTGTGACATATGAAAAATGCTTAAGATAATTGATTTGGCTACCTATGTCACCAAAGTTGACTTACCTTTTCCGTCACACATCCGTTTAGAACTCCAGGGTTAAGTGTGCTTATGCTGGAGTAGTGAAAGGATGGGTGACCTATCGGGAAGTGATTCTTGATACCGTGTGAGTGAGGCCAAAGCACGGAGAAAAGTCGAGTGGTGATTGCAGGGACAGTAAACAATGATTTTGAGCCTTGGGAAATTTACGCACCGACCGTTGGAACGGGATGGGACCCACGGGCCGAGAGAGCGGGCATGGGTGGCCCATTAGTCGTGGGCGCTCGGGGCGTTACAATTTATTTGCCACCAATTTTGAAAGCACAATTATTCTCTCTCTTATGTTCTCTTGCTCTCATGCTCTAAATCTCCTAGACATTATTTAAGAAGTGATTTGTCATGTGTCATCACAATAGTGATTTTGAAGAAAAATGATATCGTGACATACTAACAATGATGACATTATTGAAAGTTAATTGTGACATGAACATTTACATTTAATGTTCATTTATATTTTTGGTAAGTTTATTAGAATATGACAATAACTCATAATTCATATTAATATAACAATATATAATATAATAATATAAATAGAAATAAAATAATAATTTATATTTTTTAAAATCATTTAATTCTATTTTCTACAATAACATAACTGTTATTACTAAAAAATTCTTTAAAGTTTTATGCAGCCTCTTAAAAATTGTAAATTTCTAATCCTAATACCATTATTTTTTTAATATCTAGAAAATTTAGAAATAGTATTTAGTTTTACTTTTTAAAAATTATATACCTAACAAAATTTCTCTTAATTTTATAGAATTTGATTAGATATATTTTAACCAAAATAAATAGATAAAAATATTTCCATGATTATAACTTTAAATGTATACATATGTATTATTAAATAAATATTAATATATTTATCTAAATTTTAACATATAAATTAAAATTAGAATTAAATATTTTAAGCAAATAATAAAAACTAAAACTAACAAATTTTATTTTTAAATTTTATTTAGTTTTTAATTTTTTTATTTCTGCATTTGTTGCAGGAAAGCACGTAGTCAAAACAAACATAAAGTTATATAACCTTATCCAAAAGTTAATAATCAAAAGAAAAGAAAAGCATTGATATGTTGGATGAAGATGATTTCCCGAATAAAGTTTCAAAGTCAAGAATTTTATGTTATCCTAGGAGCTACAATACAAAACAAACATGGGGCTCTTTGTCCTTTTTCCATTATGAAAAATACATGAGCGTTTCTTTCTTAAAAAAACAAACATGAGCATTTCTCATTAAAAATATGTTTATGTCACTCATCTATACATCGCATGTACACCATAGGACGAGAGTTGCGTCGGTTCACCAACCACCAATCAGATCGGTATTGCTCTTTTCTACGACCAAAATTTTATTGAATTATATAGAACATAGATTATTACAAGCAGATATGTGAGCCATATGCCGAAAAGGTATAAAAAAAATATTCCTGACGCATTCTGGTGGAGAATGCCTTACTCTCTAACGAATACACATATTCGTAGTATGATACTTCAGCTTTTGTTTATCTTGAGGCGATTTCTTGATCATACTTCTAGCATCCGCGGGTGCAAACTGGACAACTATTTATGTTTTGTTGGTTTTTCTATTATTGTCTGATTTTTCAGACCACTCTAGTTTGAGCAATATAATACTTTTTGTAATAAAAAATCTATCATAAAATTTTGAAATATTTTAAGATGATGAATCTGAAAACATTTTGACACATAATAATTTGTTTACAAATTTCATTGATTTGATTTATAATATTGTAACTGATAAATTCATACTTTTAAAAAGGAGAATTTTACAAAAAATTAAATAAATGGACAACTAAACTTTCATATTGCCCCATTGAACAAAACCAAATTTTGTTGCTTTTGAACCTTCACTACCCTTCTTGTTCATTAAAATTCATATAAAAAATATTTACAAGAAAAAAAGAGGAAAAATATAAAACTTGATGTTAACATGCAAGTGCATTTATGAAAAATATTTTTTGGTTGAAAATAACTTTGGAATAGTAATTTCAAAAATTGGCTAAAGGTGTTAGTAATCCTAATCTACCATATTGGGAGATATAAAATTTGAATCCACTAAAGAAATAGTTATTTTAAAGGCCGTAGAATACATAATATACCAAATACAAGTCAATCTACTAAGGCAACATAAGTAATCCCCTATTCCATCTATGTTATGAAATTCGAGAAAATCATAAGGCCTAAATAGTAATCTTATATCCATGGGGACACATAACTATAGACAGTGAGAAGCTACCTTGCATACTGAAGTGGAAGCATTGCGATGGGAAACGTAGAGTATGTTCCAACATTCGACATGACAAAGCTTTGGAACGGATCGAAGGACGTGATCGTGATGGTAAAAGAGCCTCATGCATTACCAAGCTTTGCAACATAATTGGAGGTGAGAAAGACTGCAGATTTGTTTTCTGGACTTCAAGATATCTCATATCCCAAGAGCGCATAATGAAATTTCAAACTCTTTAGCTAAGACTGCGAAGTCTGTTAATAGAGAGCTTTGTTTTATCGGCTGTTCTATTTCAATCTGGTTATCAAGACCACCCCAAATTTCAGCAATAGAATAGCCGTTCGTCGTCAAACAAAAATTTATCTTATATTTATTTTTTCCAGAAAATACATTCTTCCATACGATCTTTCATCTAGTTTTGTGGTATACTATTTCTTCATTTTCAGCTATTTTAAACACGATAGAATGTGAGTTCTAGTAAATCTGTAACTAATATCCAAAAATCTAGGTAAAAAAGGTTAGAAAATAGTCTCTAAATCTTTTAAGTCTTGTTTATCTCCTTTTTTTTAATTATGTTTCCAAAAAACATGAGTCTTATTCTTTCTCAAGGTTTTTGATTCTTTTCCTATTCCTTCCTTACTATTTTATATCTAAAATAAGAAGATGCACAATTCACAAGAAGTGGATGGGGATTTCTTGTGTATCAAGAAAAAGAAGGTGGGTTACTTAGTTTGGAAATAAGTTCAACCTTTGACAACCTGAAAGTTATGGTTTGTAAGGAATATGGAACTGATGTAAACATGGTCATTATCGAGATGAATTACTTACCTTATGATTTGATCAATAACATTGACTCATCACCTGTTATTATTCAATGATCGGCAACTCAAAAATTTTCTTACATATGTGAAGAAACAAAGCTTCCACAAGATTGTGTGTGTATATTCGATCTAAGGTTGAGACTAGCAATATCAAAGTTTATTTTAACTTGAATGAGGAAGCTACTAAGTCGCCTAACAAAGATGAACATCATATGGCCTATGAATACTTAGATAATATTGATGGTGAACCCGGTTTTGAAGAAGAAGATGTTGAGCTAGATAAAAGTGATGATGTGGGATAAAAATATGAGCAATGGAAAGTGTGTCTGCTTTTCTCTGGTGGATGTTGTGAAGAATGGTCAACATTTTACTAGAAGAACGGTTTTGAAGGCAACACTCGAAATATGTGCAATGAAACATAATTTTGACTACAAGCTTGACAAATCCGATAAAAAGTTAGGTACATTCGTTGTGGGGATGATGATTGCAGCTGGTGTGTTCGTATAGAGGGATTAACAAGTTCTTCAGATTTTATTATCAAAAAGTATTTACCTAATCATTTAAGTGCTCCATCAATAAGGAAAATTTTTGTTCGGACATCTTCAAAAAAATCTGATTATGCATAAGTATGAATGTGTCAAAGAAGGGCCGATACCTAATGATGTTATCCAATTTTTGTGTATTGAGCATGGAGTTGAGATATCCTACTCTTTAGCATGGGATGCACGTGAGTATGCAATAAACACAATGAGAGGTATTCGAGAGAGGTTATGAAAAAAAATTCCAAATACTTGCATATTATGAGGGAAGCTATCCAGGCTCACACACGTTTTATGAAACTGGATACAATGGGAGGTTCATATTCCTCTTCATCTCTTATGGTCAGTGTGTTCACGGTTTTTATGCTGCCATTCAAAAAGTTATTGTTGTGGATGTGAAATTTTTGAATAGCAAATACAAAGGAGTATTACTAGTTGATATTGCTTTAGATGGAAACTCAAATGTATATTCTATTGTATTTGAAGTTGTCGACTAAGAGAATGACCGCTCGTGGGAATTTTATATAAGAGCATAGTGTAGATTTTGTGTTAGAAAGGAATACCTTAATTGCTAAAGATATTAAGAAAGTGTACCCGCAATCTCATCATGGAATTTTCGTTCACCATTTGCTTAATAATGTTGTAACATATTTCAAGGAGAAAGGTGTGGATGGGTTGGTTGTAAAAAATTCTAAAGTTTATCGAGTTGATGCTTTTCAGAAGATATTTGATGCTATTTGCTCGACGAGTCTTGCAATTGAAAAAAATCTAATAGAAGCCGATGTGAGAAAGGTAGCTCGTTGTCACTTTTTGGGTTACAAGTATGATATTAGGACCACTAACCTTGCTGAATCGATAAATGTTGTTTTGCATTCGCTTAGAGAGTTTTCAGTTATATCTTTGTTGGACAACATAAGGGAAATGATGAATCGATGGTTTTTCAAACGTAGAATTTTAAGTTCTAAGCATTCACAGCCATTGACCATTGTTTTGGAGAAGAAGATTGATAGTAGGATTGAGAAGGGTAAAAAGTTTAAGGTTTTTCCAGTTAGTGATGACAAGCTTTTGGTTCATGGTGACACTTTAGAAAGTATGGTGTACTTGGTCAGACGCACATGTTCATGTGGGAAATTCATTATTTTAAAAATCCCATGCAAACACTCCATAAAAGAAGGTTTCAGTGTAAGAAAAGAAGCACATGCTCACTGACGACATGTACACCACTGTCTCATGGGGCTCAGTTTATGAGGAAGCATAAATCCTATTAGTGTCCCGGTAGATGCATGGATTGGCACATCGCACATGATATACAAGACGATTGAAGACAAGATCCGTACTTCACAAGGAACTCAAGGCTATAAAGGTCGCAAATGCAGTCGATGTGTGATTGAAGGTCACAACAGGTCAACGTGTGATAGAACTCATTCATGAGTGCAAGTTATGTTTCAGAGTTGTTTCTAGTATTATCTTTGTTTAATCTTTGACTCATTATCATTTTAAATGTCGAATTAAGGAATGTTTAACACAAGTTTGCATAAGTTTTATTTCATGATATTTTTTATTTTTTGTTTCATGTCGATTTCAGGATTGTGAAATTTGTGTCAATGTTTTTGCATAATATACTTTTTCAATGTGAAAATTTGTTTTCAAGATTGTTTAACAACATAGTTTTACATTTGTTTCGATTAGGTTCAGATTTGTTCGATACATGACACTGAAGCTGGAAACTGTGTAAAGAAATCATCAAACATTAAGCCACCGAGTTTAGCATTTGATTCATATTCTTTTGATCTTTGACAATCAAGATGTAAACATAGATCATTACAATATAAATCACATTTGGAAAAGAGACATAAACTACTGAGAATGGATCCTACACAACCTACATCTAGCGAACTATTATGCTTCATAACTTTTTCTTGCACTGTCTCCTTCAAACAGCTTCTCATATCTTTGATTTCTTCTGCAATTTTAGTCTGATGCTCATCCATCCTTTGAATCTCATCGAAAAGAGTCTCATTGACCCATTAAATAGATGTTTTTCCTTTTTTTTCCCTGATTAGAAAAACACAAAACAAGTAAATTTTCACATATAAGAATGAGAAGTAATAATATATCAGATGTACCTCTAAACCAATATCACATCTGAAGAATCGTCCGTAAGGGTTCTCCTCCGTTTTTGAAACATAAGTGACAATCTCCTCCCACACCAGCATTTGGAAGGGATCTCAACATTATTTTTCCTGTTCATACTCATGTTTGAGAAGGAGAGAAAGAACGAGTGGAGAAATAAACGATGGAATAATTAGGGTTAAGGCCGTTTATGGTTTTATATAAGTTTATTTAGGATAAAAAATTCTTCTAATCAGGTCGAGTTTTAGGGTCTAATGTTTCGGTCATACAAAACTTGTATATCTGTTTTGTTTATTAAGGCTCAGTTGCTTTATTTTAGTTTCCGTACTCATGTTGTGGATCAGTTTAGTGTATAGTGTAGGGATGTGGTAAGTGTTTACCATCGTTTGGAGAATAGTTAGGGTTTGATTTCATTTAGGATCTAGTTTAGGGTTGATATTGTTTATGGTTTATTTTAGTGTTTGGTGTTATTTGGATATTAGTTAGGGTTGATTTCATTTATGTTCTAGTCTAGGGGTTGATATTGTTTATGGTTTATTTCAGTATTTGGTGACATTTGGAGACTAGTTAAGGTTTGATGTCAGTTAGGGTCTAGTTTAGTTATTTGTGTCGTTTAAGGTATGGTTGCTAGTTAGTGTCTAGTCAAATAACAATCTCGTACATAAACAAGTCCTAACTAACCGATTAAAACTTCATACAATTTTCACTACAAAATTTGAAGTATTTTTTGGAAGAGTGAGCTATGACATTCTCAAAATGAACACCTGATCATTAGCCGCTTCCCATAGGTCATAAACAATATTCTTTCGGGCTACACGAATGTTGTCGTCATTCATTAAGAATAAGTCCAAGCCTTATTCATTCATCAAGGATAAGTCCAAGCCTTGAAGATGGTATTAAATGTGTTTCAATGCATATACTCCACAATCACAATTACTCTTGTTTTGGAAGGGCATTGGTGCGTAATTGGAAGTATATGGTGTAATGTTGAGATGCCTCTTGTTCACCGCTGACTGCACAACTTTGACAATCTGAGGCATGAAAATGGCGAATAGCTCCACGTCCTTGTTTTATTTAATTCCTTGACAATCGAAGACCTCTAATGAACGAGTAACAAAGTTAACATGCAAAAAGATCTAGTTCTTAGCATGCACATGAAGGGGAACATACATACGATATCCCACATTGGTATTTTTCGTCCGTGCATGGGGAAGTTCACTGATATCATTCAAATTACCCTATGAGCAACTTTACTCTCTCAAATAAGAGTATCATTTGTAGTACTTAAGGATATAATCCACATGGAGTGTGGGAATACAATAGACTTAAAATATTAAGATTAAGCTAGGGAAGTAATTGTAAAGCCATAAACAATATAGATGAATTGAGAATTGGTTTGTAAACTTACGAGAATATCTAGGGTTTCATGTTATAGTATTGTAATATAGATTCTAAGGATGTGTGGTAAACCGTCTTAAAACTTGAATACTAAAGCAAGATATCCATCTATCATTGCGAGTCGAATCAGATGACTTAGTCTTTGGTCCAGCCTTTGATCTGAGAGTAAAGAACAAGTGTCGACCGATACTATGCTAAGAGTGTCAACCGATACTATGCTAAGAGTATAATAAAATTATCATCCTAATCGATATGTTCACTAAGTTAATCTAGACTAGCTTTCACATGCATCTAACAACATAGCTCAACAAAATTATTATCATGTATAGATCCTACAATAATTTATCTATAACCTAAGATCATGGATCTAGTTAGCTACTATAGAACACAAGCAATGAGATCAATTTTGATGATGGATTCCTAAGGATTTACCCTAGCATTTCTATGTTTAGCAATACATATAAACCCTAATAAAACCCTAAATCTAACAAGGAGAACTACTCATACATGATCAAGCGAAGCATAATAAATATCTGAACAGAATGCATAAATATAATAAGTTTTAAAAAATGGAGTCCAATACAAATCTTTGAAAAAGTCTTGATCTTCTATCCAAAACTAAGAAACCTAGAATAATATGTTGTGGTAAAAAGAATAAAAAAACATCTTGTAGACTGTGTTTTGCCTAGGAATTAGGTCTGCCAAAGTAGTCTTGTAATTATGTGGGACTTCTAGGCTTCAAGTCGGCCACGGAAAAGTCAGCTCACTCACTCGCATCACTTTGTATCCATACCAACAAGGTGTTGCCGATCGACACACTTCCTAAATCTTGACTCTAAATTCTGATTATTCAACACCTACTAGTTTCCTCATCATTAAGCTCCAGAATCTCCACATTGCTCCGAAACATACCTAGACCTGAAAATACTCTAAAACAAACTCCAAACACATATACTAGTATCTAAAAACCACATATAATATGGGTGAAAACTGGTGAAATCCATTGTATACTATTCACCAATGTCGTATTGGTGTAGCAGACCTTTTACTTTGAAACTTCTCTTGTCCTTCTGAAAGTCTTGGTATGATTCCTTCATTTGATTACTGAATAAGAATATCATGAAAGCTACTTTATTTGGATACTATCATCGCAACGAAGTCCTCTCACATAATAAGTAGAACATATCATCAATTTCTTGAAATCGTGTAAGAGGGTAAGTACTCTTGCATATGAAAATAAGATACGAACAAAGTTATAAATCAAATGCTTTTCACCTGATTCTTCAGCCAATCTCTAGGTCCACTACAAGTGCAGATAACTTCTTCGTACACATAGATGGTCCAATTTTGAGTTCCCTAGGAACCAATGTTAAATTTTAGAACTGTTAGATTAAAAAAAACATTATGGAAGAGTTGAAAATGATACAACTTACTTGAAGTTAAGGACCCGTTAACCAGTTTGGCCCATGAGTCCTCTAGGACAAACACCAATAGGTAATCACTGGCCTTTATTCGGGAATCAGGTAAATCCATATCCCAGAGAGTAAGTGGTCTCCCATCCGCATGCTTAAATGAAGACAATGGACTAGCTCATTTTATTGGATCTTCCGCCTTGAGATTTTGTGATGGATCAAAACCTTTCACATATATGAGATCTAAGGTAGGAACCCCATTGTCTTTCTTATATACTCTTGGGTCTCCAATTCTAGACTGATGTTTGATGAATGTCACAAAGTCACATCATTTAATTATTCAAAGAACCCAACATGTAAAAGTCATTATCTAAAAAATCCTGCTAATAAAAGCCAAACATAGCATTAATTAAAACCACATATACTCGGTTTACAATTCCAAAAATTAAAAGCATAGAAAATTACAAGCAAATTACAAACATGTTCAAAAATTTAACTTGAAATACATAACCAGTCACAAGCCGATATGCACAACAAAAGCAAGGACTTGAACATATTACACATAATTTTTTTATGGTTATTTTTCTTACTGGCCAAGGGCTGCGAAGTGGACAAACACCCCCACTCTAAGATGCCTCACAATACTTTTTTCCTTCTGAATTTGACCCCCCACTTCGAGATGCCTCACTGATGTTGATAAAATTTAAATTCTTTACTACTCTGCTGCAAGCACAACAGTGTCGAAGTAGCAATATAAATGTCAATTCAACCTAAGATTAATTAAAGCACAGAGAATACAAAAATTCATTTAATCTAAGAAAATAAAGTTGGTTTTTGACTGATGAACTAAGTTTCAGATAACAAACTCAAGCAAGAACATATGATAATCAAGATTAATGGCTAATCCCATGGGACAAGGCAACCGATTAAGAGTGATAGACTTCAGACTTGAGATGCTCAACAAAATCAACTAATATGTTTCTTTAACCTAGGAATAGAATGATAAGCTAATCCATTCTCGTGATAATAACTCCTATGCTATTCATTCATCAATACATCAAATTTTTTTTGGTCAACTACACCCAAGCACACATTCAAACAAGTCATCATAATCGAAATGCCCTTAATGTAGTGACTATCAGTTGTCAAGCATCAAAACACAATATGAGACATTCAGACATTTCATCCAACACCTCTCGTGGATAAAATAATCAAGATCTAGAAACAGAGAGATCAAGTATACTCTAACATTAAGTAAATATCATTTGTAAAAAACAATATTAATCTAGGTTTAAGCATCTCAAATCATCCACTTTTCACTCTAATCTGCCTAACTTGTGAGTTTATAGGGAGATTACTCACTAATAGTCATGAAAACTTTACAAAACTAGTTTAGTTTAAGGCTAAACATGATTAGAAGAAGAGATAATGAAGATAATAAAAGATTAATTGCTTAAGAAGTTCAATATTCAAGCTTTTATAAAAGTTCTTAAGAGAGAAAAGGATATCTGAAAAACTCAGATAAAACTCAGATAACTTGGGTATTTTTCCTTAAAACATACTTATAGGCAATTAAAATTTTAAAATAAGATTTAATCACCGAACGCTAGGTCTCAGAATCTGAACGCAGTTTGCTGTAATTGGAGGTTGCGACTTCGTTTTCCAAACTGAGATTGACCGACCCGTCCGTTTAGGATCAATCAATCCTTGCTTCATCTGCATCTCCTCTTGTCTAGAGCTCCACTCCTCCGGTGGGACTGCCGGTTGACCAATGTGGTCTTGTCTTCTCACCATCGTTGGCCGAATTCGCCGATGCTCCGGAATGTGCCAGAGCCTCCGTTCCAGGTCGTCACAAGAGAGGAACCTTTACTTTGGACCGAGAAAGTTAGTTCTCGTCGTGGTAGATCCATGCTCATAGGAATGAGTGAAGGTTAGTTCTCGCCGAATCAAACCAATCGACCAATCCAAGCTCCAGCCATCGAGCGATCTCGAGCTCAATCCAATCATGGCCATTTTCTAATAAATTTTACATTAGGTCCCTGTTCTCTGTAGACTTTATATTTCGTCCCCGTAATATTTGTTTAGTTCAGAAACATCCTTGATCTCACCCCATAACTTTATATTGTGCTTTCCAGCCCTTGTGTATAGAAAAATGTGTGAGAATAAACATATAATGGTGTGTGAGTGAATGTGAGAGTCTAGTTGAGTGTGAACAAGAGAAAGAATGAGAAACAGAGAGAGTGAGACTGCTGGACAGATTGTATGCAAGACAGAGAATAAAAGTGTTTGAGAGTGTGAGTAGGACTGAGCTCGTGGGTAACAAGAGAATAGAGAGTATGGAGGATAGAGTAACAACATAATAAGAGAATTGGTGAAGGAGAGATTTAACTTTCACTTCAGAGAGTATGAGAGAATATGCCAAGTTTAAGAGAGAATCATGAGAATGTTTGTGAGAGTTTGAGTAACCAGAGATTATGATAGAGTAATGAAACCAGAGAGTGGTGAAGAAGACGGGGAACTCCCCCATTCAGCTTAAAAATTTCGTGATCCATGAGGTGTGGCTTTATAGCCAAAGGTACAAGACAAACAAACACATTAAACAACATAAAAATAGAGAATTGAGTAAACAAATAATATTTTGAGGAAATCAGAAGCGGCAGGCTGGCTGGGACAGACTGGGCTCGTCCAGAATGAGAGACAGTGACAGGTCCTAACAGTCTTCTCCTTATGCAAGACATGTGATCTCGTTTGAATTCAAACCGAGAATCTTGGCGCCAACACCTTTTTCTTCTTTCTTGGACGACATAAATCTCACCCGGACTATGCACATTGGTCTTGATTCTTTTTCACAAACTTTGCACCAAAGATTATCTTCAACCCTTGTTTTGCACATTGATCTTTAGGTCTTTTGAGACTGACCCGAATTTTGCACGTCATTATCTTTCTTGTGCAAGATAATCTTTTTGTACAAACTTTGCACATCATTTTCTTTGCACAAGCGACCTTCACTCTCAACTGGTGCTTCTTCCTTCTTCACTCCAACACTCCCCCTCAAGCTTGACCATAGGAGATCCTTGGACAAGCTTGGAACCTTGAAGAAGCTCCCTCATTAAAAACCTTAGCCAGAAAACCCATTTGGGACAAAACCAGCTAAGGAAAAGAGTAGAGTTCTTCAAAGCTTAGGGATTAGCCAGTGAGCCTAAGGAACTTCAGATAACTCATGGTGGAGTCCTTAGGCTCTGGATCATGGCCTAACACTTGCTGCAAGAGTGAACTCCACAACTTGCACATAACACCATCTCAGATCTCTTCTTAGGCCGGTTGATGACTCCCCCTTTCTTCTGACTACTCGCCATCTGTAAGGGTTTTGGGATGTCCAGCTTCTGCTATAGAGAGCTCCAAGTATGGTACCTGATACATTATTCCAAAGGTGCATCAGTCCTTAAGGTAATGCACTAAACAATCATTCAAAGCATTTTAAGTAGCATAGTCAGAATGATGAACCAATTGAAATGAGAGTTAAGGTGCTTCCCTTTCAAAGGTATGGTGAGGTGTGAACTCCACTTGAATTCCCCACTTGGTAAGATAATACTCAGATCTTGGAAGCTCAATCTTCATGCTTGGAACTGAGAATATAGGAAGGACCCAACACACAATGGGACAGTGAGTTCATTTGAGTCTTCTTTGATCTAGCTAATGATGCAAGTGTGAACTCAACAGCTTGCAAGAGGCAATGAACGACTTGGATCTTCAGGATAGCTCATCATTACCACTCCTCAAGCTTGATCCAGACAGTATAGGTGAAGGACCAAGCTTGGAAGTGAGCAATATTGAGCTTAAACCAGGAGCACATCACCCGTACAGCTGCGCTTAAGTCAACCGGTTCCTCCTTTGATCTCTTCTCCACTGCCTTAAACAAATACTCTTCCTTGTGTATGTCTTGAACCAGGAGAGCACCAACCAAACAGCCTGCGCTTAAGTCAACCGGTTCTACACACAAGCTCTCTCTCTCCATGGTCAGGAATATACATCATGTGTAGGCTCTGAATCAAACAGGAATATACATCATGTGTAGGCTCTGAACACATGGGCAAAGCCTTCTTCTTTGTCTTGGATTGGTGATAGACAGCTAGCACCTCTTGTGTACCTGAAACATCACTCAACTCCAGCAAGAATCAGACCACACACACTAGGATCAGACATTGATAACTCACCAATTCTGATCCCAATGTTTTAAGAAAATGCAATGGACATAATCTAAACAACTCATTTAGCTCAAATCCATGCAAACCAATTCACTAAATGCTCAAGCATGATAACTCATCAATTACAAGGCATCTAGGCTCATTTTATCACACATATGACAGTAACATAATGTAATTACAATTTATGAAAGTAGCTTAGACTAGACAACTTATCTAATCAAGCTACACAACCATGAATGCATCACATGACCAGGAAACTCTCCTAGACCTTTAGCAATGCAACAAGACACAAACTGAGACTAAGCAACTCACTTAGGCCAGACACAATACCAACAATGATTCTAGGACAGAAAATAGACATAACCATGCTAGCAAGCTTAAAGAATCCTAGAACAGTACACACACAACTTTTAAGTATCATGGGACAAAAACTAGGTTCAACAACTCTAGCAACTATGAACTGTCCGTAAGATACTAAACACACCTCTCAACACAACCATACATAGATACACAAGATTACTCAAGGGAAAGAGTTTTAATCCAAGGCACATGGTTCACTTGTACTTGGGACGATTTGGATTTTGGGTTCTCTATCCAACTCCATTTCTTTTTTTGTGCTTTCCCCTTGAACCTCTCATGCTTAAGACCCCTCATTTCTTCCTGTTTACCAGGAGCCACCTTCTGGAACACAGTGAGAGACTCCATCTTGGAAAGAACATGAAAATCGCTGGTGAAGACATGGTATGGAGTTTTGGTTGCCAAACAGCTCCAAATCCTTCTTTCTCCAAGAGATCTCTTCATGCTGAACAAAAGGAAGGATAATAGACCTTGGGAAGCCTCTGGACATGCCATGCTTGCAGTCTTCTTCCTCTTGAAGAGATTTAGCAACCAACAAGACATAAACTTCTTCAATGGTTTGAAACAGCAATGAGGGTGAGCTTGTGCTTGATTTGCGGAAGCTTTGTGATTTTCAGGAGCTTGGGAGCTCTGATACCATGTGAGAATAGACATATAATGGTGTGTGAGTGAATGTGAGAGTCTGGTTGAGTGTGAACAAGAGAAAGAATGAGAAACAGAGAGAGTGAGACTGCTGGACAGATTGTATGCAAGACAGAGAATAAACGTGTTTGAGAGTGTGAGTGGGACTGAGCTCGTGGTAACAAGAGAATAGAGATTATGGAGGATCGAGTAACAACAGAATAAGAGAATTGGTGAAGGAGAGATTTAACTTTCACTTCAGAGAGTATGAGAGATTATGCAGAGTATAAGAGAGAATCATGAGAATGTTTGTGAGAGTTTGAGTAACCAGAGATTATGAGAGAGTAATGAAACCAGAGAGTGGTGAAGAAGAAGGGGAACTCCCCCATTCAGCTTAACAATTTCGTGATCCATGAGGTGTGGCTTTATAGCCAAAGGTACAAGACAAACAAACACATTACACAACATAAAAATAGAGAATTGAGTAAACAAATAATATTTTGAGGAAATCAGAAGGGGCAGACTGGCTGGGACAGACTGGGCTCGTCCAGAATGAGAGACAGTGACATGTCCTAACAGTCTTCTCCTTATGCAAGACATGTGATCTCGTTTGAATTCAAACCGAGAATCTTGGCGCCAACACCTTTTTCTTCTTTCTCGGACGACATAAAGCTCACCCGGACTATGCACACTGGTCTTGATTCTTTTTCACAAACTTTGCACCAAAGATTATCTTCAACCCTTGTTTTGCACATTGAACTTTGGGTGTTTTGAGGCTGACCCAAACTTTTCACGTCATTATCTTTCTTGTGCAAATCTTGTGCAAGATAATCTTTTTGTACAAACTTTGCACATCATTTTCTTTGCACAAGCGACTTTCACTCTCAACTGGTGCTTCTTCCTTCTTCATTCCAACAAAATGTACATATGCAACACCTAGTGACGCCTAAATGCAATGTTTAGACAAGAAAATGACCAAAATCAATAGCTAAAAATCTATGAAAACACTATAAATCAACTCCCCCAAACTTGCTTCTTTACTTGTCATCAAGTAAAATTTCAAAAAGAGTAAGGGAAAGAGCTTGGAAATGGAGGATTCCGAATCACATAATTCACAGTCAAGATTCAACATGATGTCCTTCAAAGTAGTTTTAAGATGCATGACCTAAACAGTCTATCAATATGATTCATCATGGGAAACACAACTCAAAATTTACTCTAGAAACCGAGATTAGATAAAACTCAATCAATCAACTCAAAACAACTCCCTACATTCATTTAGATATTAAGCGCAGTCCTGCAAAAGAAGTATTAATCATTTTCATTTGGTTGGTTTCAAAGGCTTTTGTGGGTGGTTCATGGTTTTGGGTGACTTTCTCTCAAATAAAGAGCAATTGACATTACACAAAATTTATCTAAGAAGAAGAACAATTCATGCATAAACAGTTGATCCTCATTGTTCTACCCAATCCTACGATATAACAAGTTATAATCTTTTGCTTAATGCCAATCTTTCAATCTCTCACCCCAAACCAATGATATTTCTTTCTTTTCACTCACCCAAAAGAATTTTGTTCTTCTTATGCTAGTCTATGGGAATTATTTTTCACTTCAGCACTTTTTCTTTTTCCCCCCACTCTCAATATTTTTTCTTTTCTTTTCTATGAATCAAAGAGGAATTTCTTTTCTAAAACTTAGAACCGTTTCTTTTCACTTAATCCCTAGCAACTTGTTTTTTCTTTCGACAATCTCCAGTTATTTTTTCTTCCTTTTACTCACTCCCAACAAAGCTTGGACCTTAAAGTCTTCCCAATTCCACTCTCAAACCATTGTCGTTTCCAATACTCTCCAGATTTTACACATGTCAAAAACTATCAAAAGACCTCACTCAAAAAACATATGATGGGATGAAATAAAGGTTAGTATCAAATGGTGAGAAACGATGTTCGGGTTAGAAGAAGATTGGGAAAATAGATAAGAAAACCGAGCTTAAGCCATGAGAATGCTTTTCAAAACCAAAAACAAAAATATTATATTCATTTTAAGTCCAATAGTTCTAGATTTTCTTCAAAGATCATGCAAGTTTTCAAAAATGTAGGTTTCTCAAGAAAGAGTATTGCGGGTTGAGTGACTCATAGGAAGAGAACTGGAGCTCCCTCAAACTTGTTGGTTGCCCTCTTGCGTCTGATCTGAGACCTTTATTTAATAAAGCATAAGTAAATAATAGATTTATGTACAAAGGATAAAATGGGATTTCCTCCCAAAATCGCTTGTATTAAGGAAAAAAACTTGACTTCCTTTTCGTTTCTCAGGCTTGGATTAGTTCAAAGAGAGTAACTCGAGGCTTCCTCACTAATTTTCTGATCAACCATGTAGAGACCATTCGCTGTGAAATCTTCTCCGTTTTTGCTTGTCAACACAATAGATCCATATGGTCTTACTTCCTTGATCACAAAGGTATTGACCACCTTCACCTGAGTTTCCTTGGAAAGAGATTAAACTGGGAGTTAAACAACATCACTTGGTCACTAACCCTAAATTTTTGCCTCAAGATATTCTTATCGTGGAATGCCTTAGTCTTTTCTTTGTAGGTCCTAGAGCTTTCAAAGGCATCAAGTCTGAATTCATCTAAGCTTATTCAACTAGACAAGCTCTTCTACTTTGCAATTTTGATGTCAAAGTTCAAAAGCTTGAATGCCCATAAGGATTTGTATTCAAGCTCAACTAGAAAATGGCACAACTTCCTGGAAACAAGGCTGAAATGGGTTGTTCGAAGTTGTTTCTTAAAGGCCGTTATGTATGTCTAGAGTGCAACATATAACTTCACAGACCAGTCATTTCTCGTTGTTCCTACAATTTTCTCCAAGATGGGTTTAATCTCCCTGTTGGAGGTATCAACTTGTCCACTTGTTTGAGGGTGGTAAGGTGTTGCTACCTTATGCTTAACCCCATTCTTTCTCAGCAAGCTCTTGAAGACCTTATTGATGAAGTGAGATCCTCCATCACTAATCACAACTTTACGGACTCCAAATTTGTGAAAGATAGTGCTCTTGAACATCTTGATGACCACTCTAGCATCATTTATTGGACTAGCAATAGGCTCAACCCATTTGGATACATAATCGAGAGCCACCAAGATATAGCTGTTCGCGAAAGACTTCGGGATCCCCCCATGAAGTCTATGCCCTAAACATCAAATAATTCAACATCCAAGATTGGTTTATGCGGGATCTCATTTCTCTTGGTGCTGTTTCCCCGTTGTGACATGACTCACATCTAGAGACAAACTCCTAAGTATCTTTGAACAAATGAGGTCACCGGAAAGCAACTTGAAAGAACTTTGCTATTGACTTAAATGTAGCAAAGTGACCACCATATGATGAACAATGGCAGTGTTGTACGAATGCGTTCAATTTCTTCTTTGGCTACAACTCTCTTGCAAAGAAAATCTTTGCACAATGTATATAGATACAACCCATCCCAAATATATCTTTTGATGTCCTTGAAGGATTTCTTCCTCTGATATCCTTCAATCCGCATTGGTTCTTTTCCAAAGGCTAAGTAATTCACCAAGTCTGCATAACAACGTAAATTCTCTCCCAATGCTTTGGCTCTCTCTAACCTCTCTCTTGTCTCATAGGCTAGATCAACTGTTTTGATGGACATGATCTGCTCTTCAGGAAGTCCCACATCAATAGAAATTACTCCATCTACTCTCAGCCTTGATAGGTGATTTGTGTCAAGCAAGAACAGATTATAATCAAGATTAAAGTCTAAAACTATGGGACAAGGCAATTGATTAAGAGTGATAAACTTCAGAGTTGAGATGCTCAACACAATAATATTTTCTCTAACTTAGGAACACAATAATAAGCTAACCCACTTTCATGATAATAACTCATATGCTAGTCATGCATCATTACATCAACTCTCATTGGCCAACTACACTCAATCATGCATTCAAACAAGTCCTAATAGTTGAAATGCCCTTAATAGAACGACTCGTCGGTCAAGCAGCAAAATACAATATGAGATATTCAAACATAACATCGAACACCTCCCAGTGATCAAATAATCTGAGATCTAGAAATAGAGAGAACAAGCATACTATAGCATTAAGTACATCTCATTTGTAAGAAACATAATTAATCTAGCTCGAAGCATCTCAAATCATCCACTATTCACCATAATATGCCTAACCCATGAGTTTATAGAGAGATTACTACTAATAGTCATGGAAAACTTAAAACAATGGTTTAGTTTAAAGCTAAACATGATTAGAATAAAAGATAATTAAGATAACACAAGATTAATTACTTAAAAGAAGATAAAGATTCAAGCTTTTACAAAGTTCTTATAAGAGAAAAATAGATATGAAAAACTCAAAGAAAACTTAGAGAACTAGAATTTTTGCTTTAATACATATTTATAGGCAATTAAAATAAGGTTTAATCACTGAACGCTAAGTCTTGGACGCCATTTGCTGCCATTGGAGTTTGCAACTGTGTTTTGAAACGTGAGATCGACCGATCCATGTGTTTAGGATTGATATATCCTTGCTTCATCTTCATCACCTCGCATCTCGAGCTCTCCTGCGGTGGGACCCACCTGGTTCACCTATGTGGTCTTGGTGTCTCACCATCCCCACTGCGTTCGCCGGTGCTCCGGAACGAACCTATGCCTCCATTCTAGGTCGCCACAAGAGAGAGAGAGAGACCGATCATGCTATATCGAGCACTCCAGTTCTTTTCACGTGATGGATCCATGCTCAAAAGAAGTACGAAAAGCTGGAACTCGTCGAGCAGAATCAATCGACCGATCCGAGCTCCGGCCATCGAGCGCTCTTGAGCTCACGTTCCAACCATGGCCATTTTCTGATAAATTGCACATTAGGTCCATGTTCTTTGTATACTTTAGATTTTGGCCTGAGAGTTTTTGTTTCGCTCAGAAATGTCCTCGATTTCACCCCTTAATTTTAGATCGTGTATTCCAACCCCCGTGTATGCAAAATATACATATGCAACACCTAATTATGCCTAAATGTCTAGACATGAAAATGACCAAAATAAATATCTAAAAATCTATAAAAACACTATACATCACTCACCATGCTGTTTTGCTTCTTTAGTTGAAGGATCCGCTCTCTGAGTCACTGTCAAGTTTGTTACCATTTCCTTGAGTTGGCTATCTCACTGTCAAGCTTGTCAAAACAATATTGGATCTCCTTTTGAACTAGTGAATTTGAAGGAAGAATTGAACAAACCTCCAATGAAGGTCTTTTTTCATCGGAAACACCACTGTTTTGTTATGCCGCTCGTTGACAAAGCAATTGTTTCTTTCTAGACTCAGAACCAAGATCGATAAGCTTAAGCTTTCCTCTACTTTTAACAACAGCCGGTTCCTCCTCGACATAAACATCCTCTGAATCAGAATCTTGAAAGTTTGGCTGCACAACCTCAACTTCCCAATTGAATTTCTTCCAATCTTGTTTCCCTTGATCGTAACAATAATTCGGACAACTCTTTCGTCATTCTTCTCATCTTTCCATAAAACACATAATCATCCACCACATAAGAGTTCCCAGTAGTAGATATAAATGGTTCCACCACATAAGAGTTCCCAGTAGTAGATATAAATGGTAACAACACTCCCTGACAAGAGAAAAACACAAACAATACACTTCAATTATAATTGCTTGAGATAAGTGAACATAACTAAATTAAAAGAAAATTACCTTATCGAAGTGGGTCTCTAGGCATATGATATTTTGGTATGATACTTTTCCACTTCTTTTCCAATTTTGGCATCTCACTTTGGTAACACTTTTTTGATCATTCTACCCAACAAAGTACAATTTTCTGGGATCACCTCCATAAGCCAAATCTGAAACGCATAAGAGAATCCATCCAACACGTAATTGTTCGTCAAATGCAAATCGGTCCTTGCTTTGAGTATTGATTCAATAAGCTCATTATAAGCATGAAGACCCCAAGGATACATCCTCATTTTTCAAAATCCATCACCAAACGAATTTATGCATGAGGGATATGCACTTTCTCATCCTTAGCCATGATAAATCCATGGATAAGACATAGGTACACTAGCCTCACCCTCTCCACAGACTACCACTGGTCACAAACTTTAAGGTGCTCCTTAGTAACACTCTTTATGCTGATATTTCCTTTTCGCTTAAAGACTTTGCTCTAGAAACCCTTATTATCCTTCCAATTTTCAAAATCTATGTTCGGTTCATCTTTGCAATTGAGTCTAGTCACATCATGAAATTATTGCATTAAAAACCAAACAGGCCTCCTTGCAAACAAAAATCACAAATCGTGAAGCTTGAAACCTTAAGTGGCTTGCATATTAATCTGTGAATAACCTTGCCTGGGTATTACACTTTGTTTTCATTGATTGCAAGAAACAGACTGAAGGCACAGTCTTTCAACACTTCCTCGTACTCCTCCTTTAGAGCCTTCTTCAATATCTTCAAAATAGTTTCTCTACAATTGTTATCTTGTCAATATGAACCTCAGCTTCTTCTGGAAGAGTGCATTTTGGCAACTTGTAAGCCTTGCCCATAAACCATGAAAATAAAAACTTCAACTTCTTACACATTCCTTTAAGGGAAAGAATATGCATTCACATATGAACAAGAACCAAAATAGCGTAGAACTCAATGTATAACTCTATCTCAGATTTCAAAACTTATAAAACATTCAAGTATAATCATACGCGATCCCAAACAACATATAAGATACTACTCATTATCAATTCTAGAGAAAACTACAATCAAAGTGCAGACATTAACTAAATCAATCAAGTTGTTTTTTTTTGATCAAACAATCAATCAAGTTTACATGTGAAAAAAAAATCACAAAAACCTACACTATGAGGCATTCAAATAATCTAAAAAATCCGACCATAAACAACATATAACCTCCAATCAACTCAAACACACACTAAATTCAAAGCCCTAACATTATGAATTTCATGAAAATTGCTCTTTTTACATGTGAAAATACACTATGAGCTTCAACTCACTTTCCAAATGAAAATAATACTTAAGTGGTTTTCAAAACCATAAACGTGAATCCATTTCAGTTTTAAAACCATTCAATCTCTTTACAATACATGCACATAAAAATGAAAAAAGAAATAAGGGGATCTCAAAACCCTAACTTTTAGTTTTTACGAACCGAGATGAATGAACACCAAAGAAAGAAAACGTGAAGCTAGTCTTCTTTTATCAAGCTACGATAAGCTTGTTATGTCACTGAACAACACCGATTTTCGCCAACGAGAGAACAAGGTTTATAATCAATGGATTTTAAAGAGGAAATCCAGAAAGACGAAAGATAGAGGAGGAAGGAGAGATGTCACGACGACTTTGAGCTCGCCGGTGAACGGAAAGAGGATGTTGACGCCGAAGTTGGAAATCTCTTTTTCGGATTTCCGAAAGAGAAGATTAAGACAACAATATTTCCACTTTTTACTTCTGTTTACTTTTTTACCAAATGTAAAAAATGCAATAAATTTAGTATTATAATTTGTTTTAATTAGTATTTTATAAAATCATTTTAATTGTATATTTAAACTTAATTAGCAAGGACTAAACTGAAGTTTTATTATTATGTATTAAGGGGATACATATTTGCAAAATCATTCTTAGGAGATAATAGTATAGTTCTTTTTGTTTCTTTTTAGCAAATTTCCCTTCAAAAATGTTACAAAATTTAATTGTTTTAAACTTATGTCTATTTATGCGTATTGTGAGTTGCGATGATGCCTCTAATATACTTTTTGGCATTTACCTATAATATATACAGTCAATTATATTATATAATACTCCGTATGATATACTAACTGGACTATAAGTTGAAACAATACTTTTTAATTAACGTACTTAATTAATCAACTAAATACGCCGGTTTATGTTCACTAAGTTGATTAATCCAAAGCGCCGATTGATTCCTTAGATTCTTTGAACCTCATACTAAAATATATATGCTCTCCTTAATCAATCTACCCAGAGATTCTATGTATCTTTATCATAATACTTTAAGTGGAACGGCAACAGTGATGGAAATATTTTAATTTAAAGATTATTTAGTTAGATGATGTCAAATTATTCGTATTTCTTGATCGAATCTTGTGTGAGCACTATGAGAAATATTGGTTCACGTGTAAAATAAACGACAGATGATTAACTTATGAGGGTGACTGGGAAATGTTATAGTCTTTCGAGTTTTTTTGCAAATATCACTCCAAACTCAAAGTCAAAAACAAAACTAATTCATAATTTTTTGAAATTATATTTGCAATATTCATTCCAAAAATTCAGATTATTCACGAAAATATCATTTTGTTTTCGAAAATGAGTATGTTACTCTATCATCCTCATCTTTATCAA
The DNA here is from genome assembly GCA_905132885.1 of Moricandia moricandioides. NCBI lineage: Eukaryota > Viridiplantae > Streptophyta > Magnoliopsida > Brassicales > Brassicaceae > Moricandia > Moricandia moricandioides. Next base: position 99,149 of record CAJHQQ010000176.1, read on the forward strand.
GTATTTAGGATAACTCCATTGTTATCAATACATCAACCACTATAAACAACCAATTTGAAGCAATTAATGCACCTAAAATCTATTTACAATCCTTCTATCACATTATGAACTAAAAACAATACTCTTTCACTTTCTCTCTATATTCATCAAAAACATAAGATTTTGATTCTAAAGTTTTTATGGTTCATAGAGCCATTCAAGCTTAGGATTCTTGGTGGGTCGCTTTCGTTTGAACATATGTGTGCTTGGAAAAGACTTTTTTTTTTGTGTCAAGGAAGTTATCTCACTAATTTAAGGTATGAAATCAGTTTTTTTTTCAGATCTGTCACCCAAGAAGACTTCCTTGTAAGTCTTCTAGCTGTAGAAGACTTACACGGAAGTATTTTGGTCAATTTAGAGATTAATTTTGCAATTGACTTTTATATGTATTTTTAGAGACGACTTATCTCGAAGCCTTCCACTTTTCTTTGTTAAAAAAAATCTCGAAAATACTAGAGAAAACCTCCCGGTAAGTCGTCTTGGATAAACAAGTTAGTTTTGCATTCGACCAAATTGTGTTAGAAATTTGAATTTTCTTAGACGACAAAGTAAGTTGTCTAGCTGAAAAATAAAACTTAAATATTTAATTTTTACTAGTCGACTTATATGTAAGTCTTCTTAGGTTACTTATACATTTGAAAAATAAAACTTAAAAATTTAATTTTAACTAGACAACCTATATGTATGTCTTTCAGGAGACGACTTACATGGAAGTTTTCCAATTTCTTTTTTTTTCCGATATTCAGGTTAAACTTTGGATATCACATAAGACTTCCATATAAGTCGTCTGAAGGAAGACTTACTCATAGATCATCTAGTGCCCCTATATATTAAAAGAGAAGTCACTTTGCCACATGTCACTCATACATAGCTTCTCAAAAGAATTTGAGACATTTGATTGGTCGATTTTTTGGAATTTCTTTATCATTTTTTTAATTCATCAATCCCACGATTATAGGAAAGTACCACTAAAATTGATCCCACCATTTAATTCATCTATCCCACTAATTGCAAGGGAAAAAATAATTTAATGACCAATTAATATCACTTTCCAAATGACTTACATAATTAGTTAATAAATTACTTGCGCAAGAATATTAGTTAATACATGTAATAAATACTTTCCTTATAACAAATAAATTACTTGCGCAAGAATATTAGTTAATACATGTAATAATTAGTTTCCTTATAACAAATAAATTACTTTTGCAAGAATATTAGTTAATACATGTCATAATTGGTTTTCTTATAAAAAATAAATCACTTTCGCAAGAATATTAGTTAATACATGTAATAATTAGTTTCCTTATGATTAGTTAATACATGTAATAATTAGTTTCCTTATGACAAATAAATTACTTGCGCAAGAATATTAGTTAATACATGTAATAATTAGTTTCCTTATAATTAGTTAATACATGTAATAATTAGTTTCACTTTGTATATATATACAGGTGAATCTCGATGTCTTTACACCCACACATTCATCTCTTTTGATCGCACAATGGCAATGGTGCGAGCCAAGAAAAACATTGTTTCTTTTCTTAGAGAATTAAAACTCCGTAAAGATACGTCGCGTATTGAAGTTAGAATTATCCGGTTGTGGAGAGACTACAACAAAGAATCAGGCAATACCATTGAAATGGGTTTTGTTGATAAAGAAGTAAGTCAACCATATTTTCTTCTTTAACCGAACTCTTATCATTTATGCTTTGTCTAAAGCATATATTTACGATTGTATAATCAGGGGATAAGAATTCATGCTTCCGTTGGTGAACAACTCATCAAGAAATATGATAACAAGCTACATGAGGGGGATGCAATTGTCGTCCAGTTGTTCAAGGTCTACGATGCTATTGGTGAATATCGTACAACCTCGCATCCCTACAAAATTGGCTTCTATCCTAATGAGTTTCCAAATGAAGTTCCTGAGAAGTATTTTGCAGACTTTACAGAAATTCTGGAAGGAAATATTGATTGCAGCTGTTTGGTTGGTGAGTCAGTTTCTTACACTTCGCTATATAGTCTTTCACTTTTTTTATACTTGTTCCTGATTCTTTGGTGGTTGTGTTATGTAGATGTTATTGGCCAAATAGTTAACTTTGGGTCTCTGGAAAGTAAAATGATCAAAGGAAAAGATAGCATGAGGCTTTTGATAGAGTTACGTGACCCAAAGTAAGCTTAAGTTCTTTATCTTTTGCTTTGATTTTCTAGCTAAACATCTATAATTTGTTTTTTAACTTATATTTTTATTATACAGTAATGTGAAGTTGATGTGTACTCTTTCGGGTGGTTATGCTAAACAAGTATATGACTACAACATGAGTAACATGTCCATAATGATTATTTGTGTTATCAGGTTCTGTTATGTTAAAGAGTGGAAAGGTATGTAACGAGACCTATATAAATGCCTAATTATAGTTTAAAAATTCCCATATAATAAGATCACATTATTGTAGGTGCTTACTCCATATCTATCGGTTTTAATTCAACTCAAATTTTTCTCAACCCAACGCTTGTATTGATTGAGGAGTTCAAAGCTTGGTACGTGTCCAGTATATTACGTTTTTGTACGTACATTTTATATTTTGATAAGTACCGCTACAACATACTAAATCGTTTTGATATATGACTTACTTCTTTTGTGCAGTCTCCCTAATGATACACTTGCTATTACGAACAACGATAGTAGCCAATGGTCTGGTGGTACTGCTACATCTGTTTGTGCCAGGTTTTTTGTTCATAATGAGAGGCTAACCATAAAAGAGATCATTGATAGTACTCTGGTAACACTAAACCTATCACGTTATAATTCTCTAAATATGATTATGTTCTATTTGTTATCAATGATCAAAACATATTGACATGGGCGAATAGGTTGGGACTTTTGTCACTCTGGCTACTATTGAAAGTATAGATATTGAACGTGGCTTGCAATATCTAAGTTGCAAATACCACAAGAAAAAAGTATTGCCTACAACCAATGTTGATGCTGATGACCGTCCCTTATTCTTCTGCAATACATGTGATAATGAACACATTGACGTCATTTCCAGGTATTGTATTTTAGTCTTACAGAATTAAGTATATTAATGTATTTGCCACATTTTAATTATCGTGTTTTCAGGTTCAAATTAATTGTCCATGTTAAAGACGATAGCGGTTAGGCAAACTTTCTTTTGTTTGATGGCAATGCTCAACTGATTGTGCTTCGTCCTGCCGCTGAACTCTATGATGAGGTAACTGCTTGTATAATAAATAGTATCTCAATTAACCCCATAAATACCACATGTTCAACCTATCTCTATGTAATTGTAGAATGAAGATGAAGACGTGTTACCAGAAGCAGTTAGCGACCTTTTAGGCAAAAAAATCCTTTTTGAGATTTCAGTTGATGCTGATAACATCAAAGGAAAGAGCTCTCAGTATGTTGTTCGAATGGCCATTGATGACCGTGAAATGATTGAGGAATTTGCTGCTTTGCCTCCTAAACCGGTATTACACTGGTTATCATTGCTTAAATTATAATCTTACATTGCCATAATATTTGTTGTGGTGAACTGATTCTCTTGCAGGTCCTAATGTTGCAGTCCTCAGATGATATTTCCACTGGTTCAGATGGTTTTTTAGGAACTCCTCTGTCTAAGAGAAAAAGCGAAGATTGAGAGAGTAGCCTTGATGATCAACACTCTGTCAGCAAGAAACTTTCTTAAAAGAAAGTCAAGGGCGAGTAATCTGTCGGAGGATAATGGTGTTGTACTTTGTACTGTCATGGCTTTGTCTTGCTTTAATTTCATTCATTGTGTTTTTTCAATTTACTCTAAGTACCTTGGTTTTTGTTTTTTAAGATTTAAATATTTCTTTGTTCCTCAGTTAATCATATTGCATTACTGTGTTATTCATTATTAAAGCAAGCTTTGGATGATAGATCATTGTTCCAATGTCAATATATAGAATAATGTCATTGTTCCAATGAGACAAACATTTTTGACTGCATAAAAAAGATATCAATAAACATGCACAAAAGTGGAACTGCTTATACTTGGCAAATAAAAGTTGAGAATCATAGCATTCTTAGATTCATAATGGAACCGATCATCCTTGGAACAGGCTTTTATTTGCATTAAATCAATCTTTAGCCCATTTGATATCGAACTAAAAACAAACTGAAGCCCAAATACTAAAAATGGAACATAAATTATGACCTTAGTTATGAGGTCCCTAAATTTGTAAAAGCTGCAAATAAAACATTTGTTTGAGATCACTTGCTATTAACAAAAATGTAGTGCGGTCATGGTTTTTTAATGAGGTCCGGTACTCATGTGAAAAGACACGACTGTTACTAAAATGGAACTAAAATTATGACCTTAGTTATGAAGATCGTAAATGTGAAAAATCTCTGAAAAGACACGACTCTTTGCTACTTTCGGTTATTAACTTATGTGAAAAGACAAGACTCTTTGATTCTAGCATCTTCTATATAAACTTTACATTTAACCTATTTTAACAAAATCTTTCATCTCTCTTGTTCTCCAATTTAGTCTCTCCAAATACCCGAAAGTAAGTTTTCTTTATCCTTAGTTTTATTTGGTTTTCAATATATTGCATGTAGATCGATCCGTGTTCTGTATAGTATGTTTATGCAATCAAGATTATTTAGGTTTTGTAGCCGTCATGAGTCTTTTTTTTTGTAACGCCTATTGATCTTGCTAGGGTTATAATGATGGATTAATTCAATTTAGTAAACTTATTTTCCACTATTTTCATCCAGTTTATGTATCATAGTGTTTGAGAATTTTGCAGAGTTTGATGATATCAAATGGTTATTATTGTGCATGTTCTTACTTTTAGAAGTGGTAATTTTAATTTGGTATTAACATGCAGACAAAGATCTGACGATGGCAATGAACAAGGACCATAAACTCAAGGCTCCCATAGTTGAAGATTACGGTTCTTCTCTAGAAGAGGCATTAAACAAGGGAAAGGAGGAGACCACCGAGCATTACCGAGCCAAGCTTTTTTTGTTCAAGCAACTATATGATGCCCTCATCAAGAAACATGTTGAAGAGCTTGAAGTCTCCCGCACAAAAGGTAAACTGGAACTCATTGACGAACTTTTCAACATAAACGCATTGAGCGAAGAGAAAGAGAAGCTAGAGTCCAAACTAAAACTTGAATGGGCGAATGTGTCTGATGTGAAGGTTCCTTACATCGATTGGTACAAGTTGAATGAGCCACAAATGTATGATTAACCTCTTCGTTTTCTCAATCTCTTCAACTTTAAAACGTTTAATGTTTTTTTGATATTATGGTTATGTATTGTGAAACATATTTTCTGGTTTTTGAACAGTGTTAAAGTGGCTGGACTGCCTTGACATAATTTGAAGCTGAAGGTTGGTGCTCCTATTATGTGTCTCCGTAACATGGATGTTGCAGATGGATTATGCAATGGTACTAGGCTAATTGTTACTCAGCTACTTCCCCATGTGATAGAAGGTAGAATTATAACCGGAAACAATATTGCTGGAGACAAGGTTTGGATTCCTAGAATGTTTGTAACACCACCTGACACAAAATTTCCCTTCAAAATGCATCAAAGACAGTTTCCTGTTACATTGGCTTTCGCGATGACTATCAACAAAAGTCAAGGTCAAACACTAGAAAGTGTTGGTTTGTTTCTGCCTTGGACAGTGTTCTCTCATGGTCAGTTCTACGTTGCACATTCAGGAGCTAAGCCGAGATCTGGATTAAAAATCCTAATAACTGGTAAAGAAAGGAAGCCGGAGAAAAAAACATTGAATGTTGTCTACAAACAAGTTTTCTAGAATATTCCATATGCAGGGTACGTAATTGTTATCTACTTGTTTTCCAAAAAATATTTTAAAATATATAAACTGTTACAATTATTTATTTTTTTGGAATTTTCCCGATGGGTAGTGATGAGTATGAAGATCGATAGTATTTCATTGCCAATCAGTTTTCGACTATTACGATCATGGTATGTCACTTTAATATTTTTTCTGTCCAATAAAGGATAGAAAAAAATAAATCTTTCAAATTATGTAACACGTCCACTTGCCTACAAAATTAAATACATTTTTTGCAGGTTTCTATTGGAAGTTGTTTTCATTATCGAGACAAGTACTTCATACTTGATCAAGTAGTTCATACCTGATATAATTTATGGATAATACTTTCAATTTTATTATATTTTCTTTTAATATGTCTACATAAACTTTTCGTAAAATAAAACATAATAATATTTTTACCTAAAATAAAGACTTACAACACATATACAATACAATTCTAATTATTGATAATATAAAATATGTTACTTCTAAAACTATATACTATTAATTCCAGATTTGGAAAATAAAATATCTTCTTAAACACATAAATTATTTTGGGATGTTCCAATTATGCATACCGGAACGACTACCTCTTGATACTGAAGTTACTTTGTTCCATCTCATCCGTGTAAAATTCGAGTACCAACATTTTCTGGTGCCTCATGCTTTCTCCCAAAGACGGTGGTCTTATGATATAAAATCCGTTACTGCTAAAACTTTGTTCTACTTAATCCATAATTTGAATCTGTTTATGCCCGCACAGGGTCCGGGCCGGTCACCTAGTTAAAATTAAGTATTTAAGTTTTATTTTCTCATTGAAAAAGTAACTTGAGACGACTTACATATAAGTCGTCTAGTAAAAATTAGATATTCAGGTTTTATTTTTCAGTAGAAAAAATCAAATTTCTGACACAATTTAGTTAAATGCAAACTAACCTGTTCATCCTAGTCGATTTACCAGGAGGTCTTCTCTGGTATTTTCAAGATGTTTTTGTTGACAAAAGTAAGCCAATATATACAAAGAAAGACTTCCAAAGAAGTATGCTGTAGAGTATGCTTTTCTGGAAGTCTTCCTTTACAATTTTAATTGCAAAAATGACCTAATTAACGACTTTCTAAAAAGTCTGCTAGAAGACTTCCTTGGAAACTGTCAACGTCAATGTTTTAATAAATTTTCATTTTCTCTAAAACGATAAAGACTTTTTAACATTTTCTAGTTAATTCATGTATATTAATCATTGTGGGAACCACTGAATGAAATTCATAACTTAAGTGGGGATATTTATGGGATTATCAACGTTCATGTTTATTAAATTTTCTAGCTAATAAGAGAAGACTTCTGGGGAAGTCTTCTCGGTTGAAGTTTTTGAAGTTGATGTTCTATATTTGCTAATGTGTTTTAATTTAAAATTCTTCAGCTGGTGCGTCAGTTACATGTAGTGTATGGAGAATGATTGTTGAAAGATGACTCTTGGAATTTTGTGGTTGATAATTTCAAATGAGTGATAATGTTGTTTTTGAGTGAATGTTCGACACATATTGAACTTGGTGAAATAATTTAAGAAGATTATAACCTAGACATGAACACAGAGGTTATGGAGTTAACCTACTCATTACCAGAAGAAAATGATGTAACATATGGCTCCAGACACCCCTCATATTCATGTTACAAGTGATAGATAAGTTCACAACTTGCTCAAAATAACTAAAACGCATGAAGTACGTCTTTTTGTATCAAGCATTAGCAAGATGAGAATGGTTTCAGATGAAGGAGAAGAAGATGATGAAGGTGATGAAGGGAAAAAATATGAAGAAGGGGATGAAGCTAATGAAGGGGACGAAGATGATGATAATTTGGCTGAAGATGAAAATGATGACGGGGAGGAGGATGCTGTTATTTTTGATGTTGCTGAAGCGGTTGATGATTGTAAGGATTACAGTGAGTATGGAAAAGTTAAAGATGAGAATGAGGAAGAATAATATGATATGTGTTTTGAAGATTTCAAAGGGACATGTTGTAGTGAAGGAGGAAGCTCGAATGCAAAAAATATCTATGCCAACTAGAGTTTTGTTAGTAAGGATGCACTGGTTTCAGAGATGCGGTTGACAACAGTGAAGCGTAAGTTCTCTTCTAGAATATACAAGTCAACAAAAAAATCTACTTGTGGCAAAATGTCGTGTTATTGGTTGTGAATGGAAGATTAGAGCGAGTGTGAACATGAGACAAACACGTTTCGGGTAACCAAGTATGTAGAAACTCATACATGTTCTATGACAGATCGACTGACTCAGCGGAAGCACTGTACTCCGAAGTATATTGGTAGTCTTTTCATAGATCGAGTTAGAATCATTGATGGGTTGAATCTGCAGAATATCAAAGTTGCAAAGAAGAACATGTTTGGCATGAAATTTGATTACACCACTTCATACTAAGCATTGTTATATGCACAAGAATTGGTGAGAGGATCATCAGAAGATGGGTATAAGTTACTGCCTTCATATTTGAAGAAAATCTCGTTAGCAAATCCAGATTCTATAACTGGTATAGAACTTGATTCTCTGAATATATATATATATATATATATATATATATATATAAGTATCTGTTTCTCTCTTTTGGAGCTTCTATTCAAGGTTTTCAATATCAGAGAAGGGTCATCGTGGTGGATGGGACTCACCTAAGTGGGAAGTATGGAGGTGTTATGTTAGTTTCAGCTGCACAAGATGGTAATTTTCAGATATTTCCATTGTCTTTTGGAATCGTAGATGATAAAATGATGATTCTTGGGAATAGTTTCTCACAAAATTGGGGAGTTGTATATCTGATTAATATTCTCTGGTGATACTCCAACCGGCACACGAGCATTAAAAATGTGTGTGATAAGGTGTTTCCTTTCGTGACAATCATCTGTTATGACTTTCTATGTTATTCTCTTATATGTTTTATGAACGTATCTGACTTTTTGTGTTATTCTTTTATCTGGTTTATGAACTTATTTCTGGTTTATAACTCGGGAAATTGCAATTTAAACATTTTCACCCCACAAAATATAAGATTTCGTGGGAGGATAGGTTACAAACTAGTTTATCCGACAAGGTAGTGTTAGTGCTCTACCAAACTAGTTTTCTGCAAATGGCTAGTTTGGTAGCAGGATAAGTTACAAAAAAGTTCATCCTATCATATGACCATGTTACCGTAGCCTAAAATAACCTACAAAAACATACAAAAGCATCAACTACAAGTACAAATTACACATCATATATAATCACTACTAATACTTTTTCAGGTTCTCGTCATTGTCTTTGTTCTCTCTCGAATGGGAGCCAGGGGCTTCTTGAAATATATCCCACAACATCTTCTCCCTGATAGCCCTCACGTTGTGATCACAAAAGAGTGGAGTAAATGATATGCCAAGTGCATGACATTTAATGTACTTCAGAGTGTACACGCCACAATCACCAGCTTGACGCTGAGGTACTTCTGTCACTCTCTCATATGTGAATGGCTCTAGTGTGTATTTGACACGTTCTTCAGAAGAGGAAGCACATTCAACAAGAAAATAAGGGATCATTGTGACAAAAGGCTCCATTACCTTAACGAGTTATGCAAGTTTAATATGTTTGGCAATGCTGTCCCAGATGACAATGTTCCCTTAGGGATCGATATCCATATAGCAATACAATGAATGTTCTTGTAGTTCACTGGCGCATATATATCTCACCTCCAGTCCCCAAACCTTCTTAGATTGGCAAAATGTTGGTATTAGGCATGCATAAAGATTCCACACCCGTCAGGGAGTCTTCTTCCTAAATTGTTGTGGTCGGGCTCAGAGTTCTTAAAGTCCCCGTACTTGTCTGTCCACATACGCGAGAAAGCATCATCAAGAATGCACATTATCTTGCTCCTAAAATTTTGTGGATTCTTCTGGTGCCGAAGCCTCAGCAAAATTCATAAAAAATATGCTGCATATAAAACAATACAAGTCAGACAAATTTAACAATTTTAGAAGAATTACATGAAGACTTACTGGTAAGTCTTCTAAGAGACTTACTGGTAAATCTTGTGAGAGAATTACTCGTAAGTCTTCTGAGAATTTAAAGTGAATTAGTGTATAAAAATTTACTGAGTCAATGAGCCATAATAAAGGGGTTTGGAGGATGTGATACCACAAACTTGGAGAACCATGTGATTTTTTGTGAGTAGGTGTTCTATAATAACTGCAAACACAAGAAGTAGATCAAGTTTTTTTATAGACTAATGCAAGCTTATGTGGCAAATTTGCACTTACGGATTAAGTTTCAGCCAGTCAACGAGTACCTTCATCTTCTTCTGGTCAACGCGTGAAAAAGGATCGTAGTCTCGGCCAACCTTAAGTTTGGAATGATCGCTTTGGCTATGTTGTTTCCCTGAAAAGGAGATTGCTGTTAGGCAGAAAGTTTCCTTGCTCGGTCACTCTTTTCCTGGGCAACTGCCATAGAAATATCCTTCTTTGTCTGCCTTATAGTTTCCCCATGTTGTACATCTGAAATGGTGGGTTCTCGTTTGTTCAATAGAACAATGCTGGGGTCAACACTCGGTTCAGAAGCTTTTTTCTCTGTCACTTTTGCTATCAGAAGACTTAGCTCTTTTGAGGAAGTCGGTTATGTGGACCCACTCGGTTCTTGGGCGTCGTCATTCTGTCCCGCTTTTGCCCCATTCACACTTTCACTCTGCAATTTTGATGTACAAGATAAATTCAAATCACACGTGTTTTGACATACAAATGGTACATTCAAGCACAAATAGTCAAATCAACCAAATCTCCAAGAAACACATGAAACAAAATCCATACAAAAGCAAAGATCCAAGCACACACAAGAAACAAAGCTCACATGTTCTGACATACAAATGGTACATCCAAGCACATCCAAGTTTCAGTTATGTTTCCTAACACTTTTCCTAGTGACATTCTTCTCTGTGATTTTGGGAGAGGTACTAACTCCGTGTTTGTGCCCACGTTTAGGCGGACATGAAGTAGTGAGTTGAAGATCATTTGATGCAGTACCTTTTTTTGGTGATTCCCACCTTCTTCTCCACAGCTTCCATCCTATCCCCGAGAAAGTTGATCTCCCTAAGGCACATCCCAAACCCATCCCTCATGGAATCAGCTAGGTCCTTGAAGCCTTGTTTAATCTGTTCTTTTGTCACCTTACCAACAGTCGTAGAAGCCTCTAAACGAGTCTTTTTATGAGCCTCTGCAGGAGCCTCAACAGAAGCATCTTTACGAGCTTTCTTTTGAGGTCTTCTGCTCTCTTCCTTCACAACAATCTCTATCTTCGCTGCACTTTCTTCCTTCTTCACATAAACAACCTGCATCATTGGATTGACCCATGGGTTTCGGAAACTTTCAAGCAATCCATGGTCCACTTCCATTTAGGTTTTGCATTAAACATGACTTTAATTATGTTCTCCGCTGCCGTATCCTCTACATCAAAGTCCCATTGTGGAAACATTTCACCAAAATCCTTCTCAACAAAGTTGATCATGCTTGTCCGCAGTAAATAAAAGATATAAACTTAGATATTTGACGGATTAACAAAGATAGAAGTAAAAGACTACGAAGAAGACTTATAGTTAAGTCTTTTGAAAAGTCTTCCAGACAAGTTATAGTTAAGTCTTCTGAAACTGAAGATTTAAATATAAGACTTAACTATAAGTCTTCTACGTAGTCTTTTTTAGAAGAATTTTCAGAAGCTTTAAATGTAAGTCTTTTGCAAAGTATTAGGGAGTGATGTTTAAATACATGTCTGCTGATGACCTCTTTAAAACATTTGCATCATTTGCCACCCTTGTAAGCCAACCTTGTAAGCCAACTATGGTGGAGATGGTCTGTTTGGTATGAGATTCCCAAAATTAGCAGCCAATTAGGGGCAGAGCATAGTACACCCACACCTGAATAACTTTTACAAACTCATCAACAGTGTAAGTATTTGTTAAATCTTTTCCCCTCAAAGAGTCCATCAGCACCTTGAACGCGACTCTCCCCCATGGATAATTTTCAAATTCTTCTAAATCTATAACTAGCCTTACAATACTAGCCCTTGTAGCAGTTGAGTACTTTCTCCCCTCAATGAATCTAGTGAATATGGCAAGATATCCGAGCTGCATGTGATCATCCAGAGTCCACTCTTGGCATCTCTTACATGCTGCTATTATCTGCTCAAAAGTTGGAACAGCCTCGACATCAACTCCATCATCTCCCAGAAAAAGCCATCTCCTTCGTAACCTCACACCTCAGATTTTCCAGGTCCTAGATGTAATCGCAGTTCAGACCAGTGAGGTGTTCAAACTCTATCAGTGAAAACCTCACTGGTTCTAGACCAACGAGGCTCCAAATATCATACGTCATCTTAATGTTAAGCTGGAAACTGAGAATATAAAGTACCTGACTTGATGCCAATCCAAATTCAGCTCCTTGAATTTGATGAACACTCCTAACTTTGAGTCATTCTGCTTCTCATATTCGTCATCATGTAGAGCTTGCCTTACAACAATAAGCAATTTTGAGTCATATGTATGATAGAAAATGCTTTTGACGAAAATGGGCTCTTTCCCTAATGTATATATCCTCTGCGCGAGTTCTGGTAAATCTATTTTCCATTCTGTAAAACAATCAAAAACCAACATCTCAAACACAAACCAAACGTATTATTCTAAATTCCTATACTGGAAGACTTGCATGTAAGTTTTAGTGAGATGACTTCTCAGAAGACTTCCAGGAAGTCTTTTGAGTAGTTATTCACTAGAATGAGAGAACGCAAACCCCAAAAAACCTAAATAAATAGAAAAAAAATGGATGAATTACAGACGGAGAAGTTATGGTTGTCAACGACACCAGAGGTTACAGATCTACAAAAATCAACGGGATAAAGATTACAACTTTTAGGATTTAACGATGGCTAAACACCTTAAGTCATGAAATTGAACTCGACAACAAAGAGGAAGAACTTACTAGCGGCATAGTTCAACGAAACACAGTTTCAGATCTGAAAAAGGAAGCGTAAGGGTTTAATCTACTTTAATACTCTTTGGCATGAAGGAGAAACGGGATTCATCATAAAAGAAGAGATTACCAGCGGTGAGAACAACGTAAAAAAAGAGATTCAACGGAAAAAGAAAATTCGCGTTCGAAATCGCCTCTGAGAGAAACGACGCTAGGGTTTCATGTTTTTCTACATACAGTAAAAAAATAGTATTTATATGTCCGGTAAATTATCTAGTTAAGTTTAAACTATAATGGTAAAATTAAAGGTTCATTCCGTTGTGGACGACTTCCCTGGAAGTCGTTTTATGTAAAAACAATTCCACCCGGTAAATACTATTCATCAAACAACTTCCTGGAAGTCATCTACACCCTAAATAAACCCTTGACTTAATTAACTAACTAAACACTTCATTAAAATCAAATCCAACTTAAAAGTGTTTAATATATATAGAACTAAACATATATAGGTAAAAAATTAATTTTTCAAATAAGAATTTGAGCTTTCCAAAAACTAGCCGTAAGAATACAAGAAATACTACAACATTTGTTACTAAACATTAAACCAAAGAATGTCGTGACTCACTACATTCACTCATCTATGTTTGAAAATAATTACATTTTACTATTTCTTAATTTATATCATTTAAAAATGTTTATAATTTCATTATTTCATATTTTCCTCCAGAATTTTTTTATATAAAATATATCAATTATTTTTAAGATCAACTATATGAGACGACTTTCAGGAAGTCGTCCATACGACTTACAAAAACTCAGAAGACTCAAAATACTTCTTAGTGTTATATTAGTATAAATAAATTATGGTTTTTTGTTTAGTTATAAGGAGCTGGTTGTAGTTTCACAAAAATTTTAGGTTACTTTTGCATTTGATTGATGTTTGAGTATATTTTTACATTCAAAATCAACTTTTGAGTCATATTTGGCAAATTCTCCTAGTCGACCCAAATTATTTCTGAAACATAAATTTCTTTCGGTCATGCTTTATAAACTTTTTAAAGCTACAAATTATTTTGTTTTACCTTTTTCATTTTGGTTGTAGAAGGTAAAATAGGTAGAATGTTTACATTTCACTTTAGAATATTTATATTTAACTTATTAAATATTTTTATATCTGCAACAAAAAGTTTACACCATAAATATTTACAGCTATAGCAAAAAAGTCTATAATTGTAATTTTAAAGCGAAAAATATAATGGTATAGCTCATTCCAATCAAAGAACATGTCACTCAACAATTGTTACCTAACTATTAAACAATTATTACCAAACTGTTCATAGCAATTGATTTTTTTTAATAATCGTGGTGAATCCCAAAAGTTTTCTAGGCTTAAAAATTAATCATCACGAGGTTCAAAGAAATCTGAGTTTTATTGCTAATTAAGGTATCCATAGGTGGCCAAGAGAAATTGAACCCAAGGTAGAAACTCCAGCCGAAGCCATTTACCACTAGACCAAGTTCATTTGGTTAACAATTGATATTAGTTTGTGTACAAAGATATTTTTTTTGATTAAACTATTAATAATATTTTTCTCAAAAAAAAAAAAACACTATCCACAATATTTAATATCAGTTGCTACCTTCTCGAAAAGCCTCGAAGTACAATCATTTTCTCTAATAGAACTCCATATAAAATGCATGGAGAAAAAAATGGCTAAAACCTAAGCGTTGTAGTTAAAAGACATAGTCCGTTACCTCAAGATAGTATTATAATAAAAATTGGGGTCGACGATCTATTTCCCCACGAGAACTATCGTATAGCATTATATCCCCACCAAACTATGACCTAGTGTCAAATTTCCATAATTTGAAAGTTATAAACATATTTCTCCACGAATTAACAATTTTGAATGTATTTCTCCCTGAACCGATACTTCGAAACTTAATTATCCATAGACCATAGTTTTACTTGGTTTATTATTAACCAAATAGTTTAAACCGGCTAAACCAAACCAAAATTCATTTAAATTTTTTTTTATTAAAGAATCTTATTTATCTTCTTCTTGAAATTTTAAAATATAGATTTTTTTTTAATTCAAAAAAGATTTTCTAATTTATTTTTAATTCTTTTTTGTTTTAAAAAAAATTAGATCAAGATTTTATGTTTAAAAAATTTGATAAAACTACAATGAACAAACAAGCTTATTAATTTTTGTATTTTTTTTGAAATTTGAAAGCAAAAATTAAAATTTGATAAAAGTATATGTCAAAATCTATATTTTGTTGAATTTTGACATAAATCAATTTTTCAACAAAATTAGATTTTTTGACATATATTTTTATCAAAATTTATTTTTTTTCTTTCAAATTTCAAAAAAAAAATAATAATTTAACAAGCTTATTTGTTCATTGTGATTTTATTAACCTTTATAAAAATGAAATCTTGATGTAAGTTTTTTCTTTTAAATTTCAGAAAACAAAAAAAATATAAATCTAATACAATATTCTTTCATAAAAATTGTTTAAAATGAATTCTGGTTTGGTTTAGTCGGTTTAAACTATTTGGTTGATAATAAACCAACTAAAACCATAGTCTATGGGTAATTAAGTTTCGAAGTATCGGTTCGGGAAGAAATACATTCGAAATTTTTAATTCGTGGAGAAATAAGTTTGTAACTTTTAAATCATGGAGATTTGACACTAGGTCATAGTTTGGTGGGGATTTGCTGCTATATGATACTTCTCGTGGGGAAATAGCTCCTCTACCCTAAAAATTGCTGAAACTATTTTGTTAGGCCTAAGCCTGTTAATCACTGTAATGGTAGAAACCCATTGAAACTCTTTGAGTAAAATATAAAATAGGAAGATGAGCAAGCTTTGCTTGCTATCAAGTAGATTCAAGCTAAATCTCCACCAGTCGAGATGAAGTTACATGATTAGTATCACAAAGGTAAATGAAGGTATTGATTTTTTCAGCAGTGCGGTAGGTGCTCCTACGTAAATGTGAGTTCATCTCTGTCCAGATCTCATAAATGGTCGATTGTCAACATAGAGAAGCAAAGCGCCACTTTTGTTATTTATTCTCCCTTAGTGTTTGATGTGAGTATTTGTCCTTCTTTAGACATTAACAAAACAATTTGTGACAATAAGTTTCGAGAAGTTGAGTCACATTCAAAAAGTATGTGGTTCTTGCTCTCAAGACCCGTGGAGCATAGCAGGTAAGAACCATCAGTCTTCAATCCTCAACCGATGATCTGGTCTCTAGTCGGACAACGATTTAACACAAATAACCAAGTTAGATAATTCTGTCTTGTGATACCTCCCGAGTGTTGAAATGAAGAAGAAAGAAGCATCAGTGAGTGTTACCAAGTCGTCTGTGCAAATATTGTGCAAAGATAATGATGTGTAGAGTGTGTACAAAAAATTATCTTGCATAAGATTTGCACAAGAAAGATAATGATGTGCAAAGTTCCGATATGCCTCATAACACCCAAAGATCAATATGCAAAACAAGGGTAATCTTTGGTGCAAAGTTTGTGCAAAAGAATCAAGACCAATGTGCATAGTGCGGCTGAGCTTTATGTCGGCCAAGAAAGAAGAAGAAGATATTGGCGCCTAGAAGATCAGTTTGAATTCAAACAAGATCACATGTTTGTTTAAGTAAAGAGTTGTTGGGAGCTGTCCCTTTCTCTTCCAGACCAGAACAAAACCTTGGCATCTTCTCAATATAGTTGTTTATTCAGACCATAGTTTATTCATTGTTTATGGTCTTTGTTGTCTTGTTCTTTTTTTTGGATATATTAAGCCCCTCTTGTCCACGACAAGGTGTTTGGGCTGCTCCTCACTCTTCTTCCAGCCGTCAATGATCTAGTGAAGCACATACTGCGTTCAGACAAGCTGCCATCTCTTGAAGAAGTGTGCTCCCAAATTTAAAATGAACAAGGGTCACATTATTTTTTTGAAGGAAAGGCGTCTCTTTCCCATGCCAATCAAGAAGCTACTTCTCATCAGTCAACAAAGAATTATTACAAGAAGGAGGAGAGGATAGGAATCAGATGTGAGCACCGCAAGCGAGATGGTCACACCAAGGAGAAGTGTTGGGACCTTCACCCAACCCTCAAACCTTCCAAGTTAAGATGAACCATAGCCATGGAGGTTCAAGGAACTAGCTCAGGTTCCTTGGTTGTAAGTTAACCACCTAAACTTCAATAAGGGCTTGTTTAATTGTTTTAAGGTGTTTCTGGTTGTGTGTGTTCTTTTCTACGAGTTTGCTAGCATGGCTATTTCTAGTTCATGACCTAGTTTAATTTTTTGAGTTGTGTATGTTCTAGGCGAGTTGCTTAGCTCCTGTTTTGTGTCTTGTTGCATTTATAGAAGTCTAGGAGAGTTTCCTGGTCTCGTATTGCATCCATAAATGTTTAGGTTGATTAGATGAGTTATCTAGTCTTTCGTTTCGTCATTTGATCTTGTAATTGTTTAAATGATCATAAAAATAGCTTAGTGCCTTGTAATTGATGACTTATAATTCTTGTGCATTTAGTGAGTTGTTTGTTTGGATTTTAATTGAATGAGTTGTTTATATTCAGTCCATTGCATCTTGTTAATCATTACGGATCAGAATTGGTGAGATATCAAGCTCTGATCCTAATGTGTGGTCTAATTCTTGCTGGAGGTTGAGTGATGTTTCAGGTACACAAGAGGTGCTCATTGTTCATCAACAATACGAGAGAAAGAGTAATAGCCTACACATGATGTATATTCATGTTTGATTCAGAGCCTACACATGATGTACATTCCCGACCATGGAGAGATACCTTGTGTGTGTGAAACCGGTTGGCTTAAGGAAATAATGTTTGGTTGTTGGGATCCTGGTTCAAAAGACACACAAAGAAGACTGATAGTTTAAGGCATTGGAGCAGAGACCAAGGGTGGATCAGTTGACATAAGCGCAGATGTTGGTACTGTTGTGGTTCTACTTGAAGTTCAGTATTACTTGGTCCTTCACCTATTCTCTTTAGATCAAGCTTGAGGATGGGTAATGGTGAGCATTCCTGAAGGTCCAAGTCGTCCATTGCCTCACCTCAGATCAAAAGTGGAGTATGCAAGTGGTGGAGTTCACTCTTGCAACGCTCTTTACCAACCATACCAAATAAGCCATCGAGAACCCATTGCAACCATGCGAGCTTGGTCCTTCCTATTCTCAGTTTCAAGCTTTTGTTGATGGAGCTTCCATGATCTGAGTACTCTCTTACGAAGTGGGGATTCAAGTGGAGTCCACTCCCCACCAAAGTTATGAAACGGAAGCACCTTAAACTCATCTCAATTCATTCATCATTGCTCTTATACTTAAAATGACATTGAACATGATGTGATTAGTGCATTGCCTTAAGAACTGATGCACCTGTGGGATAATGTATCAGGTACTTTACTTGAGACTCAATGTGCAAAGAACCAGCCCATCCTTACCTTTCATGATGGCAAGTAGTCAGAAGAGAGAGGGAGACACAAACCATGATTTAAGAAGAGTCCAAGGTGTTGGTGTGTGCAAGTGATGGAGTTCATGCTTGCACCACAAGTTAGACCATGATCCAGAGCCTAAGGACTCCACCATGGGTTATCTGAAGTTCCTTAGGCTCACTGGCCAATCCCTAGCTTTGAAAAACTCTACTCTTTTCCTTAGCTGGTTTTGTCCCAAATGGGTTTTCTGGCTAAGATTTTTAATGTGGGAGCTTCTTCAAGGTTCCAAACTTGTCCAAGGATCTCTTATGGTCAAGTTTGAGGGGGAGTGTTGAAATGAAGAAGAAAGAAGCATCAGTGAGTGTTATCAAGTCATATGTGCAAATATAATGATGTGCAAAGTGTGTACAAAAAGATTATCTTGCACAAGATTTGCAAAAGAAAGATAATGATGTGAAAAGTTCGGATCAGCCTGAAAACACCCAAAGATCGATGTGCAAAATAACGGTTGAAGATAATCTTTGGTGTAAAGTTTATGCAAAAGAATCAAGACCAATATGCATAGTCCAGGTGAGCTTTATGTCAGCCAAGAAAGAAGAAGAAGATGTTGGTGCCTAGAATATCAGTTTGAATTCAAACAAGATCACATGTTTTCTTAAGTAAAGAGCTGTTGGGAGCTGTCCCTTTCTCTTCAAGACCAAAACAAAACATT
Source organism: Moricandia moricandioides (assembly GCA_905132885.1). Lineage (NCBI taxonomy): Eukaryota > Viridiplantae > Streptophyta > Magnoliopsida > Brassicales > Brassicaceae > Moricandia > Moricandia moricandioides. Next base: position 118,189 of record CAJHQQ010000176.1, read on the forward strand.
GGCATCTTCCCAATATAGTTGTTTATTTAGACCATAGTTTATTCATTGTTTATGGTCTTTGTTGTCTTGTTGTTTCTTTGGCTATATTAAGCCCCTCTTTTCCATGAAATTCATCAAGTAAAGAGGAGTTCTCTTTTTTCACCATTCTCAGTTCCGTTATTCTCTCTAAATCTTTTATACTCTTTGGTTACCAATCTCTCAAGAATCTCTTAATCTCTTTATTCTACAACAACATTCTCTTTAATTCTCACTTACTCTCTTCATACTCTCCCTCTTAGTTTCGATCATACTCTATATCTACATCACTCTCACACTCAGTTCTATCTATTCTCACATCGAGAACCAAACACAGTTCTTCCACGTGAATGATAGTTGAGCTCCTCTTAGCAATTGGTAAACTTCTCCATTACAGTATTTCATCTTCCGGTTTAAGTACCATTTGTATGTGTCCTCTTCGTCACATAGGAGGAGAGTCATGAGGTGAGTAAGCAATTTAATCTGGTTTTCTACTTGTGCTTGCGGAGAACGTCAACACCCATTGTTCTAAAGGCTTGCAAGCGTTGATTATGGGATAATTACATGTTCACTAATTTTTTTTTTTGGTAAAATACATGTTTTCTAATTATCATACCAATACCTGCAAGTTGATTATTCCCTACATCCACGAGTAAAAATCTCCTCTAAATTTTATTAACTTATTTTCCAACCAAGTATTCTTGCGATTTGGTCTTGTAGTTCCAAAGTTACTTCCCTCAGAGAACCTTATTCTCAAACCAGGCTATCCAAACCAATCCATCTCAGAAGAATATAAGCCAAATGCGTTTTAAACAACACACTATGTGTTAGTGCAATGATAACACCACATATAATTAATGCAAAAGATAAATCAAGAGACAAAATAAATAAGCAACCACCAATGCTTTAGTTGAATCTCCTTTAAACAATCTTTACAAGACCTTGCTTATTCAGCTTTACACGTCTAATTGTAACACTCTAACCTATGATACCGAAGGATTCCAAAGCTACCCGCTTATATCTCTCTTCCGTCAAGTACTTCAACCACTACTTCATCACGGCCCATAACACTTCCAAGAGCTTCTCTCTATATATATATGATCAGCCTATGTGTCTCTGTCTCTCTACAAACAACTCATAGCTATATTATATTATTCTACACGTTCACAACACCCTAGTCTCCAAGGAACCCACGAATATGAACATCTTCCATATCAATAACTGCAACTTTCTTTTTCTTGGAATAACACTTATTCTTTTCCTTTAAGTCATAAAATTGCTCATCAAGTTTATTCCTCTTGCCTTTTCTCCAAGATACACACTTTCTCTACAATTCTACACAACTCTAGCTCAACACCTTGACTTCACATGGTCTTCACCACTCAACGCGACGTCTACTTCAGAAACTAAGCCAACGACTACTTCAAGGCAGACATCTTACACTTTAATCTCCCCCTTTTAGCTTTGTTTGCCGATCAAGCACAACATTCTTCTCGTTCAACAACCACGTTCCTAACTTGGAAACTTCCATGCTAAATGTGCTTTTCTCCCCCCCCCCCCCCCACGAGATGTTCACCACACCATGCTTTCTCCCCCATGAGATAAGGATTCTTTGCATCATGACTTCCATCACCACGCTCTTCTCCCCCACGAGATATGCACTCCTTGGACCAGAATGTCACCACTTCTCCCCCTTCTTGATTGCATACTAAGCTAAAACAAATGCTTAGATGTCAAGCCTACAGATATCCCGTCTTCTTCTTCATGCGTAATGATGATACAACTCATGCTGCAGCGGAATTGATTACAAGAACTGCATCACGATCTGACGCACCTGTCGAACAACCTTTTGACCAGCTTCCGTTGAGGACCTGGCTTCCTTCATGTGTCGTCTTCTTGACCATGAGCCCTTTTTCATCCACACCGACTGCATTCTGCACTCGTTGCTATTGTCTTGGAGTGATTTCACTATCACCCTCCTGATGATCATCTTGCTTCCTAACGCACTTCGATCTCCTTCCCCTTTGTACCACAAACAACTCCGTCTCCTGGCTTCGGGCTTGATTCTTCTTGGTCAACCTCAAAATCACTCCTAACAGATCTGCATCCTTATGTTGATGTCTCTTTCTTGATTTCATCAAGTAAGCCATGCTTCGCTATCGATACCTTTCCAACCTTCTTTGGTTCAATGAACGTCTTGTTCAACCTCTTGTTCATGTTTCTGCTCTTATCACGAGCAAAAAAGTCCAACTTCTTGTGTCCAAACTTCCCACAGAACCAACAGCACATTTGAAGTTGCTTCTTGTTTCGCCTGACATTGTTGTTGATACACTGATCAATCTTTTTCCTTATACAAGGTGCACAACCATGCTTTAGAACCTCCTGCCTGACCTTCATATTGGTGCACTGATGTACTACCTTCAACTTGTTACTCACAGCTTCACATTGTAGAACACCCTGTCGTACTCCTTGGTGTACGTCCCGACGCACTTCTGGACGAAGTTCTTTGGCTCCACTTTTTGATGTCCTCCCTCGCACGAAGTGTGTCAGCCCCTTCTGATGTACGCCAATACTCTCAGCTCCTCGGTATCCAAGTAACCAATTCGCCTTGTCTGGTTGTCCCATCGAGAGTATCTTATCCAACTCCTTGTATCCACTATTGAGCATTCTGATCTGTTGGCGATTCTCAGCCAAATCATGTTCCTAGCTTTCTTGCTCTCTTGTTCACCAGTCGCAACTTCTCTCATCTTGCTCACCTCTTTGTTCAAGAGTTTCATTATTTTATTTTATAGCCGCAAGTTCTTGAACAAGTTCTTCAACTAGCTCGCTTTGGTTTTGAGACACATTCTGCTTACGACTCTGCACCAGATTGTGTTGCAATCTCATATTCTTATTCTTGAGATTTAACCATTTGTTAAGAAACCCGTGATAATCCATAGTTTCTGTACTGAAATCCGAATCAGAGGAATCACTAGCTTCCTTTTTGTATGCACCAAATGCAATAAGATTCTTCATCACCTTTCTTCATCTTTTGATTCTGAATCATCAGACGATTCTAATGATTTAGCTTTTCTCTTCTTTGAGTTTGGAAATTCATGATGTGTGTGTCCATTCCCTTTGCACTCAGAACACTTAAGTTCCCTTCGTTGTGTTATAGGACAGTCGGCCCTTATATGAGAAATGCCTTCACAATCATAGCATTTAAGACCTTCTCTTCTTCTACCATTGCCACGCTCACCTCCCTGGCGGCCGTACTGATTCCTTTCACCAAAATTCTTAGCCAAATAACCACGACATCTTCAAGCTTCTGAAATATATCTCAGCTACAAGCACTATGCTTCTTGACGCACTATTTGACGTAAAGAACAAACTATTGTCTGTCTCCATCTCTTCTTCTTTCAGAATACCCACAAGTTTGTCAAACTTGAGCTCATCCGTGTTGGTAGTCATCTTCAAGACTACCTTGTGAGCTGCAAACCTAGTTGGAAGACAATGTAGTAACTTCGTTACCATCTTCTTCTCCTTGTACTTCTTTCCAAGTACAAATTCTTTATGTGCCATAGAACTAAATTTGGCACTAAAGCTTGCCACCGAATCCGTATACCACTTGAGATTCTTAAACAGCGACACAAGATGATCCAGGCGTGTCCTCTTGACACTTTCTTCTCCTTCAAAATAGTTCAGCAGGATCTCCCACGCCTCTTTTTCTGAAGTACTCCCTTGAATCATTTGGAAATGTTCTACTTTAATGGCTAAAAAAATCGATGAAAGAACCTTAACATTAAATTTTGATGCATTACGCTCTAACTCTGTCCAATCCTCTTTTGGCTTGGGCTTCTTCCCATCTTCTATGACTATTGTAGGCTCCTCCCACCCAGTCTCCACAGCTGTCCACGCATCCTCATTGATCCCTCGAATCAACTGCTTCATGCGAGCCTTCCAATGACCATACTGATCTGTTTCAACATGATTGCCTTATGCATACCAATCATGTCTATCTTGACCTTCGGGATCACACCAGTAACTTAGGTGACCTGCTCTGATACCAATTGTTTGTGCAAAGATGACACCACAATTAAGTAATGCAGAAGATAAATCAAGAAACAAAATAAATAAGCAAACAACAATGCTTTATTAGAATATCCATTAAACAATCTTTACAAGACCTTGTTTATTCAGCTTTACACGTCTCGTGTTAACACACTAACACACGATACTGAAGGATTCCTAAGTTACCCGCTTATGTCTCTCTTACGTCTAGTACTTTAGCCACTGCTTCAGCACCCAGAGCACTTCCAAGAGCTTATCTCTCTATAATATCAGCCTCTGTGTCTCTGTCTGTCTACAGACGACTCATAGCTATCTTATATTACTCTACACGTTCCCAAAACCCTAGTCTCCAAGGAACCCACGAATTTGGGCATATTCCTTATCAATAAGTCAAACTTTCCTTTTCTTGGAATATCACTTATTCATTTCATTTAAGTCATAAACTTGCTGGTCAAGTTTATCCCTCTTGTATTTTTTCCAAGATACACACTTTCTCTCCAGGACACACAATGGTCTTCACCACTTAACACAACGTCTGCTTCAACAACTACGCCAGCAACTACTTCAAGGCATACATCTTCACTGTGTTTCAGGCAGCAACGTCTCTAATCCCTAAACCTTATTGGTCCTTGATAAGAGTTGCATTTTCTCAAGAAACCCTCCCTGTGTTTGGCTTTCTATATTTCCCTTCCAGAGAAACACAATAAATAATGATTTAATTTGTTGGTTACAAGTTTTAGTCGAATCTTAATTTGTTGACTCAACGATTCACATATTCTTTAATTAGTTTCTTTGTGCACAAAGAGACACCCAAGTACCTTACTGGTAAGCAGCCATTTGACATCCCTGTTGAAGCTTGAATAAGATTTACATCTCTGGCTCAGTCAAACCTGAGGCAAAGAAGCAATATTTTTGAGCACTCACTAAAAGTCCTGACCGTTGTTAAAACTCCGCACATCTATTAAATTCTAAATTAATGGTGTGTAAGCCTAGAAGATTCAAATTTTTGGTATAAATAATTTCTGGGTGATGATAAATAGGTAGAGAGAAAAGGGGTTATTGTTAAGCTAGATGTGGTTTCAACCTAAAACCAATTGATGATAAGTGGAATGATTCATCTATCTTATATATTTTAAAAGATATCTTCCAACTACCGATATGGATATTTGTCCCTAATACTCCCCCTCGAGATGATGGATCTTTGAGCATCGATCTCGGAATGTTTGGGCAAGGATCGGTGGGCCGACTTTGGGCTAGATCGATAATGGATCGAGTTGGGTTGTTTGGATCGGACTCTGATACTATGTTAAGATAGATGGGCTTCCAACCTAAAACCAATTGGTGATAAGTGGAGTGGTCTATCTATCTTATATATTGTAAAAGATCCCTTTCAACTACCAATGTGAGATCTTTGTCCCTAATAGTTACCCTATTGAAGGAAACATTTTTCTTTGAGATATCCATTAATTGTTCCATTGTAAGCAACCGTGAAGGCTGGATGGAGACGCATGCGTGCAGCCAACAAATTTAGAGGTCTAGAACCTATAGTCATCCCAAGACAAGGTGTCGAAGACATTTAAAATGTCTACCATGATTGTACTTATCCTAGTGACTGAGTTTTTTTTTTGTGATATCCATTGAACAACTCATCTGCCAATACAATGTTTTAAAATTTCGAATTCATCCGTATAAATTCAAAAGTAAATAAAATATCTTGATATTTAATTAAATAAAAGCGGGATATGTTAAGAATTTGTTTTTCAATCCTGTCCCAAAAGCTACTCAGTGATTCACATATATCTGAGACATGCAAATTGTTCATTCAATTTACGGTCGCAACCATTACGTCTATGGTGAATCCAGAATCCACAATATTCACTATAAAGTATCGGAATAAACCTCTAATGTGGTTTATAAAATCATTAACTCTATATATCTTTGGTTAAACAATCCGAGAGAGTACACATATGAAATCAAGAGAAGATCATGGCTATTAGATAAACCTAGAACAACACATCTATATCTACCTTACTCTATCTTTCTCAGAGACACCGTAAAAGATTCACATTTTTTTGGTATGAATAATTTCTATATGCAGCCACTTTGTTCAATAATAATGACGAGCCATTTATGGTGATGATAAATAGGTAGAAAGAAATGGAGTTACTGTTAAGCTAGATGAGATTCTAACCTAAAACCAATTGGTCATAATTGAAATGATCCATCTATTTTAGATATTGTTAAAGATCCCTTCCAACTACCGATGTGGAACCTTTGTCCCTAATACGTCCCCTCGAGATGATGACTCTTTAAGAATCGATATCATAATGTTTAGGCAAGGATCGATGGCCCGACTTTGGGTTGGATCGATAATGAATCGAGTTGGTTTGTTTGGATCGAGCTATGATACCATGTCAAGCTAGATGGACTTCCAACCTAAAACCAATTGGTGATAAGTGGAGTGGTCCATCTATCTTATATATTATTAAATATCCCTTCCAACTACCGAAGTGTTATCTTTGTCCCTAATAGTAAACTTCTCAAAGGACATATTTTCCTTTGAAATATCCATTAATTTTTCCATTGTAAGCAACCATGATGGTTGGATGGAAACGCATGCGTGCAGCCAACAAATTTAGAGGTCTAGAACCTATTGTCATCCCAAGGCAAGGTGTCGAAGACATTCAAAATGTCTACCATGATTGTACTTATCCTGGTGACTGAGTATTTGTGATATCCATTGAACAACACCTCTGCCAATACAATGTTTTAAAATTTTGAATTCATCCGAATAAATTCAAAAGTAAATAAAATATAAAAATATTTAATTAAATAAAAGCGGCATATGAAAAGAATTTGTTTTTCAATCCTGTCCCAAAAGCTACTCAATGATTCACATATATCTGAGACATGCAAATTGTTTATTCAATCCATGGCCGCAACCATTACGTCTAGGGTGAATTTAAAATCCACAACATTCACTATGAAGTGTCAGAATAAACCTCTGATGTGGTTTACAAAATCATTAACTCTCTTTATCTCTGGTTAAACAATCCGAGAGAGTACACTGAAGAATTCAAGAGAAGATCATGGCTGTGAGATAAACCTAAAATAACACATCTAGCTCTAGCTTACTCTATCTTTCTCAGAGACACCGTAGACACCCCCCCCCCTAACTAAATGACAAGCTTTTATTTGTGTACCAAAAAAAAATTCTTTAATGTCTTTAATACAAAAAAAAAATTCTTTAATGTCTTTAATGACAGAAGGTTTGTGTAGGTGGTTTGTTAGAAACAAACCTAACTTCCCTAAACGTAATCATAAACCCGCTGAAGTGTTTAGAATCTTCTACTTCTTTTGGCCTTACACAAACCTTCTGATTCTTTATCTTCAAGTTGGATCATATCTTCCCCTTAAGCCAAGTTTGAAATCTCTTCTTCATCTTCTCTAAACCTGGATAAGTTTGCACTAATACATAAGAAACATTTTAGTAGATTAAACACCATAAATCCACTTAGACCCATCATGAATTATACATCATGTTTGATGAACTCCATATGTGTCAATCCCATTGACCGCATGAGTTATCAAGACTCCCATGTCTCGTCTTGAGTTGTAATACTAGCTGCTACACATTCTTTTGTCAAGCTCAACTCGTCACTGATATTTTCTTTCTTCGTAGTCATGCTTTGCCATTGTTTTAATCACCACCATCAGCTTGATTATTACATCTATTCTTCTGCAATACTTTTTCAGTGCTAGCCTTTTGGTTATGCTCATTTGCACTGAGCCTTAAACCAAATCCTTTCACTAATAATGGAACCCGACGCCTAACTATCCCACTAGGAAGAATTTCGACATAATCTTTTATTCAACTTATTGAAACTGACTTTGACTTATCTGCGACTATTATTCAAACCATTATGTATCAGATAGACTTTCCGTACAAACCTTCATCCAAGCATTCTGCAATAAAAAGAGTCTTCACTAACATATCTAAAACCCACTGCTAGTTGAATTTAAACCAGCCTGATACCATATAACCCATGATACGTCTAGGCTCCTATTTGACCAGCTAATTCTATTATCTTATCTAGAATTATTGATATCTCTTCCATCTCAGCTGAATCCATTTATCCAATACCCTTCTTTGTATTGAGATGTCTCCGTGCCGGAAACACCCGCTATCACAAGAAACCGTGTTCTGTCCTAGAACCCTTCTTGACTCATCAACAACCTTTGAACACACATTTGAACCGGATGAGTATTTTATCATTAGCTAATGTTTTACCTGAGGAAACTTTTTCATTATACTCTTGTGATGCGAACATACATGACCAGAACATCACTTTGTTCTTTCCTTTGAAATGCAACATGCTTTTCTTGCATTTTACAAGTTTCATGGAACTTATTTCACCTCTTAGAACTGAGCTTGAGACGAGCATGCTTGTGGATAACAAGTCTTAACCTTCTTGAGATGAAAAAGCTGTAAGACCAGTCCCTGCAATCCCTGCAGTTTCTTTTAACAATCTTTTCATTTGGTTCATCTCACCCAACCTGATCTTCACAGCTCAATATTTCAGTATCTTCTCTTGATTTTCCAACCTTTCGGTTTAACTAAGTACTTCACCACGTTTTTAACTTGCACCACACTTCTCTCTGATATAAAACACATAACAATTGCTTGTTCGTCTGTATCAACATCACTGCAGTATACTCTTGATACATATAAAGTCTCAATGGTCTTGCCTACAAGTTACCTTATGTAAAACGCCTCTTACATATCTCCTTATGATGCACTTTGAACTATTAACTGATATTAACCATTCCTAACCTTGTTAAACTGAACGTATCCACTATAATTTCTTAACAGTGTATGATAACCCCCTTTTCATCTCTCTCTCCCTCTCTCTCATGAACTGATCAAATTGCTAAACCAAAAAAAATATTTTCCGCAGAACAAATCAGGACTTCTTCTAAAACAGAAAACCAATGACTCACTCAACCTGGAGCCAAATTGTATATATCAACGATACCACTTCTTAGTGTCTGTAGTCTGTTACAACAGAAGAAACACCAATAAATGTGTCGCTTCCTAACTCTTGACCTTGAGCCTCTTGAAACATAAACATGTTCACTATGATTAAACCGATGTCTATACAAAATACCATCCGTTCTCAGTGTTGACATGAAGTGATAAGGGGCATAATAGTAATTTTCTTTGTGTTGGCTGTCCTAGGAAAATAAACAGTTTAATAGTCATGTAACCACTATTGGAATAATCAATGAAAGAATTCTCCTCATTCTCTTTTTCTCTCTAGTGAAATCTCTTTCTTTCAAGTTCTTCATGTTCTTTATTTAAACTCTCATAAGTCTACCAAATCTCACATGGTATCATAGCATCTCAGCTCTTGAGACCTTATTCTCATCACCCATTTCTATTACTTCCGCAAATTTTGTTTCTTTTACTCTGATTTTTCGTTCATCCATTGGATACTAGTTGTTCGAAAATGGAAAACTCAAAGGTGGTGATTCCAACTATTCTCAAGGGAGTTAACTATCTCTTGTGGTCAAGACAACTTTAGGAGGAAAATGACTCTGGTCATATGTGACAGATGACAAACCTTCAAAGAAAATCAGCCTAAGAGAGGATGGTAAAGAAGTGGTGCTGGCTGGCGATGGAAAATGGGATCACGAAGATCTGATGGTGTTGTCCATCATTCAAAGTAGCCTTGAGGCATCAATCCTGGAATCTTACTACTACTGTGAAACTTCCAAAGAGTTGTGGAACACTCTTCAAAAGGTGTATAGCAACACTTCAAATTATGAGCACAATATTTGAAGTTAAGAGAGCTATCAACACCCTCCATCAAGAAGACACAAATTTCAACAAGCAGTTTGACAAGTTTAGGGCCTTGTGGGCTGAGTTGGAGTTGTTGAGGCCGTGTACTGTTGAGCCAAGTGTGCTGAATGAGAGGCGTGAGCAAGACAAGGCTAGAGAAGTTACCAACCTTATAAGAAGTGTGTGCTCAAATCTAGAAGGAGCAAGGTTCAATGGGTCTTTTTGGAGGCAAAGGAGAAATGATGTTAGCAAATCAAGCTGAGGGGGTTGCAAACAAGGGCGCTTACAAACCTGAAGACAAGAAGATATGGATGTGTGGTCACTGCAAGAAGAAGGGACATGGAAAACACAAGTGTTGGATACTACATCCTCATCTCAAGCCTCAGAAGTTCAGAACACCATACAATGATGCAAGAGCACACTTCTCTAATGAAATAAGTGAACCATCCACCAATTACTCCTCCCTAAAGACCACTCAAGATGAAACCATCAAGAGGTCCGACCTTGATGCTCTCATCAAAGCCCTCAAGGCAAACTCTGCTAACAATTTTGGTATTTCTTTAAATGGTCCAACTTGTGATACTCCTGTGAATGATGTAACTAGTTCTAGATTGATAAAGCTTTTAGTTATAGACTCTGGAGCTAGTCACCATATGATCAGTGATCTAAATTTGATTAGTAACATAGTCCCTGAGTTAGGAAATGTCATGATAGCTAATGGAGAAAGAGTACCAATTAAAGGAGTAAGTGATTTTAGGTTGTTTGATAAAGAATCTAAAGCTTTCAATATACCTACTTTCGCCTCAAACTTGTTATATGTTAAAAGAGCAACTACCGATTTAAAGTGCAATGTTACCTTCACTCCTAATGATGTCTAATTTCAGGATATTGATTCTAGTAGGTTGCTTGGGAAATGTATAACCAAAGGAGACTTATACATACTTGAAGACACCAAGCATGCATCTGATTGATTTGTTGCTTTAATTCTATTTCTGATTTCCCTAAAGAAGTAATGTGGCATGCTAGACTAGGTCATCCTCATTCTCGCGCCTTCAACAATATGTTACCTAGTATTTATTTTAAAATGATTGTGAGACTTGCATCTTAGGAAAACATTGCAAGTCTGTATTTCCTAAATCTACTACTATCTATGAAAATTGCTTTGATTTAGTGTATTCTGATGTGTGGACTGCCCCATGTGCATCTAGAGAACATCATAAATACTTTATGACTTTCATAGATGAGAAGTCAAAATACACTTGGATCACACTACTACAATCGAAGGATATGGTGTTAGAAGCATTTATAATTTTTCAAACCTATGTCACTAACCATTATCATTCCAAGATAAAAACTTTTAGATCAGATAACAGAGGAGAATACACCAGCAGTGCATTCAAATAACATCTAGAAAAGCATGGGGTGATCCACCAAACCAGTTGCTCATACACCCCACAACAAAATGGCGTGGCTGAAAGAAAGAATAGACACCTCATGGAGGTTGCAAGGAGCATGATGTTTCATACAAATGTACCAAAGAGGTTAAGGGGAGATGCGGTGATGACAACTTGTTACTTGATCAACAAGATACCCACCAGAATCCTTCATGATCAATCTCCACATGAGGTACTGAATAAGAACCGCCCTTCTATAGATCATTTGCATGTGTTTGGGTGTTTGTGTTTTGTTTTGGTTCCAGGTGAGCAGAGAAACAAATTGGAACCTAAAAGTACAAAAGCAATGTTCCTTGGATATTCCCCTCATCATAAGGGTTATAAGTGTTACTTACCAGAGACTAGGAGAGTCACGATCTCTAGGGATGTAAAATTCGTAGAATCCGGAGGCTATTATGATAAAAAGAGTTGGGATGAACTGAAAAATTTATCTCAATCAGCCTCAGATATAGCAAACAACTTGACAGTCATCTTGGAAAGACATTGAATCAGTTAACCTAAGGAGAGTGAGGAAACCATGGGACCTCCTCAAAAATCTGAAGAATATGTAGTAGCAGTCCATCCTGATCATGAGGGGGGGGGGGGGGGGGGGGGAATCAACACGAATCACTAGCTTTTCACGATTTGACTGTCCATGATTCAAGCTGTGAATGATTCAGCTGTCCACGATTCGACTGTCCATGATTTGGCTATCCATGATTCTATTTTCCATGATTCTATTGTCCACGATTCAGTTATCCATGATTTAGTTGTCCATGATCAAGATGGAATGCAAGAAGAAGTACAACCATTAAGGAGGAGTACAAGGGTGAAGAAACCATCCAAGTGGGTAAACACCAAAGTGTACTTCAACAACAATGCAATTGTTCATCCTATACAAGATACATGCTCATTGGAAAATTACCCTCAAGAGTATATCTCAAGATCAACACATTCTCTTTATTGGTGAACTAGATCAAGAGTATATCTCAAGGTCATATGAAGAAGCAATGGAGCATGAAGAGTGGAGAGAATCTGTTGGAAATGAAACAAATGCTATGATACTCAATGATACTTGGTATGAGGCTGAGCTTCCTAAAGGAAAGAAGACAGTAACAAGTCGCTGGATCTTCACAATTAAGTACCTAGCAAATAGAAAACCAGAAAGGAAAAAGACAAGGCTGGTTGCAAGAGGATTACTCAGACATATGGTGAAAACTATCATGATACATTCGCTCCAATTGCCAAAATCCACACCATAAGGATTGTGTTGTCATTGGCAGTCAACTTGGAATGAGATCTAGAAGATGGATGTCAAGAATGTATTTCTACAAGGAGAACTCGAAGATGAGGTTTATATGCGACCACCTCCAGGTCTGAAACATCTTTTCAAACCAGGAAATGTGCTTAGACTGAAGAAAGCAATATATAGGCTGAAACAATAACCAAGAACCTTGTATCATAAGTTAAGTACAACTCTCAATGGAAGAGGGTTCATCAAGTCTGAAGCTGATCACACTCTTTTCACCCTCGCTAGTCAACGAGGCAATCTGGTCATCCTCATATATGTGGATGATATCATCATCACCGGTAATGACAAGGAAGGTATCACCTTAACCAAAACTTTTATTAAATCTTCCTTTGATATTAAAAATTTGGGTGAGCTAAAGTACTTTCTAGGGCTTGAGATATGCCGATCTAAAGAGGGGCCGTTTTTATTCCAAAGAAAGTACACACTTGATTTGTTGAGTGAGGCAGGTGATCTTGGAGGAAGAACAACAAATACTCCACTGGAAGAGGGCTATAAGGTGCTACATCATGGGGAGTTTGAGGACAAACCCTATGGAGATGTCAAACACTTTAGAAAAGTTATTGGGAAACTCATCTACCTTACCATCACAAGGCCAGACGTGTGCTTTGCAGTCAACCAAGTCAGTCAACACATGCAAACTCCCAAGATACATCATTGAAATATGGTTGAAAGGATCTTGGGATGTCTAAGAGAAGCTCTAGGGCAAGGACTATGGATGGGTTGCAACAAGAGTACAGAGATTGTGGGATAATGTGATGCTGATTGGGCTAGTGATAGAGTTGGCAGGAGGTCAACAACCAGTTATTGCACCTTCATAGGAGGGAATTTGGTCACTTGGAAGAGCAAGAAGCAAAAGGTGGTCTCTTGTTCAAGAGCTGAAGCAGAGTATCAATTTATGAGGAAGCTTACTAGTGAACTCATATGGATCAAGGGATTACTGAAAGACTTGGGCACATAAACAACCTCACCTATCACTATCCATTGCGACAACCACGCAGCAATTGACATATCATCTAACAATGTATTTCATGAAATGACTAAACACATTTAGTTGGATTTTCATAAGGCTAGACAAGCAATGGAGCAGCAAGTCATCCTCCCTTGTTACACAAGAAGTGAATATCAATTGGCTGATATTTTCACCAAGGCAGCAAGCACTAAAGTTTGTGAGTTCATTCACCTAAAGCTTGTACTCACAGAGCTCCTATTGCACTGATCCCCGTGACCATGAAGTGCTCTATTCTTTTTCCTTGATTTGGTTTTCATCCCAAGTGGTTTTTCCAGGTTAAGGTTTTAATGACGGAATGCTTCATGGTGTCAAAACTTGACTAGTTCCTATGGTCAAGCTTGAGGGGGAGTGTTGACATGAAGTGATAAGGGACATAATAGTAATTCTGTTTGTGTTGGTTTCTATAGAAAGATAAACATGAAGTGTTGTCTTGTAGCCACCATTGGAATAATCAATGAAAGAATTCTCCTCATTCTCTTTTTTTCTCTACTGAAATCTCTCATCTCTCTGTACTGTTCTTGCAAGTTCTTCATGTTCTTCATTTAAACTCTCATAAGTCTACGAAATCTCACACTCAGCACTATAAATGCCACTTAATAGCTTAACAGCAGATGGAGCAACAAAAGTACCCTTTATTCTCCAGGTTATTTCGTTGCTTCTTTAGGCTCCTTGATGATCTACTTTCCTTTGATCATCCCCCTTGTAATCCTCTTAGATTATCAAGCAACGAATAACTTCTCTCAGAGACAAAACCCTTGCAACAACCTTCCTTAAATCTGAAACCAGCATTAAATTCTTTAAAACCCTTTAATCTCACTTTGTTCAAACAGACTTCTTCACTTAGTTTCAGTATAACTCCCATGCAATTCTTTAGCTTGAATCGCAAACCATAGAACCATTTCTCAACTGCCATTAACACACTTTCATCTAATTTCTTGGGCGTCCCCTACTGCTTAGGATTGTATGAGTTACTGAGACTATTCATAGTACTTGAACACCAACAGCAGCAGATATTAATACATTGGTTTAACCATAAGACAGCTTAAACTTCAACACTGAATCTAGGAAAATCCTGGTAAAACCATTTTTTTAAAAAAATTGTGTTCCAGCAATCTTTTGACTCTTTTGAAATTGCAGACCTTGAGCAGATATAAAATTCACTAGATATTCATTCAAAAACAAATAAAATTCACTAGATAGCATCACATAATTACTTTGTGCCTGAGAAGGAAATATCTAGCGTCTGTGCAATTTGACTTTTGATGTTGCTGAACAGCTTCTGCTTTAGCTTTGAGTCACAAACTTACTCAACAAATATTTATGAAATCCTTTACCTCACATCAGCCTTCGATCAATTGAAAAATCACAAACCATTAAGTCACTTCCCTGCCCAATGCTTGTTGTTTAAGTCTCTGAACCTTTCTTCTCCTCTTGTAAGCCTAAAACCTTTTTCCTGTTTTCCTGTTTTTAAGTCTCTGAACTTTTCTCCGTGAAGTTTGAATTCACCACCATTGAATCTGTGAATTAAAGATCTTGAGCTCTGACACTACTTGTTAAGGATTTGTTCTTCGATCATGTTCCAAAATACTCAATGATTCACAAATATCTAAGACACAAGAACTTGTTCACCTAGTTCACGGTCTGGATAGCTCCGGGATCCACAACATCCACTATAAAGTATCAGAAACAAGTCGATGAGGTTTACAAGATCATTCGGTCTCTCTATCTCTGCTTAAAAATTATAAGAGAATACAAAGAAGAAATCAAGAGAAGAACATGGCTAAGAGTTAAACTTAGAATAACACATCTATCTCTAGCTTACTTTATCTCTCTAAGAGACATGGAAGCCCTCCCAATGGGGCTTAAGAGACCTCCAAAGGGGCTTAAGTTAAGCCATGGAAGCCCTCCCAAAGGGCTTTAAGTTAAGTAAGAGACAAGCCTTTTTTAAGGGAAATTTGCCAATAAAGAACAAAACAACTAAACTATTGTCTCCTTAGAATGAAAACCAAAATCTTTGTCCCTATAGTATAATTAATAAGGAAAACCTAGTTTAGTCCCTACTAATTAACTTTAAAATACATTTTTTTTAAAAGAACATAATTAATTATACATTTTATGGTTTTTATGCTAAAAAGTTAAAAAGGAAAAAAATTTAAAACACAACCCATATCTCTCGACTCTTGTTTCTCCATGGAAGGCGATTTTGGTGGCGCCGTCGACACCCTCTTTCTCTGGCCCGCTTAGGTCATCGGAGAGCTTTAATTCGTTGTCACATCTCTCCTTCTTCCTCCTTATTTCGTTTTACCTCTTTAATCGTGACTGATTTCAATCACTCTGTAATCTCCGCCGATTTTTACAATCGGAGTTGTTCAAGCTCGGGAAAACCTTATTCTTGCTGATAATCAACGATTAGCTTTTTGTTGTTCTTCATTTACTCGTTCTTCATCTTGGTTCCCAAAATTTGAAGGTTAGGGCTTGAAAATCCCCTGTATGATTTTTTTTTTCGTTTTTGTTCATTTGCATGTACTTGGAAGAGATTGAATTGTAGTTTCCGGTTGAGTTGATTGTGAGTTATATGTATTGTATTTTGAGTTATATTTTGGTTGGAATTGGGTTTGCTTGTAGTTTTGAATGCCTAATACACTAGTAAATGTGAGATGGTTATATTTACTTTGTTTTTCATTTATGGATTCCCTTTAAGGAATTGCTAGTGAGTTGAAGTATTTGATTTCATGGTTTATAGGCATGGCTTACGCGTATCCAAAACGCATTCTTGAAGAAGGAGTTGAGACTCAAATTGATAAGATTAACAACACGTATAGACGTACGATTCCAGATATACTGAAGGTTGCTGTCAAGGATGAGTACAAGGAAGTGCTGAAAGACCCTGACTATGGTCTAATTCTGGAAATCAATGAGAAGAAGCTTTGTTACTCAAGGAAGATTTTCACAGCCTCATATGCAAGCAACTAAGGGTTTCTAAGCTTCACGAGTTGTAGTTTGTATTTGTAAGGAGGCCTCTTAGGTTTTCAATGCAATAATTTTATGTTGTGACTAGCCTCAAGTACAGAGATGAACCTGATATAGACTTTGATAATTGGAATGATGATAAAGTGTTTTGGAGCAAGGTGCTGAAGAAAAATGGAAAGATCAACTTAGTCAATTAAAGGAAAGGGCTCCTTAAAGTTTCTAACCTGTGGACGTACATGGACACGGTGAGGCTAGTGTGTCTGTGTATTGTCAATGGATTCGTCATGGCGAAGGATGAGAAAGCGCATATCCCTAAAGAATACATCCGTTTGGTGGTGGATTTTGAGAAAATGAGGATGTATCCTTGAGGTCTTCATGCGTATGATGATATGATTGCATCAATACTCAAAGCAAGTGCCGATTTGCATCTGAAGAAAAATTACGTGCTCGATGGATTCTCTTATACGTTTCAGATTTGGGTTATGGAGGCAATCCCATACATTGGTACTATGTTGTGTAAAAAGATCAGAGAAACCGTCACCAAAGTGAGATACATGAATTGAATAGGAAGTGGAAAAATATCCTATCAAGATATCAATAGCCTAGAGTCCCATTTCGATAAGGTAATTATTTTCTTTTATTTATATTCAGTTCAGTTATCAAACAATTTATGTTTATTGTTTTGGGATTTTTTATTGTCATGTAGAGGTTTTCCCATTTATATCTTATTTTGGGAACTCAGATGTGATTGATAACGCTGATTTCTTTAAGGAAGATGAAAAGAATGACGAAAGAGTTGGTCCTATTGTCGTTCTGATCAATGCCAAACAAGATTGGACGCAATTCACTTAGGAAGTTGAGGTTTTACATCCAAATATTATGTTATCTGATTTAGAAGAGGATCTACAAGGCGAAGATGTCCCAAAATCACATGTGAACGAACCAGTTGTTATTGCAAGAAGGGGCCAGAGTAAGATAAATTATCTTGGTTCAGAGTCTAGAAAGAAACAATTGCTTTGTCAATGGGAAGCTGAACATACCAGTGGGTTATCAGGTGAAATGAATCAAGCTTTAATGGTTGTAGCCACCAAATCCTGTTTGACTCCTTTTTTAATCTGAAGGGGAGGGAGAGGGGAATCAAAAGCACACAGACTTTTACCTTCTAGACTTTCAGAAGGAATCCGATCCAGTGTATACCAAATCCCAAAAGCAAAAAAAATAATGTCATGATTAGTGTTGGAAATCAGCTTTGGTTCTTTCAAATTTTCTAAGGAAGTGCGATATAGTGGCAGGATGATCCACTTCGGTATCTCTAGTAATCTCTGCAAACAACCTTCTAAAAATAGTTCTAAAGTGTGGTTAGTCAATAATAAATTTTTGAACATAGTTCTCTTCTTACTCGATAAAACTTTTTGAAAGACTTATATATATATATATAGTAAATAAAGCTCAAAAACGATAAAATAACATTAGAAAACCTCCTTCATACTTAAATTACACTGTCCCCAGTGTAATCCGCCTCAGATTGGTTAGGAGAAATTAAATCATAAGTAAACAATGTTAGAGATAGTCGAATATACCAACACTGTTAGGTGTATCGAACGATGGGAGTATGTGAGTGTCGACCCATGGTAAACCATCACCGATGATCGATGGTGAAAGTATGGTGTCGATCGATGGTTTATTCGAACTATCGGGAAACCTTCGTATATAGAATATACTGAATTAAGTAATAATATAAATAAATTTAAAAACTTGTTACACTATGTTAGAGTGCCATCGATCGATAGCAACTAGCCGGCGTCGATCGATGGTAGGCTGTCAGACTGAATCGTGTGTCTACTCTCCATTATGATCATCTCTTTTAGGTTAGCTCTGTTAGACACTCAAACACATGGTGAAAATAAGATCCAAAAATTAATAAATAAATAGTTAGTCGAAAATAAAAATGTAACAAAAAAATAAACATAAGTATAAGTCTGAAAGGGAGATGAAGTCAAACAGAAAGGAGTACCGAAAAGACTACTCCTCATCCTGGGATCTGGCTTGTGTCGTGGGATGGTTGAAGCACTGTCATTGTGACATGGTCTCTACCCTAACACATATCGCTCGAAGTGCGTCCACCACGATTCGCTGGAAAGTACCATGGTCGTGCATGGTGATCTCTGGAATCTCAGGGAAGGCTGGGAGAGGTGGAGGTGGCAGTGCTGGACTCGTCCTCTGCGGCTGCTGAGATCGGGTGTGCTGGGTGGAGACCGCCTCTGCGTCGTACTCTGAGGGGTGCGGTGTGTATGTGGTGCGCAGCTGGGCGGAATGTGAGGTGCTGTAAATTGTCAGAGAAGTCTGTCACCTCTCACACTGGAAGTGCTATCATCCTAGGCCCCTTGTCATCCACAAAGGACCAAAAGCGTCCCTACTTCAGCCATTGGGTCCTCGCAGGTGACCCTCATCCATGAAGCGCAAACCTCTCTCCACCGAAGCTCCCTCAAGGCTGATGCCAAGAAAGCTGAAGATGGGTATTAAGAAGCTCCCTATCATCTCCCTCTTCGCGCTAGAACCCTTGAAGGGTTTGTCCTTCAGGGTCGCCAGGTGCTCCGAAATATAGCCCCCATGTTTACCTGCTGATCGGTCATCTTTGGAGGAAAGTACTCTTCTTCAAGCTGAACTAATTCCCTAACGGGATAGTATAGCAGTGTCATGTCCTTGACCCAAACCTTTTTAGGTTCCATCTTGCACAACAGGGTGTTGGCAAGGACCTTCAAGAAGTAGCGCAGCGTCGGGTGACGGACTCTCGTCTGGGTGGCTGAGCCGGAGTCGAAGTGGCCAGTCCCAATGAGGCCCCAAAAGGTAGGTAGGCCAGGGAAAGCAGAGACTGAGCAGGAGCTGACATCAATGTCAAAGCCGTAGATCTCGCATAGTTGTGGGATGGGAATTCTGTACCGGATGCCTCTCATGAAGAAGGTCAGGTGGCCTCATGCGCCACCTTCACTCTGGGGCTCTTGTAGAACACATGAGCTGGGGAGATAAACTGCCGCACCAGGTCGGGGTATAGGGGATATGGCTTAGTAGCTATGGTGCCCAACCCAAGCTCCTCCACCATCTGTCTGAAGTTGGTGTAGAGCCCCAGTTTCTTCAAGATACGCATGTCAGCGAACTTGGTTGGCTCAATGGTGACGCCCTGCCAGGCGTTGTAATAGAGGCTGTCGAAGTCTTCCAACTACTCGCTCAGGGGATGGTGCGTCCAGTCTCTCGATTTCACCGCTCTATGAGGATCAGGATAGTCCCGAATGTAACAAGTAGAGTCTCCTCTTCTTTGGGCCAAGGGTCCCGTCATGGTGGACCCCGTGGTGAAGCGCTGGGACCACTGACTTGTATCGTGCTTTAGTTCTCCTCTCGTCCATCTTCATATAATCAAGCAAAGCACAAATCAGAATCGATGTTAAAACGAAAGGAGCAGCCGTCGATCTTTGGCATCGCATAGTCGTCGATCGACATAACCTAATGCTCGTCGATCAATGTCGACTCATGATAATAAACATCATCAAGCCTCTTGTAGAAATCATCCAGTAACATTTCTTGAGCTTTGCAGATCTCATGCACGATATCCTCAATCTCTGCTCTGTTGTATGTTTCTTGTTTCTTCATAGACATGGTGATCATTGCCGCATGTTCAGGCAAACATGTGTAGTTGTGCTCAAACATAGTAGCTCGTTCTAGAACTGACGTGATATCTTCTTCTTTCACATTCAGAATTCTGCAGTTTATCGCTCGTGCATTGCCATTCTCATCTCTGTAGATGCCATACTCGTCTTTCGTTTCCCAGTAGAAAATTCTTCTGCCGTTTGCATCATAAGATCTTTGTCCATGCTCTACAGTACCCTCTATCAAAAGTGGGTTTATCCAATCGACTGATTGTGGACATCCTGAACCAAAAGGATCTAAGGTACAAAATGTTTTCACCCCTATAATGGTGTCAATCAATGTATGATTGTTGGTGTCGATCGATTCTAGATGTTTGGGATTGTATAGACCATGGTTCGACACGTTCTTCTGTTGTCCCTTGCTGTCGATCGATGGTTGTACACGTGCATTGATCGATGGCTGTTCTGCTACAACCTCCTTAGGCCTGTTCAAAATTCTTCCATAGAGATTTCATGCACGTCCTTCTGTATCTCTAAAAATTTTCAAACTCATCCGGTTTGAGATAAACACCATCTGCATCTTCTCCTCTTGGCTCTTGTTCTGGCTTGCGTCTGATGTTGTTTGAAAGCAAAGAGGTGTTGTCTATTGATGCTTGATTATCCACCGTCGCGTTCATTACCCAGTCAGCTTCTTCCATTGCTAGACCGCGGTACTCAATCTGCTCTTCCTCTCGTTAATCTGCATCGTATTCTTTGTCAGCTTCACCATAACGTTGGTATGCCTGAAGGGTATTGATCGATGTCACATTGTGACCATCGATCAATGCTCGATAATCAGACTGGTTGCTGAAAAGATTCCCAGCTCCATTAGCCATCGCAAGTATATCCGCCACATTTTCTCTCGTGACATGCAAAACTCTGCCATCCGTAGCTCTTGCGTGATCGTTTGGATCTCTCATAATTTTGAACTCATCTGGTTGTAGATAACCATACTCCCTTTCGCATTCTGCAACTGAATGTAGTTCAGTCTCTGAATCACAACCAGTATTGATCGATGGAGATTGGATACCTCGATCAACGTCAATTTCCCGAATTGACGTGAAACATGAGAAACACCAGCCTCTGCCATAGAAATTCCTCGGTATTCAATTATTTCTTCTTCTCTGTAATATTCTTCGTGCTCAAGGTTGGCTGGGTTGCGGCAAGTGTCGATCGGTTCTGAATGGTGGGTGTCGATCAATAATGAGGCATGAGTGTCGATCGATTGTTAATTTCTGGCTCGTTGATCGATGGTGTGGGTTGGGTGTCGATCAATGCCCAATCTTTCGATTACTCATGGGACTCATAATCGCAGAAACATGTGGCCAAAAGCTCTGCATCTTTAGACAATTCAATCAGATTGTCCTTGCTCTTATTCCTAACAGTTTCATGAAACATATATTGATCGATGAGAGATAGATACAACTTGTTTAACTTCATATCGCAGATAGCTCCTACGGTGGCCATGAATTCTCTACTGAGTAGTAGCGAAGAGTTCCAGTCTATCCTGATGTCCATCACATGGAAGTCTACTGAGACCAAGGTTTTGATGATCTGCACTGGAACATCTTTTACCATCCCTCCTGAGTTCACTCTTGAGCAGTCTACAAATGTGAACGAATCATTGGAAGGTTCCACTCTTAGGTTCAGCTTCTCTGCCATAGACTTTGGCATAATGCTCACTGATGATCTAGTATCGCAGAGGGCGTTGGGATATTCGTTTCCCTTGATGAAGCATTGAACCACAGACTTTTTAGGATCACTTTTCTTCTTCAGACAAATCCTCTACTTCATCTTCTCTATGAGATGATTGAACATGATCTCTATATCATCATCTGTCTCCCTTGTTTCCTTGAAAAACATCCATAATCTGTGAGTATAATTAGCTTCATCAAAAAAGATATCTAGAGGAATTTTGAAAACTCTTTTGGAAAAGCTATCCATCTCTTTCTCATTGGCTTCTCAGCGTTGATGTTTGTGGATCTTTTGCATCCTCTTGGAGTGTCACTCATCTTCTCTATCAAGATCCGTAGCTTCAGACATGTTTGTATTCTGTTTTGAAACCTTCACAGTTGGACGCACAATCAGACTTGCATTGAGGTTCGGGAGTCGAACAGGGTTTCTTCTCTGTCGATCGATGCTGAAGTCGCTTTGTCGATCGATGCTTCTAGCTCCATGTCGATCGATGTTCTGATTTCTGTGTCGATCGACGTTAGACGATTCACACGAAGCCACTGATTTTCATAGCTAGTCGTCGATCAATGCGTACTAATGGGTGTCGATCGATGCGGAAGAGAAGTGTCGGGTGACATGGAATTTTCCATACGAAAATCTTCTCCTTGGGGCCTCTCTCTCTTAACTTCCTGCCAGAAATAATCATCAATCAATGCATTGACATGGTTTTTTTTTCCAGCCTCTATTTTCTCTTTGATAAAGCTCTCATGCCTCGTAATGGTTTCACTTGTTTGCATCACTTGATTCTCCAGTTTCTTTACATGGGTGTTGAGTTTTTCGAACTTGGTATTGAGGTTAAGGTAGAGACCGTCTATCTTCCCATTGAAATCCACACTCATCTTCTGCTGTCCCTCTAAAATTATATCAACCATCGCTTCGATATTTATTTCTTGAGTATATGGAGGAGGATTTTGGTAGTAGGAATATCCATAAGTCATGTTGTTATTGAAGGGCCTTCGCTGTGAACTCTAATTAAAGTTACTCCTTTGGCCAGTCCCATAGGAGTTCCTGTTGAAACTTTGATTTCCTTGTCTCTGGAAACCATTCTCATCAATGTAGTTCACATCCTCTTGTTCAATCTCATCATTTCCAGACTCTACTTCTTCTACTTCTGCAAAAGTAACCTTCTTCTTGAGAAATTTTTGAACACTATCCAGTTTTTCCTTGACTTCTTCAATTTGCTCCTTGCTCGCAGCTATATCCGATTTCCTTCTCTCAAAATCTGTGTTCTTGGTACTTCTTCTAGATGCCAGATTCTCAATCAATCTAGTAGCTTCTTCAGGACTCCTAGTGCTGAAATTCCCCTCACTAGCCGTGTCCAAAGCCATCTAATACTTTAATCCAATACTTCTGAAGAAAGTGCCAAGAAGCTGCACTTCGTTGAACCCGTGATGTGGACAGTTTCTTTGGTATGACTTGAATCTGATCCATGAGTTTCTGAAATACTCCGAAGGTTCTTGTGAAAAAGTAGCAATCTTGCTCCTCAGATCTTTTGCTCTTGCGTTATCAAAGAAGTTACGCAAGAAAGTGTTCTTGATGTCATTCCAGGATATCAGAGATCCTGGTGGTCGCTTCTTAAGCCAATACGAAGCTTCTCCAGCAAGTGAGTACTTGAAGAGCTTACAAAAAAAATATAGTATTTAGAGACTCCATTTTCTTTAATAGTAGTCACAAGATCCTCAAATCACTCCAGATGATCCATTGGGTGCTCATGACGCAATCCAAGGTAAGGCGTGTGCGCTACAAGTTCGAAGAAAGCGGGTTTGATCTCAAAATTGTTTCTCTGAAAAGCTGGAGGGCGAATGACGGATTTGTTGGCGCAGAACTGGTTTGGAAGGTTCTAGTCAGCCAGTGTTCTCTGAGCAGCTTAGGCGTTAGCTTCAGGTCGACCTACTGCAGCGTCTGCTTTTGCTTATGCTTCTGTATCAGGGATTATAGCCTCATGTTCGTCTATCTTTTGACCTGTTGCATTACGCAGGTGACTGTTGAGATCACGCAAGTCTCCATTCTCGTTCTGAACCAATACAATAGTCGAAACCATCTGAGCTCGTTTGGTGTCGTTGATCGATGCCTTTTGGTCAACATTGGTCGATGCTTGATTTTTGATGTCGGTCGATGCTATCCGTAAAGATGTGTCGGTCGACGCTGAGTAGATGCCGTCAATCGATGCTTGTCATCTTTATTTGCGGATCGTGCGTTCTATGCTTCTTTGGGTCTGAGACTAGTATTTCTTCTCCTTTATTGCTCCTGGTACTCTTTTGCATGTACTTGAAGAACAAGAAAAATTTAGTAACCTAAAAGTAACAACAAACCTAGACTAAATCCTAATAATCACATCTAATGGCGATCAATGTTCCACGGTAACGGTGCCAAATTTGACATGGTGTGTTTATTGTTCTAGCAGGGTATAAATATCCTAAACAATTAACTGTCAAATTAACACTTAGTCTTAGCACACAAAACAATACTCTTGACAAGAGATATCATGTGTAGTACTTAGGAATCTAATCCACAGAGAACAAATGCACACAATAAATTTCTTATTTCTAAAGAGTAAGCTACGTAGTTATATATATTGGTAGCAATAAATCGATTTAAGAAAATATTTCTTATTAGGAGGTGTAGATGCAATATGGAAATATGCTAATAACCTAAATATGGAAATATGCTACCAAACTAACTAGATGAAAATGTGAATGTCCTAGATCTAGGGTTTCAAGCTTAATGGACTATAGGGAATAGGATGCACGGAAATGTAAATATTCTAGAACTCAAATATTAACTATTCTAACCTTTTTAACTTCAACTCTCGTATGCGAGCAAAAGGAAAGACCATCTATCAACGGGTATGGCCTGATATAGATCGATGGTGAAATCAGAAGGAAGTATGAACGGGATTTGATAAGTTCACCAAGCTAATTAGACCAGCTCTCGCATGCGCCTAACAACCAAGTAGATATAATCTATTCTGACACAGAACCTACTCTCGTAGTTGTCTATGTCCTACTTTTAGGATCTTAGTTAGCTACTCTAGAATGCAAGCATTAAGCACATACATAGTGCAGTACATAAAGCATAAATATAAAGCCGAAAAATATAGGTCAAAACTCGTCCAGGGTATCTTTGTGATTTGTCTCTAACTTGGGCTTTAGATCGACTGTCTGAGAATTGGCCATCGATCGATGGCAAGTGTGAAACATCAATCGATCTTGGTCCTGTACCATCGGTCGATGCCAAGATGTTGTCATCGATCGATGGCTATCTTGTACTTCGACTCTCTCAATGATCAGCTAGGGATTCTTCTCTTCTAAATGTTCCAAAAGTTCCAAAAGTTCCAAGTATCTTCATATATCTCCAAAACACACCTGGACCTGTAAAGAACTCAAAACATAGCCTAAACATACATAATATACCCTAAATAGAGCCTATAACATGGCCTAAAACTTGTAATAAATAGGCTATATCACCCATCAGTTTCGGGATGGTAAGCAGAACTAATGTCAAGTGTAGTTCCCAAAAGTTTCTCCAAGGAACACCAAAAGTGACCCAAAAACCGAGAATCACGATCAGAGAAAATAGACAAAGACAGCCCATGAAGTTTATAA
Source organism: Moricandia moricandioides (assembly GCA_905132885.1). Classification (NCBI taxonomy): domain Eukaryota; kingdom Viridiplantae; phylum Streptophyta; class Magnoliopsida; order Brassicales; family Brassicaceae; genus Moricandia; species Moricandia moricandioides. Next base: position 143,839 of record CAJHQQ010000176.1, read on the forward strand.
ATTTCTCGAAAGAAAAGTGTAGCCACTTGCATAGCATCAGTCATCTTCTTGCATGAAACAAAGCGGATGATTTTTGAAAATCGATCAACGACCACGAAGATGGAATCAAAACCCTTTTGAGTTTATGGAAGGCCGACTACGAAATCCATACTGATATTCCTCCATGGTTGTGTAGGTATTGGCAAAGGCATATAGAGGCCAGCGTTAGAGGCAAATCCTTTTGACTGTTGACAGATGGCACAACGTTCCACGAGCCATTCGACATCTCGACGTAAAGAAGGCCAGAAGTAAGAAGAGGAGACGATGTGCAAGGTACGATCGCAGCTCACATGACATTCACGGTGTAGTTCGAAGAGAAGCTGTATGCGCAAGCTGGAATCTGGAATACACAACTGATTACCACGGAAGAGAAAGTCATCTTGGATTGTATAGGCCAAAGAAGCGAAACCATTGAGAACAGCTTGGTAGATCTTGCCATAGAATGGGTCGTCCTGTTAGAGGTCGGCCAAGTGACTAAAACCAGACAAAGACACATGCAATGTTGTCAAAAGAGAGTGACGACGGCTTAACGCGTCAGCAACCTTATTAGATACACATGACGTTTGCTTGAAGACAAAGGTGAACTGCTGGAGGTAAGCAATCCAAGAAGCATGACGAGATGAGACCTTACCCTGGATACATAGATGCTTAAGTGCATCATGGCGGTGTAAAGAACAAACTCCTTATGAAACAAATAATGCCTGCAATGCTTAATGGCCTAAAACGATTTCATAGAATACAATGTCATATGTGCTATAACGTGAACCTGCTCCCGCCAGATTTTCACTATAGAAGGCTATTTGACGGCCTTTCTAGCTTAGAACTGCACCAATTCCTGTCTTGGATGCATCACAATGTAACTCAAAGACTAGTGTGAAGTTTGGAAGGGCAAGGACCGACGCAGAACAAAGCTTAGTTTTAATAGCCGAAAATTCTAGATCTCCTCAGACGTCCAAACAAAATGGCCAGCACGAATGCAATCAGTGCCAGGTGCCATGAGGCTGCTCAATTTTTATACGAACCGTCAATAGAAAGAAGCAAAACCATGGAATCTGCGTACTTTAGTGATTGTTGTGGGAGTAGGCCATGACTGAATCACCGAGATTTTGCTTGGATCGACCGCAAGAACTTGTGACGAGACTATATTGCCGAGAAAGTGGATGGTGGACAATCCAAACTCACATTTTTAGCGTGGTGAAGAATTTGTCACGACAGAGGATAGATAAAACTTCTTGAAGGTGTTGTATGTGGTCGGTCAGAGAAGTGCTGAAGATCAAGATGTCATTGAAATAAACCACGACAAAGTTGCCTATGAACGGACGCAAATCCTGGTTCATAACACTCATGAATGTGCTTGGAGCATTAGACAAACCGAAAGGCATCACCATCTATTCAAAAAGACCTTCTGGTGTCTTGAAAGTTGTTTTCCATTCATCGCCCGGATTGATTCGAATCTGATACTACCCACTTTTTAGATCAAGTTTTGAGATGATAGAGGCAGTACCAATTTTATCTAGCAAGTTGTCCAGACGGGGAATCGGGAAATGATAACGAACTGTGATTTTGTTTATAGCTCGACTATCCACACACATTTTCTATGAACCATCTTTTTGGAATTAGCAGGGCTGGAATCGCGCATGGAGATAGGCTTTCGCGGAGGAAACCCTTGGCGACAAGTTCTTTTGCTTTGCGACGTAATTTTTCGTGTTCACTTGAGCTAATGCAGTAATCGGAATGGTTTGGAAGGGCGGCATGAATGGTTTGGAAGGGCGGCATCCGGGAGTAAGTCGATACTGTGTTGGATATGTCGTAGAGGAGGAAGTACATCCAGAAGATTGTCCGGAAATACGTCCGAGAACTTGGAGAGATGGACGCAAAGGCGGGTGGGATTTCCGTTGGGTGTTGTAGGACCTTTGGTTTGTAGATGACTTTTAGGACCATACCGGCTTCATGCATAGCAGAGATAAATGGTGTGCGAGTAAGGTATAGCACGAGTGGTGTTAGGATTAGTGGAGTATTTGGAGATGTCTGGGGACGAAGGCTTGAGGATGTACTTGTGGTTGGCGAGAGTGAAGCTGTAGATGTTAAGGAAGCCGTCATGGATAATGGGGTGATCAAATTCCCAAAGCCGGCCGAGGGTTAAGTGGCACGAATCCATGGGGTCAATGTCGCAATAGACTTGATCCTTATATGACGGGCTAACAGAGAAAGAAACTAATGCTCGCCGTGTGACCACGAGATCATGGCTTTGTTGTAACCATGAAAGCTTGTAAGGTGAAGAGTGGGGTTCATCTTGCAGCTTGAGTTTGGTAACCGCATCAGATGCTCTGATGTTTTCATAGCTTCTGGAGTCGATTACAAAGGAGTGAACACGTCCATTTATTGTACACCTTGACTGAAAGAGTTTGTTGCGTTGGGGAAACTGTTCGTTGGCATTAGGTGTGAAGAACGACCTTCACACCACTAGGAGATGAGCTGAATCATGGTAGAGTTCTTCTTCCTTGTCGTGTGGTTGGTCATCGTATGTGGGCTTGTGATCTTGCTGGAATTCATCCATAAGTAATCCGCGTCTGGTTCGAGAAGGGCACGCAGACTGTCGATGGCCAGTCTCTCCACAAGAAAAACACTGAAGCCTCTACGACGAGGTTTCTGATTGGGATTAACAGGTACGATTGCTGTCTCAGGTTTTGCCGTAGGCGTTTCGGTCGAGGTATTTTGTGGAGTGGTCTGTCTGGGTGGTCAGGTTTTACCCCAAGATTGAAACCCGGTTCGGCCTTGAGCCTCCACTGTCTTGGTGTGATGGGCTTGAGAGATAGACTGACGTCGAAACAGGTTCAAGTTGAATTGAATTTGTTGAAGTAGTCCTCCGATGAAACACATGGTGAGTTGTTCCTCCATATCACGTACTTCGACATGATTGATCATCTTGAAATATTCCGCTGCATATTCATTAACGGTATGAGTTCCTTGCCATAAGCTTTGAAATTTCTGGAACATCAACTGATCTTATTTATAGGGTAAAAAGTTCTTGCGCATCTATCTTTTAAGTTTATCCCATGAGACGATCTTTGTTTTACCTAACCTTGACCGAGTTGTCTTGACTTCCGCACCCAAGCCGCTGCTCGATCACAAAATCGAATGGCTATAAGTGGGACACATTGATCGGGCGTAATTTGTTTGAATTCAAGGATTTGTTCCACGGTTACAACCCAATCTAAAAGTTCTTCGGCCACGGTAGTACCAAGAAACTCGGGGAAGTCGAGTTTGAAACTAGATTTCCATGCTGAATTGTTGTTGTCTTCGTCCGAGTCTGAGTCGGAATTATTGGGACGTTAGCAGTTATAGTGGAGTGGGGCGAAGGGATTGGGGTCATTGTAGGGGTCGTCAGAGATGGTGAGTTGGTCGGGTCGGCGATGGCGGTGTCTAGGGTTTGGGCGTTGCATAGTGAGCGCAGAAACGGCCGCGGTGAGGCCTGTGATTTGTTGTTAGAGATCGTTGATGGATTGATCAGAAGCTGTGATATCGTTATCGACTTTTTGTTGAGAACGAGTCTTTCGAACCATCGTAGAAGGTTAGCTAGATTCAGAGTGTAGCAAAGCTCTGATACCGACCTGGCGCATTGTACGACTAGGGTGAACGGTCGATCAAGAACTTTGAAGGTTCGTAAAAACATGTTTTTGGATCGATCAAGAATTTCTTTTGATAACCTCTTGAGACCAACTCTTTGTTAAATGAATTGAATTGAATCGAATCGAATCTTTCAAGGTAATAAACAAGAGGTTTGTTTTATAAATCAAAACTGTCTACAAAAATACTAAGAGAGTTCATTATATAAGACTCTCTAGACCGTCATTAAAATTTAAATCCTAATAACAAAAGGAATCATCAAAACAAACAAGGAAAAGGAAATATAACTAAAACACATAAAAAAAAAAGAAATATTCCTAATTGGAAAGTTTGGGTTTCTTAAACCTTTAGTGTCTTCCATACACAACCAAATATACTTCTCTTCTTTATTCTTCTCCTCATTCTTTCGTTCATAGTCAATCTTCAAGTTGGATCATATCTTCACTTAGTATGCTAATAAAAATTAAATATATTATTCGTTTTCAAATTAAAATACTATGCCGAACACCTAATCAATAAACACGTTTCACTGACTTTATATCACCAGTAGAAAAGGAAACATAATTGATATTAAGCAATTCGAGACTTAGGGGGGAGTGTTAATTATTTGTATAACTTTATTTTTAATATTGTTATCAATAGCTAAAATTCAACCCAATTCAAACTATGGATCTTAATGGATAGAAAAATGAGAAACATTCTATAATTTTTTTAATCATAAATATAGTTTTCAATAATCAAAATGTTTTATTAAAGAGGTAAATATATTTATATTTTTATGGTTAACTAATCTGTATATCTACATTTAGAGTTTTGAGTTAAGGAGTGTGGTTTTAAGAATAAGGTTTAAAATTTGCAAAAATAAATATTAAAAGTTTAAAATAAAAGTAAAAAACTTTAAAAAAAGTTTCAAAAATCATTTTTGAATTTCAAAAAGAAAATTTGAAAAAAATTAAAAAAATTTTGAAAAGCGAAATTCTTTTTATAAAAAGTTCAAATTTGAAAGCATATGATTCGACACTATAAAAATTTATGTTTATTATTTTTATTTATATATTTATGGTATAAGAGTCTTTTTCCACTTTAATAAAATATTTTGGTCATTTTCTTCCATGTAGACTCTTTTATGACAAAAACTTCAAAATAATCTATTTGAAAAAATTACCCTAGAAAAATTGTATTAATGGATAAAATATATTGACGGACTTATCAGATTGAGTTAGAATGGTTTTGATTGTAATGGATGATGTGTTATCCTTAACCAAAAAACCAAGAGAAGTTTTTCACCAATAAACTCAAACATATAAACAAAAGAAACCAAACTAAAATCAAATATATAAACAAAATAAACCAAACTTAAATTTTAAACTAATTTTACTAAACTAAGTTTTTATTGATTTTTCATTTATTTAAATCAATTTCAATAAACTAAATATAATCTAGTTTCTCATATTTTTCTTTCAACATACAATTTCTAAAATAAAGAAGTATTTTTATTAAAATATAATGATATGGTTGCAAAAACAATAAAATCAAGTTATGTCAATCAAAATTGTAAAATTGATTTTTTCTGCTAGAACTAAAAAATCAGGTTTTCACACCATAATCATAAAATTGAGTTTGCCTATCAAAACCATAAAATATTATTTTTGGTCAAAATCGTAAAATCATGTTTTCCAGCAAAAATCGTAAAATCGAGATTTTCCACCAAAATTGCAAAATTCAGTTTTTTTTCCGTCAAAATCAAAAATCTTGTTTTATGTCAAAATCGTAAATTCACAATCCTGCCAAAATCGTAAAATCAAGTTTTTCACGTCAAAACCGCAAAAAATCGAGTTTTCCCGCCAAAACTGTAAAATTACATTTTTCGTCAAAATCGCAAAATCATGTTTTCCTTCCAAAACCATAAAATTGAGTTTTGCTGCCAAAATCGCAAAATTGAATTTTACCGCCAAAACTAGAAAATCATATTTTCCAGCCAAAAAAACAAGCTAACTTTTTCTGTCTAAATCGTAAAATTTTGTTTTCTCGCAAAACCGTGAAATAGAGATTTTCCATCAAAACCATAAAATCGAATTTTCTCACCAAAACTGCAAAATTGTTTCGCCGCTAAAACAAAACAAAAATAAGTTTTCTCGCCAAAATCGCAAAATTATTATTTTCCTCCAAATTTAAAAAATCATATTTTTTTTGAAAATCACAAATCATGTTTTCCTGCCAAAACCGCAAACTCATTGTCAAAATTGTGAAATCGAGTTTTTTCGTCAAAATTATTAAATTGAAAATTTCCCACCAGAACTTTAAAATCTAGTTTTCTCGCAAAAACCGCAAAAACATGTTTTTTCGCTAAAACAACGAACTCACGTCTTTTGTCAAAATCGTAAAAACGTTTTTATGGTAAAATGCAAAAAAAAAAAAAAAAAAAAAATCTCACCAAGACCTTAATTTGTGTTTTGCTGGTAATACTGCAAAATTGGGCTTTCCCATCAAACAAAAATATGAATTTTTCATCTTTACCTTAAAACCACGTTTTTTGCAAAATATAAGCTATACATTTGTTTTTAATCCCAAAAATAATATTTTTAATTAATAACCAGTTACACTATAATATTATTACTCATGGGTAAACCATAAAAAAACTACTAACTCATTAAAGTTAATGGGTTATTGGAAACCATAAAAAAACTACTAACTCATTAAAGTTAATGGGTTATGGGTCAACAAAATCCATTTGTGAAATGGATTGGGTTAACCCATATAAACTTAAAACTATATGCATATTGTTTGGTTTGGATTTGTTTATCCATTTGACACCCTTATGTGTGTAGCTATATTAATCCTTACATACGTGTTAATTGGACTGTATTATATGATTTGGTTCTTACTGTTGAAGGTCTTGCTGCCACTTTTATCTAAAAACGGTAGCCGAACTTTTCATGCAAATGCTTTATTAATGTGTTTTTCTCTGAGAAGTTGTTTTTGGGTTAGCCAGAATTAGAGCCTTAACTTGCACTTTGTTTCAGGACTGATGAAAAAGCTTTAGAAGATTCCTTGTGCAAAAGGGCCATGGTGACTCCCGATGAAAGCATTACAAAGCCTCTGTTAGTGTAAAGATGACACCACAGTAAGTAATACAGAAAGTAAACCGAGAGACAAATTACACAAGCAAACACCAAGCTTTTATTAAAATCTCCTTTAAACAATCTTTACAAAACTTGCTTATTCAGCTTTTACACGTATACTGTTAACACCCTAACACACGCTACTGAAAGATTCCTAAGCTACTCGCTTATATCGCTCCTCCGTCAAGTACTTCAGCCACTGCTTCAGCACGACCCAAAAACACCTCCAAGAGTTTCTCTCTCTTTCTATAAGATCAGCCTCCGTGTCTATGTCCCTCTACAGAAGAACCCATAGCTATCTTATATTAGTCTCCACGTTCCCGAAACCCTAGTCTCCAAGGCAACATGATATGGACATCTTCCATAACAATAAGTGCAACTTTCCTTTTCTTGGAATGCACTTATTCCTCTTTCTTTAAGTCATAAACTTGCTCCTCAAGTTTATTCCTCTTTCCTTTTTCTTCAAGATACTCCCTTGCTCTCCAAGTCTACACGACTCCAGCTCAGCATCTTGACTCCACATGGTCTTCACCACTTACCATGACGTCTGCTTCAGAAACTACGTCATCGACTGCTTCAGGACAGACATCTTACATCAACAATCTCTCCCTTTTAGCTTTGTGTGCCGATCAAGCACAACATTCTTCTGGTTCAACAACCACGTTCAACACCTGGAAACTTCAATGCTAAATGTGCTTTTCTCCCCCACGAGATGTGCACCAGAACATGCTTTTCTCCCCCATAAGATAGCACCATTTACTTCAAGACATCCATCACCATGGTCTTCTCCCCCATGAGATATGCACTCCTTGGACCAGAACGTCACCGTTCTCCCCCTGCTTGATTGCATACTAAGCTAAAACAAAGATGCTTAGATGTCAAGCCTTACAGACCCAACCGTCTGCTTCTTCATGAGTACTGCATCATGCTCTGACGCACCCGTCGAACTACCTTCCGACCCACTTCTGATGAGGACCTGGCTTTCTTCATGTGTCGTCTCCTTGACCATGAGCCGCTCCTCATCCACACCGAGTGCCCTCTGCACTTGTTGCTATTGTCTTGGAGTGATTTCACTATCACCCTCCTGAAGATCATCTCGCATCACTTCCTGACGCACTTTGATCTCCTTCCCCTTTGTGCAATGGACAACTCTGTGTCCTAGCTCCAGATTTGATGCTCCTTGACCTTCCTCAAGGTCACTCCTATCAGAGCTGCATCCATCTTCTGATGTTTCTTCCTTGACCTCATCAAGTGAGCCACTCTTGGCTACAAACATCTCATCAACCCTCTTGGGTTTAGTGAACGCCTTGTTCACCTTCTTAGCCATGTTTCTTCTCTTCTCACGAGCAAAACACTCCACCTTCTTGTGTCCAACCTTCCCACAGAACAAACAGCACATCCGATGTTGCTTCTTGCTAGGCTTGGCCTAGTTACTGATGCACCAATCAGTCTCCTTCCTTGTACCAGCTGCACAACCATGCTTCAGAAGCTCCTGTCTGACCTTCATGTTGCTGCACTGATGTACCACTTTCGGCTTGTTACTCACAGCCACGCACTATAGAACTTCCGGTTGTACTCCTTGTCGCACGTCCCGACATACTTCCTGACAAGCTTCTTTGGCTCCACTTTTTGATGTGCTCGCATGCACGAAGTGTGATAGCCCCTTCTGCTTAACTTTCCTAAGCTTGCTAACCTCCTGCTTAAGAGTCTCATTCTTCTCATTCATAGCCGCAAGTTCTTCACGAAGTTCTTCAAGCAGCTCATTATGCTTTTGAGCCATATCCTCCAATCTCAGATTCTCATCCTTGACCCTCAACCACTTGTTAAGCAGCACGTGATACTCCTCATCACCTGTACTGATATCTGAATTAGAGGATTTACTATATCCCTTCTTGTGTGCACCAAATGCAACCATATTCTTCAGCACCTTTCCATCGTCCTCAGACTCTGACTCATCAGATGATTGTAATGGAATGCCTTTACCCTTCTTTGCGTTTGGACATTCACGCCGTGTGTATCCAATACCTCTACACTCAGAGCACTTGAGCTCCTTTCGTTGTGCTATAGGGAAGTCAGCCCTCACATGACCAACTCCTTCACACTCGTAACACTTGAGACCTTCTCTTCTTCTGTTACGACCACCATACTGCTTAACAGCTTGAGGCATCCTTCTATCAGAATGACTCATGAACCTGCTGAAGTTTTTAACCAACCACCCCACGGCATCTTCAACCTTGTGAAGTTTATCACCTTCTTCGCCAGCAACAAGCGCTATACTCTTTGGCGCACCACTTGATGTAGAGACTACCGAGCTACTACCTGTCTCCATCTCTTCTGCCTTCAGCATGCCCACTAGTTTGTCAAACTTGAGCTCATCCGTGTTTGCACTCATACTCAGGACTGCCATGTGAGCTCCAAACCTCACTGGAAGACAGCGCAGTAACTTCTTCACTAGCTTCTTCTCCTTGTACTTCTTTCCAAGTACACATGCTTCATGCGCCATAGAACTAAGTTTGGCACTGAAGCTCGCCACAGAATCATTATCAGACCACCTGAGATTCTCAAACTGCGACTCAAGATGATCCAAACGTGTCCTCTTGACACTGTCATCTCCTTCAAACAAATTCAGAAGGATCTCCCACGCCTCTTTAGCCGATGTACTCCCCTGAATCAGCTGAAACTGCTCTACTTCAGCAGCTCCAAAGATTGCCGACAACGCCTTTGCATTAAACTTTGATGCATTGTGTTCTGCCTCAGACCAATCCTCTTTTGGCTGTAGCTTCTTCCCATCTGCTGTGACTATGGTAGGCTCCTCCCAACCATTCTCCACAGCTGTCCACGCATCTTCATTGATTCCTCGAATAAATTTCTTCATGCAAGCCTTCAAATGACCATACTGGTCCGCATTCAACATCATTGCCTTCTGAACAGAAACAACCGTGTCCATCTTCACCTCTAGGATCACACCAGTAACTTAGATGACCCACTCTGATACCACTTATTAGTGCAAAGATGACACCACAGTAAGTAATACAGAAGGTAAACTGAGAGACAAATTACACAAGCAAACACCAAGCTTTTATTAGAATCTCCTTTAAATAATCTTTACAAGACTTGCTTATTCAGCTTTTGAATGTCTTCTGTTAACACCCTAACACACGTTACTGAAAGATTCCTAAGCTACTCGCTTATGTCTCTCCTCCGTCAAGTACTTCAGCCACTGCTTCAGCACGACCCAAAAACACCTCCAAGAGCTTCTCTCTCTTTCAATAAGATCAGCCTCCGTGTCTCTGTCCCTCTACAGAAGACCCCATAGCTATCTTATATTAGTCTCCACGTTCCCGAAACCCTAGTCTCCAAGGCAACATGATATGGACATCTTCCATAACAATAAGTGCAACTTTCCTTTTCTTGGAATGCACTTATTCCTCTTTCTTTAAGTCATAAACTTGCTCCTCAAGTTTATTCCTATTTCCTTTTTCTTCAAGATACTCCCTTGCTCTCCAAGTGTACACGACTCCAACTCAGTATCTTGACTCCACATGGTCTTCACCACTTACCACGATGTCTGCTTCAGCAACTACGTCATCGACTGCTTCAGGGCGGACATCTTACATTTACAGCCTCTTGATCCTGATAGTGCATCTCTAGGCAGAGATGCACTAGCCAAAATTATCTATTCTAAATTGTTTGATTGGTAGGTGAAAAATTACTAAATCATAGTTGGATATAGCTGTCATTGGTACAAGCAGCTTGGGTGGGTCTTTTGGTGAAGCAACTCTGAGGGACTGGCTGCTACCCCCAAGCATTCAAGACGCTGAGACTAAAACCTGCAACTCTCAACCCAGGACTGGCTGCTACCCCCAGTTTAACATTTATCCTAATCTGTCGCTCTATAGCGGTTAACTGGAAAGGGGTATAGCTTTATGTTTTTTTTTTTTTACTTTAGAAACTCTGATGTTGTTTTTTTACTGAAGTTTTAAGGTTTTTTTTTGCTGTAGATTTATTTTCAAAGACAATTGAAATCACTAAATAAAAGCTGTAGAAAAACTGATTTCTAGATTGATATTTCCTTTTCAAGTTTTTGACTGCAGATTCATTGTTTAAATCTAAAGCACAATTGATTTACAAAAATGGCTTTATTAAGAAAAATGTTTTTTTACAGAATCTAAAACCTCTGTTAATGTAAGATAAACAAGCTGTGCGATGTAGAACACACAGTAGTACAAGGTTAATCAATTCCAAGAAGACGACTATATTTATTCTTTAAAAGCTCATACACGTTCTTCTTAAAAGCAATAAATCAACCAAGCTCAAGAGAAACCTCGACTTGTTTGCTAGTCTTACTCGTTTAGAGACCTAAGACAGACTCTGAACCACCTAAGCCCTTAACCCCTAGATGCTTTGCTTCTCCTTCTCCTTCTTCGGACGTACAAAACTCTCTATTGCTAAAAGTTCTCTTTGTGTGTTAACCGGCAGCATAGTGCCACGACTTCATTTTATATATCTTTAGAGAAGCCCTAGATATAATCTATATGCCCAATGGAAACTTTCCATTTCTTTTACTTCATCGAATAAGCCAATCTTCCTTTTTCTCTTTAGATCGATTGCTTCTTCTCCAAGTCTTCCTTTAATATGCTTCTTCATTAAATCTTCCTTTAATGGATCGGTCTTGACACTTGCTTCTCACGATCCTTCTCTCTGATGTAGTAGTCCATGTCGCACTTCATGAACTACTTCTGCTCTGCTACATCATCATCTTCACCATACATCTTCAATCTCCCCCTTTTTAATTCGTCGTCTCACAAGTACCTGAGATAAAAGACAAGAGCAACCACAACAACACCAATATATATGCCTAAGAGTTATTTCAACCACATCAAGACAATTAAGAACATACTTATATTATCCTAAAAAAATGTGTTCAAGCAATTCAATACATATTATCAAAAGATAGCATATACAAATTCTCCCCCATAAACTTAGCCAGTATAAAAACACGGATAACAAAGAATTGCAACAAGTGGTGCAATTTGAAATAACATAAGCATAAAACCAGAGCAGACACGACAAAGCTCCCCCACAATCTTGGTCTTCTGCATCTCAGTCCTCTTCTTCTCCCCTTGCTTGTGAGCACACGGATTAAAAACAACAGGAAACATCAATACTTCATAAAGAGAGACCGGTACTAACCTGCTACAACACTCTGAAGATCTTGAACGATCTCAGCTAAAGCCTGAAGAGCTCGAATTGTGTCCTGTAGTGCCACTTGCAGATCAACCCTGGTGAGTGGTCCCTAAGGTATGGAAACTGATCCAAGCTCATAAACAGATAATCGGTGTGGTCCAGTTCTTGAGCTAGGTGTAGCAGTCCGTGGAGCAGGAGATGGCTGACGTGTTGTCCTAGCAGAGCTTCTCTTCGATTCTGCTTTGGCTGGTGCCTTTCCTTTAGCTACTCGCTGCTCATATATCTCACCCACTCGTTTATCCTTCTTGTATGCGATAGGACGTTCAAGCTTGTCGCTGGTGTAAGATGGAACTGCATGCTGCGCTTGGAGAAGTCCCATGATCAAACGAGGGAAGATCAACCAACGTGCATCATTGCGCTGAGTAACTCCAAGGTTGAGGATCTGTTTGAACATCATCTTACCCAAATCAACACGAACTCCATGAGCCATCTTGTAGATCATCCCTGCCCTCTCAAGAGATACGTGAGTCTTGTGAGTAGAGGGGATCCAATTGTAAGCAGCTATAATCATCAGGGCTCCATAGCACGGTGTGAGATCTGCTGTGGTAAGACCATCCCATTCTTTCCTTGTGTCTCCAGTGATGAACGATGCCAAGTCAGTTACTGAAGCTTCGTCCAAAGCCATCTCGGCCTCCTCTTCTTCATCTGTGAGTGGCTCCCATTCTAAGGCACTGTTGATGATGGCAGGTGAGAACTTGTACGCATGCCTTCATACTGAGACAATCACTTCTTCAGAATTTGCTTCGTTTTTCGTACTTGGCAATCCAACATAAAACTCAGCTACGACTTGCTCAACATAAACACCAAGAGAAGAGACAGTTGATTCCATTGAACCCTTCTTAATGACCGCTAAGTACCCCCACTGATCAGCTTCCTTCATATCTACCGTTCGTTCAGCAATTACCTTACGCTTTAGGAACTGATCATACCTCTTCTTGAGAGGACTTGGCATTGCTTCAGCGCTCTGGTCACCGAACTTCTTTGATCTCACCCGAGCTGAAACTCCTGTTTCCTTAGCCAAATATGGAGACTTGGATGCATCTTCTGGTGTAAGGAACTTAGATTGGGTTGGTTTACTAGTTTCCCCTGTCTTTCTTTGTTTCCCAGAACGCAACCCTAGCCGCTTCATCACCCTTTTCTTTCTTCCTTCCTTCACTGAGACTTCCTCTGAATCAGGTCCCAATGTCACAACATCATCTTTGGGTTCGTCATCCACCTTTTTGGCCACTTCATACTCTGTTTCACTTAGAGCTTTCTCCGTGTCTACAAGTACCAGAGGCAGAGAAGACTCATCCTTATCTTCCGGCGATTCATCTATGATCGGAGCATCTGGCACGACAGCACTTGAAGATTCCTTCTACGGCTTTGGATATGCTACAGGTTATTTGGCAGATGAATCTACTTCAAGACCAGGAGTCCTTTCAGCACTCTCCTCCGATTGACCTTTCTCATTTGCAGTGTTGAAATACTCGAGCTCCTCGTTGACTCCAGGAAGAGCTGTAGACACCGGCGGATCGTTTCTCGGTGGAGGCGATTCAGGTTCGCCATCAGAGAGTGACCTTCGAATTGCTTCAGTCTCTGCATGCTTCTCTACCTTGGATGATTCACCTTGTTCAGCTGAGTTCTTGGCTTTTCCCATTGTAGAGGTTGGTTTCTTTGCTTGATTTGCGAGAGAGATGAAGAGAGGCTGGGAGATTGAGCTTCTTAAGCACGATGGAGATTTTTTAGGGTTTGTGACTCACTACTTCCCTTAAGTGAATAAAACGAATCAACTTTTCTGATATTGCACATCTAGTCCCTGATTTTTTATCCTCTCCTTTGTATACCTACAACATTTAATTTCTCTCATCCAAACACACAAGCATTAGCACATTCGTGAATTAATTTTGTATCATCAGAATTTCAAGATAGTAATAAAACACGAGTCACAACTCACAATTGGCTGATTCAAGATTAATATAAAGCATTAGATCAGTTTATTTACCATTTATGTGATGTGCTTCATGAGTTGACTCAGTGCTTGATTCAGGCTGCAAATATAACTCTTTCTAGATCTTATACTCTTGTGCACCCGATTGTCTTTTTATGGCTAGCTTTCACATTGTTATGCCTTCATCAATACTGCTGGTTTTCATTCTTTATTCTCACGCTGTGAAACCCATGTTGTTTCTCATCATGAATCTATCAACTTTTTCTTTTTCTTTTTTTACTAAGCATCTTTCTGAAAAATTGCTGGCTCTTTTTATTGAGATGGGGGGAGCCACAAATTGACGTGAAACCTGTACCATCACAGTATTGACGGCATGCCAAGCAGCTATTTTCCACAGCGTTCTCGGGTTCCAAAACCAATCTGAATCATATGTACATCCCGAATAAGCACCTGCACTACTCTCTGCACAACTTGACTCAACAATCAAGGTTACACACACCAATTGCATTTCTTAGTGTGACAAAGTTATTAAATTCAAGAGAGTTAATGAATATATCAGCCAACTGCAAATCAGTAACTACATGTTCGATTACTACCTGATTGTCTTCAACTAATTCTCTGATGAAGTGGTGCCTGATGTCAATGTGCTTCGTCCTTGAATGTTGGACCAGATTCCTTGAGATATTAATTGCACTTTTGTTGTCACAATACACAAGAAAAGGACCTGAGTGCATTCCATAATAAGCTGACATCTGCTTCATCCAGATAAGTTGTGAGCAGCAGCTACCCATGGCAATGTATTCTGCTTCTACCGTAGAGAGTGATACAAAGTTTTGCTTCTTGCTCAGCCATGAGATAAGATTGTTGCCAAGAAAGAAACATCCTCCACTGGTACTTTTCATGTCATCAGCACATCATGCCCAATCCGCATAACAATACCCCACCAAGTTCTTGTTGGAATTCTTTGAGTAATACACACCCAAGCTCTCCGTTCCTTTGACGTACTTGATAATTCACTTTACTGCATTCAAGTCAGATACCTTAGGCTTGGCTTGAAATCTTGCAAACACACACTAACACTGAATGATAAATCTGGTCGACTAACAGTCAAGTATAACATACTACCAATCATCCCTCGATAGAGCTTAGCATCAACATCTTCTCGAGCTTCATCTCATGCAAGTTTCAGTGATGTACTCATAGGTGTCTTTGAAACTTTGGAGTTCTCCAGACCAAACTGTTTTACCAAATTGTTAGAATACGCATTCTGAGAGATGAAAACACCTTTCTCTGACTGAGATACTTGAAGTCCAATAAAATACTTAAATTCGCCACACATACTCATTTCAAACTCTTGAGTCATATCCTGAACAAACTCATCAACCAGCTTCTGTGACGTCCCTCCAAAGATAATATCATCCACATAGATTTGGACAATAATTATATTCTTCTCCACTTCTTTGAAGAATAGCGTCTTGTCTATACTCCTTCTGATGTACTCAGCTTCCAACGAAAATCTTGTGAGCCTTTCATACCATGCACGAGGTGCTTGCTTCAACCCATACAAAGCTTTCGGGTGGACGAGCTATTTCCCCACAAGAACTATCATATAGCATCAGATCCCCACAAACTATGACCTAGTGTCAAATCTCCACGGCTTGAAAGTTATAAACTTATTTCTCCACGAATTAACAATTTTGAATGTATTTCTCCCCGAACCGATAATTCGAAACTTAATTACCCATAGACCATGGTTTTAATTGGTTTATTATTAACCAAATAGTTTAAATCGGCTAAACCAAACCAAAACTCATTTTAAACAATTTTTATTAAAGAATATTGTTTCTCTTCGGGTCGACGAGCTATTTCCCCACAAGAACTATCATATAGCATCAGATCCCCACCAAACTAAGACCTAGTGTCAAATCTCCATGTTTTGAAAGTTATGAACTTATTTCTCCATGAATTAACAATTTCGAAGGTATTTCTCCCCGAACCGATACTTCGAAACTTAATTACCCATAGACCATGGTTTTAATTGGTTTATTATTAACCAAATAGTTTAAACCGGTTAAACCAAACTAAAATTAATTTTAAACATTTTTTATTAAAGAATATTGTTTTCCTTTTTGTTTAAATTTCAAAATATAGTTTTTTTTTAACTTCAAAGAAGTTTTAGGTTTATATTTTTGTGTTTTCTGAAATTTAAAAGAAAAAAATTACATCAAAATTTCATTTTTATAAAGTTTAATAAAATCACAATGAACAAATAACCTTGTTAAATTTGTGTGTTTTGGGAAATTTGAAAGAAAAAAATAAAATTTTTATAAAAATATATGTCAAAAATTCTAATTTTATTGAAAATTTAATTTACTTCAAAATTCAACAAAACATAGATTTTGACATATACTTTTACTTTCAAATTTGTTCATTGTAATTTTATTAAATTTTGTAAACATAAAATCTTGATGTAATTTTTATTTTAATTGTTTTTAAAAACGCAAATAATTTTTAGAAAATAGGAAAGATTTTTTGAATTAAAAAAATCTATATTTTAAAATTTCAACAAGAAGAAAAACAATATTCTTTAATAAAAATTGTTTAAAACTAATTTTGGTTTGGTTTAGCCGGTTTAAATTTTTTGGTCAATAATAAACCAATTAAAACCATGGTCTATGGGTAATTAAGTTTCGACGTATCGGTTCGGTGAGAAATACATTCGAAATTGTTAATTAATGGAGAAATAAGTTCATAACTTTAAAAGCATGGAGATTTAACACTAGGTCATAGTTTGGTGGGGATCTGATGCTATATGATAGTTCTCGTGCGGAAATAGCTTGTCGACCCTTTCTCTTCTTGTTGAAATTTCAAAACATAGATTTTTTAAATTCAGAAAAGCTTTCCTAATTTCTTTTTATATTTTTCATATTTTAAAAATTTAAAACAAAAATTATATCAAGATTTTATGTTTACAAAATTTAAAAAAATCACAGTGAAAAAATAAGCTATTAAATTATTGTATTTTTATATATTTGAAAGAAAAAAATAAAATTTTAATTAAAGTATATGTCAAAATCTATGTTTTGTTAAATTTTGACATATATT
Source organism: Moricandia moricandioides (assembly GCA_905132885.1). Lineage (NCBI taxonomy): Eukaryota > Viridiplantae > Streptophyta > Magnoliopsida > Brassicales > Brassicaceae > Moricandia > Moricandia moricandioides. The sequence continues at coordinate 160,909 of CAJHQQ010000176.1, forward strand.
TTTATCAAAAATTTATTTTTTTCTTTCAAATTTTTAAAAACAAATACAAATTTAACAAGCTTATTTGTTCATTGTGATTTTATTAAACTTTATAAAAATGAAATCTTGATGTAAGTTTTTTCTTTTAAATTTCAGAAAACACAAAAATATAATCCTAAAACTTCCTTGAAATTAAAAAAATCTGTATTTTAAAATTTCAACAAAAAGAAAAACAATATTCTTAAATAAAAGTTGTTTAAAATGAATTTTGGTTTGGTTTAGGCGGTTTAAATTATTTGGTTAATAATAAACCAATCAAAACCATGGTCTATGGGTAATTAAGTTTCAAAGTATCGATTTGGGGAGAAATACATTCAAAATTATTAATTCGTGGAGAAATAAGTTCATAACTTTCAAATAATGGAGATTTGATACTAGGTCATAGTTTGGTGGGGAACTGATGCTATATGAAAGTTCTCGTGGGGAAATAGCTCGTCGACCCAAAGCTTTCTTCAGCCGGTAGACATAGTCTTGATACACTGGATCTTCAAATCCCTTCGGTTGCTCAACATAAAGTTCCTCCTTAAGTACTCCATTGGGAAAAGCACTTTTCACATCCATTTGATACACTTTGAAGTTTAGTATGCACGCCATCCCCAAAAACAACCGAATGGATTCCAATCTTGCAACCAGAGCAAATGTCTCTTCAAAGTCTACTCCTTCAATCTGTGAGTATCCATGAGCCACAAGTCTTGCCTTGTTGCGAACCACTTCTCCATGCTCATCAGTCTTGTTCTTGAAGATCCATTTTGTTCCAACCACGTTTACTCCTTCAGGTCGAGCAACAAGTTCCCACACATCATTCCTAGTGAACTGCTTAAGTTCTTTCTCCATAGAGATAATCCAATATTCATCACGAAGTGCTTCAGTGTGTGTCTTTGGTTCAATTGATGAGACAAAGCATGCGAACTGCACCATTTCTCTGAAATTGATGACTTTGCCACAAGTCTTCCGTCCTTCTTCAATGCTTCCAATCACGTCTGACTTGGAGTGATTACGATGAACTTGCTGAGTCACCGGTTGAGATAATGTATCTGCCGTTGGACCTTCCTCAATCGTTTCTTTAGTAGCTCCTGTTGAGTCATCTTCATCCTCTTCATCTGACTCCAAATCTCCTCCTACAACCACTGACAGATCGTCAAACACAACATTAACTGATCCACAATCGTTTCTGACCGCTTGTTGTAGACCCGGTAAGCTAAAATAGACTGTGCATAACCTAGAAAGAATCCCTCGTCACTTCTTGGGTCAAATTTCCCGAGGTAGTCCTTGCCATTCAATATGTAGCACCTGCATCCAAAAACATGAAAGTAACCAAGGTTAGGAGTTTTGCCTGTCCACATTTCATAAGGAGTCTTCGTTGTCCCTTTTTTGACATACAGCCGGTTGATTGTGTAACAAGCCGTGTTGAGTGCCTCAGCCCATAATGTTTTGGCTATCTTGTTACCATGAAGCATTGCCCTTCCCATCTCCTGTAGAGTCCTATTCTTCCTTTCCACCACTCCATTCTGTTGAGGTGTCCTTGGTGCCGCAATCTGGTGAGCTATTCCTTTTGATTCAAGGAAGGTAGTCATGACTTCATTCTCAAACTCACCACCATGATCACTGCATATCTTCTTGATCCCTCCTTTTTGATTTATGAGTTGGAGAGCCCAGATTCTGAAACTCTCAGGAGCTTCTGACTTTTCCCTGAGAAACCTCACCCACGTGAATCTGGTGTAGTCATCTACAAGCACGAACACATATCTCTTTCCTCCGATACTTTCTGTTTGCATAGGACCCATGCGATCCATGTGAACTAGATCCAAATGTGTCTTTGCTTGAACATCCGGTACCTTCCTGTGTTGTATTTTGACTTGCTTTCCCTCATTGCATGCACCACACACCATCTTGTCATCGATCTTGAGTTTGGGTACTCCTCGAACCATGTCGTTGCGGACTAGATTCATCATATTCCTAAAGTTCATATGCCCTAATCGTCGATGCTACAGATCAACATTTCCCTGAGCTGATAGTAATTTAACCTTCTTCTCCCACATGTAGCAATTGTTCCCGGATCTGACACCTTGTAGTACTGTCACCCCATACTAGTTTATAGCACGACTATCAATTGCTGAAAAACACACCGTAAGTCCATCATCACACAGCTGACTTACGCTTATCAGGTTAACATTCAATCCTTTGACAAAGTAGACGTTGACCAATCTAGGTACTTCTGAACTACATATTGTGCCTTTGCCTTAAATGATTCCACAGCCTTCATCTCCAAAGGTTACTTTTCCTCCTTTTACTTTAGACACTTTTTCTAGATACTCAATGTTACCCGTCATGTGTCTAGAACAACCACTGTCGAAGTACCACGGTTCATCAGATTCTGAATCACTTTAAACTCGCGCCATGTTACATCGAAAGGTACTTCTTGTTTCAGTCACTGCCTTAGGATACATGTCAGTTTTCTTCATCTATCCTCGAGACGTCTTACCAATTCTCCAAAACTTGTGTTGTCTCCAAAATTTCTTGACCCGTTCCAGATACTTATAGCACTACTTCTTGTAGTGACCAACCTTCTCACAGAAGAAACATCCGCTGACTTGAGTTGGGGTACTTTGTGTCTTGACTTCTTCAACATGTGCAAATCCTCCAGACACAAAACGTGTTGTATCCGTTGAGCTATTGTGCCTTCCAGTGTAGCCAAGTCCTATGGTAGAGTTTTCAGTTCTGCCACTGCTCAGAATCTTGTCAAGTTGTTTAGTTCCCGTGAGCATCTTGATCTTTCGATATTGTTGATCCAATTCAGCTTGAAGATAAGCCGCTTTTTTCCTCTCAGCAAGTACTTCTTCTCTAAGTTCATCAACTTGTTTCGCCAAAATCAACTTCACGCTCTCCTTGGCTAACTCTGCCTCCATGTTGAAGTCATCCCTTAGAACTCGTACTTCAGCTTCTAGTCTGGCCTTCTCTTTGATTAGCACAAGATTCTCCGTGCCCAACTTCACTAGAGTTTCTCGAACTTCCTTGTAGCTTTCATCGAGCTCGTTCTCTTGTTCAGCGTCACTCTCAGACCGTGACTCACACTCTACTATTCCAAGAAATGCCACGAAGTTGTTCACTTCTTCTTCACTTTCGCTGTCCGAGTCGCTGTCATTGTTTCCTATCATTGAATTTTATGGTTTTCTTCTTCCATCAGACTCACACTCAGCTTGAGTGTGTCCATATCCTTTTCAGTTATGACACTGGAGATCTCTTCTCTTCACTGTAGGACACTCAGTTTGAAAGTGACCATACCCCTTGAATTCGTAGCACTTAGCGTCATTCTTCATGTAGTTCTTATCTAGTTCAGATGTCTTCCTTCCTGAACCAAATTTGTTCTGTCCATTCTCCACCTTTCGTAGAGCTCGATCAAACCTTCTGACTAGGAGGCTCACTGGATCATTGTCCTCCATCTGATCCTTCTCAACTGATGCAAGAGCAATTCCTTTCTCCTTCTTCCCACCGGACACTTCCATCTCATGCGCTTGTAGCATCCCAACTACTTCATCAAATGTCATCTCATCGGTGTTACAGGAGACACTCATAGCTGCCTTGTATGCCATGAACTTTGACGGCAAGCACCTCAGGAACTTCTTCACGAGTTTTTTCTCTTTGTATTTCTTCCCAAGTGTGAGTGCTTCTTGAGCCAGTGAGCTGATCTTTGAGCTGAAGTCTCCAACAGATTCAGTCTCTTCCATCTTTAGCTCTTCAAACCTAGTTGCAAGCATATCCTTCCTTGAACTTTGGACTTTCAGAGTTCCTTAAAAGTGCCTCTGCAGAATATCTCATGCATCATTCGCTGCCTCACACCCTTGAATCAGTTCAAACTGCTTCCTTGCCACGCTACAGTGTATGACAGTTAGTGCACGAGTATTGAACTTCGCCATCTTGTTCTCATCGCCAGTCCAGAATTCTTCAAGCTTTGGAACATCTTTCCCATCATCACCTCTTGCAACATGTGACTTCCAACCAGATTCCACAGCCTTCCACGCCAATGGGTCAATACCCTTGATTGCAGCCTTCCAAAAACCATAGTTTCCTACTTCAAGGATCACCTTGGAATTCGTCACCAACTCGCGATAGCTATCCATCTTACTCCGCAGGATCCTACCTGTTTAAGACAAACAAAGTACATATACCTGCACTGATACCAACTGTTAATGTAAGATAAGCAAGCTATGCGATGTAGAACACACAGTAGTACAAGGTTAATCAATTCTAAGAAATACGACTATATTTATTCTTTTAAAAGCTCATACACGTTCTTCTTAAAAGCAATAAATCAAACAAGCTCAAGAAAAACCTCGACTTGTTTGCTAGTCTTACTCGTTCAGAGACCTAAGACAGACTCTAAGCCGCATAAGTCCTTAACCCCTAGATGTTTTGCTTCTCCTTCTTCGGACGTACAAAACTCTCTATTGCTAAAATCTCTCTCTCTGTGTTAACCGGCAACATAGTGCCACGACTCCCTTTTATATATCTTTAGAGAAGCCCTAGATCTAATCTATCTACCCAATGGAAAATTTTCATTTCTTTTACTTCAGCGAATAAGCCAATCTTCCTTTTTCTCTTTAGATCGATTGCTTCTTCTCCAAGTCTTCCTTTAATATGCCTCTTCATTAAATCGTCCTTTAATGCATCGGTCTTGACACGTGCTTCTCACGATCCGTCTCTCTGATGTAGTAGTCAATGTCGCACTTCATGAACTACTTCTGCTCTATTACATCATCGTCTTCACCATACATCTTCAACCTCTTCCAATCAGCCCCACAAGTTTTTTTTTTGGTGCAAGTCGCTCTATAAGCTTTTACTTTCTTTTGCACTTATCTGACTCTCTTTTTTTCAGTTTGGGCTTTTCTTATGGTAAAAACTTTAATCTATTGAAAGTTGCCATCTTAATTTACGAAACCATATCTTCATGTCCTCTGAATAAGGGAAAAATCGTGCTGCACAATTTGCACACCGCGTGGGAACAGCATGGGAACACGGCACGTGCTGTGAATCTAAACACTCAATCAAATTAGGCACAACTTCCTATTATTGTTGCCGTGCATAAGAACTCTGTTACATCCAAACTTCATGCCCATATTGCTGCTCTACTCATTCTACATTTAACTTCCCAGATAGCTCCCAACACTTCCATTTTAATTTTCCCTTGGATGCCCTATTTACTAATTCTATGTCTCGCTTTGTGCAACACCGCTTCGAAAATACTTCATTGGCTGAGAAAGGAAAACAAAACAAATCATTGTATTGTAGAAACCAAAATTAGCAATGTCGATTTTAATAATCGGAAGCAAATCAACAAATCCTAACTTTCCTTGAGGTCCCGGAAATCTGCTGAGCTAATTACAAGTAATAAAAATAAGGAACAATCGAAAATAAAATAAACCGGGATAAAGAGAAAAGCAAGAATGATTTTATTCTGGATCTGCATATGAATGTTACAAAAGGTGAAAAAACCTCGAATGCAAGAGCTGTCAGCATATTCTCTAGTTTTAACCTCCTAAGACTTAAGACCTATTTGAGTTGCAACTCGATAACACAGACGAAAATTGTCAAAATTGCCTAAATTTCTCTAAGAGCTAAGTTTCCTGTCAACTTTTTATGTGTCCTCATTCTCCTTGCCTTGGTTCTCCTTATATATGCGTCCTATGTCGGCCTTCTTTCTTTTATTACCCCTGATTCGAGTCTATTTATTTTCAAAAATATCCCTTTATCTTCTTGATCTTCATAAGTATCTTCGAAACTTAACATTTATCTTATTTTCCATTTATCTTCTACGAAAATCAAGTGAACCGTCATTGTAATTTGGGATCATTCTCGTCCTAGATCGTAAGTGGGCTGTGGCTGCATTTTAAACCTTTTCGGACCGTTTTTTACTTAAACGTTTTTATGATTTCTTTCGGAGAAATCACCCTCGGTACAATGTTGGTTCCATTGGATGATGAGAACCAATCATATAGTCGGGATAATAGTGGTGTTAATTTAACCATTATCGTTTTATACGATTAATTCAGGATTTTGCAAGAAAACAAGACTTTCACACTTTTATCATAAAATTTCAACGGTAACTCCAATCGAGAAGAAACAAGAGACAGTTCGATCGAGACGAATGTGGGGTTGATGGTGACAAGGAGAACGACGCCTTGTCGCTAGCTGGCGATGAGGACAAGCCCGAGTCGTCGCCTGCTGGCGAGGAGACTCGGAAAGACAGTCTCGTCGCTAGTTGGCGACAAGGAGTGGTTTGGCTCGTTGCAAGCTAGCGATGAGGACTGGTCCATCTTGTCGCCTGCTGGCGACAAGACTCGGGGAGATAGTCTCGTCGCCAGCTTTTGACGAGACTTGGGGAGATAGTCTCATCGCCAACTGTCGACGAGGACTGATTCCTCTCGTCACCTGTTGGCGACGAGACTTGGAGAGACACTCTCGTCGCCAGCTGGCGATGAGGACTGGCCTGGGTCGTCACCTGCTGGTGACAAGACGCAGGGAAACAGTCTGGTTTTCCTTGTGGCGATATGGTTCAATGGTTGGAGAAAGATGAACTAGAAACAATAATATGATGAGAAGTCAGTACGCGGCGTTTTCTCATTTTACCGTATTTTTTTTAGATTGAGTATATCTTCGGTGACAGCTTGTTTTTTTCGAATCCTACCAGATTTTAGTTCTCATGTTCTTTTTATTTTAAAGAAAGAGTAAGATTCTTGGTAGGTTTAAGACATTGGTTTCGCTGTGACCGGTTTTAACCCCAACAGTTAGGCCCCTGGGTCGCTAGAACCGTCGTGATGTTCTTGCCAGTTGTTTTGGCATGTTAGATAGGTTAGGCGGAATCGATTGCTGGAAGTTTGAAAATAAACCGATTTACATCGAAAGATACAATAGATTTCCTCCTCTATTATAATATGTGAAGTAGGTTTCCAAATTCTTTACTTGCTCCCTTCCACAAGAAATTCTCCTTAAGGTATACAATCTATCTCTCTCTATCTTCCTTTCTTTTTTTTTGTTTCTATCATATCCTCAAGCAAGAGAGTGTCTGAGGATGCTCTACCTTCCTCCTTTGATCCTGAGTGCTTATGCGGTCAAGATGGGGAGATTGTTCAAAATTTCTAGTTCGTTCCACATTCCCTTTATCCTAAAGAGGTTGTCGATTATTGGTTTGCCACATGTGACCATAAATCACCTCCAGCCAACCAGTGGTGCCCATAGAGACCTCGTTCCAGCAGACCTGTCGATGGACTGAGTAAGAGCGGTTACCCTTTTCTCGACAACATTAGTGATGTTTACAGGGTTCCAGATGAAGTGGAGTTTAGTTTTACGAGGCATGGGGAGAGAGCTGATGCTCCTCCTCATTCTTTCTTCACATGTTACGAGGTGCATCTTGTTGGGGTCAAAATCGGTCACAAAATTAATTCTAGAAAATCCCGAGAAATTTTTCTTATCTAAAAAGAAATATAAATCCAGGACAAAAGATTTGTGTAATTAAAAAGAAAGAAGTTATACGACAAGCTCTCAGATAGGATGGTTCGATCCAAACAAACGACTGTTGGGGTCAACAACGGTCATCTTGAAATCAACGTCTAAAATTGCGTTTATGTACGAAAGCTTTCTCAACACAATATCGACAGAGGTTCCCGAGGAAAGGACTCGAGAGAAATGGAGAACGGGACCGAAAGAGCAGTCCAGTTTGCCCGCTCGGCGAGTTGGACCAAACAAGCAGTCCAACTCACCCGTTCGGCGAGTTGGACTGAACACGCAGTCCAAATTGCCCGTTCTGCGAGGTGGACCGAACATAAACCAGATCTTATTCCTTACTTTGAACCTCAGCGGATACACCCCTCGTTTTGTCTTGATCGGAGTTACCGTTGGGACTTTACGATAATAACCCGAAGACTCATTTTCCAGAATTAAGTTCATGGTTATCTTATAAACGGTGATGATTAACTCAACACCATTGTTCTCTAAACTATACGAGAAGTGTGAAATTCCTAGCTAATGCGACGTCTTATCATCAAACGTTCTTTCGAAGAAATAGTAAAAACGTGTAAGTCAAAATACGGCCCAAAGAGGCCTAGAACGCGGCTAAAGACCCACTTGCGATTTCATACGAAATTGAGCCCAACAATATTATGACGGCGTATCTTTACTCTCAGCAGAAGATAAATCTCACGAAATCGGAAGATAAATGTCAAGTTTCCAAGATAATGATGAAGATCGAGATAAAAGAAATGTTTCCGCAAAGCGATAAACTCAACCTAAGGGCGAAAAAGGAAGAGGAACCGACCCAATAGGCATATATAAGGGTAGCTAAAGCTAAAGGCGCATTGGATCCAATGATTTGGATCTAGAGAAGCTCTATTAGCTTATAAGAACATAGAACTTAGGTGGCTATAACGACAGAGTTGTACTCAAACGTTTCTCCATCTTTGTTCGACGATTCTGATAGAGCTATAAAAGAAATCTGAAATTTTGGTCAGCACTTTTGGGAGAATTAAAAATTTTCCCCGAAGAGATGCTCGAATCCTACCATACAAGTCGTATAAGCCGAGAACATATCGCGGACTTTAAAGCGGGATGGAATCAGGTCAAAAGCGACACAGGAAACGTAAGACGAAGTAGTCATCGCAACCCCTAAAACCGTGACTAGACCTAGGTCTTATCCTAAACCCAACACACTGGTATCTAACATTTCTAGGCATAGTATCAAACACCCTGATACAAGATCCCAAAATTTGTCTCTTGGCTAATACTCAAACGTCTTAAGAAATCCAGCAGGTTCACACTCCGCAGAAAACTCCCGAAATAGACCACGAGTAAGTTCACCCAGAGTTAGATTATGAGATGACAACTCATACTCTTCCCTCTACATTCAGACGAATACAAACGCGCTCTTAAAACACAAAATACAATTCAATATAAAAAAAAGGTCGCAAAGCGGCTGGGATCCGAAGCCACACGGTGTCGGTCCCGATAAATTAAATACAACCACACTCGGACAAAGTAAACGGCCTACGAGGTTAGTCTCGAAGACGACAAAGGTCAATTATACAATACCATTGGCAGCAAAATTCCCGATAATCTCTACAAGACACACAACTAAACCTAAAGGTCTCACTGGAAAACATGACGTAAGAACCGTATCTCCAGAATGAACTACGAAAAGCTTGATCCCTTTTCAACTGACCTTTTCAACCATTTATTCCGCCTTACATACCAAACCTCACAAACCGCTCGCTAGAACCTCACGATTCTAACGAGCTGGGGGGCTAACTGTTGGGGTCAAAATCAATCACCACAGAATCAATGCTAGAAAACTCCTGAGAAATATTTCTTATCTAAAAAGAAGTATAAATCCAGGACAAAAGCTTTGTGTAATTTAAAAGAAAGAAGTTATACGGCAAGCTCTTGGATAGGATGGTCCGATCAAAACAAAAGACTGTTGGGGTCAACACCAGTCATCTCAAAATCAACGTCTAAAATTTTGTTTATGTACGAAAGCTTTCTCAACACAATCTCGACGGAGGTTCCCAACCAAATGACTCGAGAAAAATGGAGCACGGGACCGAACAAGCAGTCCAATTCCCCAACTCGGTGAGTTGGACCAAAAAAGCAGTCCAACTCGCCCGTTCGGTGATTTGGACCGAGCAAGCTGTCCAACTCGTCGAACGGGTGAGTTGGAACGCGCAAGCCGTCTAAATTTTCCGATCGGCGAGTTGGACCGAACATAAACCAGATATTATGCCTTCCATTGAACCTCGGCGGATCCACCCCTTGTTTTGTCTCGATTGGAATTATAGTTGGTACTTTACGTTAAAAACCGCGAGGAGTCATTTTCCCGAATGAAGTTCATGGTTATCGTATAAATGGAAACATTAAACTCAACACCAAAGTAATCTAAACTATATGAGAAGTGTTAAATTTCTAGCTAAAGCGACGTCATATCATTAAACGTTCTTTCGAAGAATTCGTAAAAACGTTTAAGTTGAAAAACAGCCCAAAGAGGCCTAGAACGAGGCTAAATAACAACTTGCGATTTCATACGAAATTGAGACCAGCAATGTCATGGAAGCGTATCTTTACTCTTAGAAGAAGATAAATCTCGCGAAATCGAAAGATAAATGTCAAGTTTCCAATATAATGATGAAGATCGAGATAAAAAGGAATGTTTCAGCGAAGCGGTAAACTCAACCTAGGGGCCAAAAAGGAAAGAGGAACCGACCCATAAGGCATATATAAGAGGAGATAAATCTAAAGGCGCTGGGAATCCAAAGACTTGGACCTAGAGAAGCTATGTTAGCTTATAAGAACTTAGAACTTAGGTCGCTAGAAAGACAAAGTTATACTCGAACGTTTCTCCATCGTTGTTCGACGATTCTGATTTCCTTAAACTCTACAACTCATTTCATATATAAACCATAAGCTCTATTCTCGACAAGCTCGTTTCTATGAATGGCACTCGATTACTAGACGAACTTGCTCTGGCAGTTCGATCTCTTGGTTCACTCTTTTAATTGAACTACGTCCGACTTGATCCTAGAAAGGGGCAGACACATAGGTTTCTCTCGACATAGGTGGTAGAGCTAGAAAACTTAATTTTGTTTTACTGCATGTGTTATACAAATTCCTTTGTGATCCCGTTTCCAAACAAGCTTCATGTACGCTTTTGTCTCTGGAGCACTCGTACGCAAATTCGAAATTAAAGATCTATTGTTTTCTAAATTTGTTTTGTTATCTTTTCATGTTTTCCAAGTTTACTCGATTGCTTTTCATTGGATCTCGTAGAGAATCCAGGATTTCATGGAAAGTTAGGGTTTCTTGACTTTCCTTAATTTACGGAAATTGATAGTGTGAATTTTGGTTCCCACAGTTTGGCTTTAGAAGGAGGGGGTACGGATTACTTTAACTCATGTCCACAAAACGCTTGATCGAAACGATGTCTGGAAATGTGGAAGACAATACGGCAGCTCGCAACAACGCTGGTAAAATAACTCAGTAGTGACTGCTCCCATCACCAACGCTTATGCATACGCCGTAGTGCTTGAAAAATTGAAACCTATTCGCGACTATTCACCAAAGGCGGAGCACCGAAACGAGCTCGCGATTTCTCTCACTAAAAAGAAAGGGAAACAATAAAATCTATCAAACCCCATAAAGTTCGTCTCATTACCGATTTTTAAAAATCTCAGCGCATTAGGGTTCGACCAAAAGATGTTTTTCGAAAACATTTCGGAAAAATAAAACTTACAATCCCAGAAATTGCGGAGAAGCCCTAGATTACTCATGGAGAAAGGAAGCACAGAAAATCGGGCGCACAACCCCCACTGTTTACTTTTTCCGAACAATTTTTTGAAGAAATGAAGTTGATCTCTATTGAATCACTCGAAACCTAAAATGGCTGACGAAAACTAAACTAAACAAAACGGGAGATTGTATCCCTCACTTCTAAAACGTTTTATGAAACCTAAAATTTTGTAAAAATTCAAGCTTAGATTCTATGTGACATATTCCGTGAATTCTCTATGATTGTCACTTAAACTTACTTCGGAAAAACTACTCAAAACCCTCTCAGATAAATCCTGCGGAAACAAGAAAATCTCTGATTAAGTTGACTCCCAATAATTTAGCTCATCATAACCAAAGTTTCAAGGCTAAAACCCAAAAACGAAATTTGGGGAACAGCCACAAAAGGTGAGTTTTCCGAAAAATGGCTCTCGTAGAGCCAAACACGAAAACACGCTTACATAACGACTTTCATAAAATTAAACTCAACAATATTTTACGAAACAGCTTTCGTAAAACAAAACTCATGACATTTTGCGGAATAACTTTCGTAAAATTAAAGCTCAACAACATTTTCCGAAATGGCTTTCGTTAAATCAAACGTGAAAATATTTTATGAAACATCGTTCGCAAAGTGAAACGAGTTAGCATTCTATGATACAACTTTTGTAGAATTTTTTTTGAAAACATTTACGAAACGAACGCACCAGCATACCATCAAAACATTTACAAAAAAACGGGCGAGGTGGACCAAACGAGCAGTCCTTTGGATCACCTTTTCGTTCTCCTTTGAATCCTGAACGAAAAGCTTTTCGTTTCGTCTCAATTGGAGTTTCCGTTGAAATTTTACGATTAAAACAAGTTGGACGCACATTGTCCAACTCGCCCCGATGGCGAGTTGGATTTATTCCCTCCAACTCGCCTCAGGGAGAGTTGGTAAATCCCTGATGAGCTTCTACTCTGTGTTCTCTTTCGAATCTTGATCGAAACGCTTTTCGTATCATCTCAATCGGAGTTTCCTTTGAGATTTTACGACAAAAAAAAGTAAGACTTGCCCAAAATCATTGGCTTGCTCCTACTCGCACTCTTGGGAATCCTACTCACCCTTACCTTCATCTTTGCTTTATCCTAAAAATATCGATCAAAATATCTCTTGTTTCATCTCGATTGGAGTTACCTTTGGAACTTTACGAAAACCGCAAAGACTTGTGTTCTCGTATGAATTCAAATTGATCCTATAAAACGGAAACATTTAACTTAACACCTTAGTCGCCTTAAATAGACGATTAATTTGAACCTTTTTATAAAAATTGACATCGTATCCAAGGTACTGTTTTTAAAAAATCTTGAAAACATTTATGTCGAAAAACGGCCCTAAAAGGTGTAACACCCGTCTAAAAGCCCACTTACGATTCTTGACGAAATCGAGCCCAATGATATTTTGACGGTCTATCTTTTATTTACGGGAGAAGATAAAAGTCAAGTTCGGAAGATAAATGTCAAGTTTCAAAGCATAAAAACCAATATCGAAAAATATGGATCGAGGAACCAAAACTGCAAGACAGGTTCGAGCCTAAAGGCGGCCACGAAAAACTGATATATTTACTATTCTTAAGGGGCGTACAAACACGAGAAGAGGAAGGGGGAATGAGCAGGAAAAATGGAGAAGAGGTATGTCCGACTTGAAAGTTTTTGAAATCAGACTTGAATTTTCATAGGAAGGTACTAAGAAATAAAAACACTTCAGCGATCGCCGTAAAACTTTAAGAAACTTAGGATCTAGGAGAATAGTCTAGCGAGCTAGGTCTTAGGCATTTTCCTGTCTTCATCTATTGTTCTGTGAATGTTCAGGCATATCTTGCAAACTAATCTAAACTCTCGGAAAAATGAGAAACGATCTCCATGCATACTCAACTCGCTTCCTAAAGAAAGAAAGAACTAGAAACCTGAACGTCGTCTTAAAACCTACTCGTTCCAAGCAATTTTATTAAAACCGACATATTATTAGTCGTCAACCCGAAACTTACAAAGTCACAATCCTAGCGTCGTCTTTAAACTGACGTGGATTGTCGATCATCCTAATCTTCAAAAGGAAAAACGTGCATAACCCTTCAAAATATCGGTTTAGCCGTTTTCTTTCGTAAAAAAAGGGAGGGATTAGGTGCGTATTCTATACTTGTATACTCCCATACTTCAAATAATATTTTTCTTGTCTTGGCATCAAGAAAACGCTTTCGACAAAGCAAACTCTCACAGCAGTAGACATAAAATCATTTAGGCAATGCGATGCCTCATAAAACCGATCATCCATACTTTCATATAACTATAACATTTTATACGGAAGAGCCTACAGGAAAACAAGACCGGTGTCATGAAAAACGACTTCGGAATGCGGAAAAGAGAATGACGAAAACACATTCCTCGTTCCCAAATATCACAAGTAATTTGCGAGATACATTCTCAATTTACTTCTATGCTATTTACTCTTCGTAAAACTTACGCCAAACATCCTTTGTATAGCCACACCAAGTTATCCGAAGGAACTTTCCGAAACAAACGTAGCAAGTTTTACAGAGAAGTGTTTTCGACGATTTACGTATAGCTAAAAACAGAGTCATATGACTCGTCTTTCTACGAATAACTAAACTTTATCTCTTCGCACTACGATCTTTTGAATATCATTCTTTAGCCATGCGGCTCGCTGGCTTCTGCCTCCCATACCCCTCGGTTCTTCTCGAGCAGGAAATCATCTCGCACGGGTTCTTTATCGAACCTCTTGGGTTTTGTCCTCATCATAAAAAAACAAAACAATATTTGTACGACTATAGGAAATATTATACGAAACATTCATCTTATGACTGATACCTAAAGTGGAAAATCATTTCTAACACCATTGGCCATCTTACCACGGAAAACTCTGCCTTGACCAATCAATCTCGACAAACGCTCTTTGGCGCACGACCAATTACGCCTTCCGATAAAGTCCAAACTGGAATTCGGCATCCTCTTTAGGAAAATTCTAAAATAACACGAACGTGCCATGGTGTAAACCGTGACCAGCAATAACCTCGGCTATGCAGCTGAACACATCCTTCAGACCGAGATAAAATATTTGAGCGACCACTGCTCCATCGAATCACTTAACGACAAAACGACAATCCACGATTAGTCTAAAGACGCCAAGTGCAAATAATTATCATATAACCCAGAATCGCAAATCATACGATAAATTCTTAATACCAAAACTTTGTTGTAACCACCAAACGGTAAACTTAAACTTGTCGACAAACGACCAAGTTCAAAATATTCTGCAGTTTACTCTAAACCCACAACGTTTTACAAGTAAAAATTGGCACATAAGTAAAAACTCGTAACAGAGCTCCTAGAGCTATACAATTCTCAGGGTCAAATTTACGCGACCTATTGGTCCTAATTCCTCGCTAGCAAATCAAACAATTTAACGTCCGAACAGGAACAATAGTTTTGGCTGTGAATATCCGCAAACAAAACAAAACGTTTTTCTACCGTAAAGTAAAAAAAAACCCTTGCGATGCAACACATCTTAAAGCCCGTGAACATTTCAAGAACGAAATGAGGCATAGGAAAGAAAGAGAGAGAGAGAGGGAGAGAGAGAGAGAGAGAGAGAGAGAGAGAGAGAGAGAGAGAGAGAGAGAGAGAGAGAGAGAGAGAGAGAGAGAGAGAGAGAGAGAGAGAGAGAGAGAGGGAGAGAGGAGAGAGAGAGAGAGAGAGAGAGAGAGAGAGAGAGAGAGAGAGAGAGAGAGAGAGAGAGAGAGAGAGAGAGAGAGAGAGAGAGAGAGAGAGAGAGAGAGAGAGAGAGAGAGAGAGAGAGAGAGAGAGAGAGAGAGAGAGAGAGAGAGAGAGAGAGAGAGAGAAAGTGAGAGAAAGAGAGAGAGAGAGAGAAAGAGAGAGAAAGAGAGAGAGAGAGAGAGAGAGAGAGAGAGAGAGAGAGAGAGAGAGAGAGAGAGAGAGAGAGAGAGAGAGAGAGAGAGAAAGAGAAAGAGAGAGAAAGAGAGAGAGAGAGAGAGAGAGAGAGAGAGAGAGAGAGAGAGAGAGAGAGAGAGAGAGAGAGAGAGAGAGAGAGAGAGAGAAGAGAGATGACGACTAGGGATTTGGTTTCTGAGATGTCTCTGTAGAGTTTTGCTTTACGTATGTGGATAGAAGAAAAAGAGAGGGTGGGGGGGGGGGGGGAGGTGCTGTATTTATAGGAAAAGGAAGGGGAAACCCTAGGTTTAACCTTAATGGACCATAGACCTAGTGGAATTTCCCTTAAAGACCAAAGAAAATTTTGGCTAGAAGTTTTGAGCTCTTATAATTCTCACATGTTAATTATGGGAAAAGAAATTCACAATGTCGATTTTAATGAACAAGAAATTCAAGAAACCCTAACTTTCCATAAGGTCCATGATTCCCTGCATAAACACACGAATACGAAAAAGAAACAATAACAAGATATCGAAAGAGAATGCACAAAGGCGTTTTATTGATTAAGACGAAGCAAAGTTACAAAGATTCACCGAAAACAAGATGGATGGCAATTAGCCAACAATGGAGAACATAATAAATAGAACAGTAAAACGTTCTAAGTATCAAACCTCGCTATTCTAGCCGCGTAGATCCTAAGTTCTCCTAAATCTAACAATAACTTCCCTCAAAACCTAATTTTTTGGATCCCCCTCTCCTTTTCTTGGCTCTTCTTCATATACGTCTCCAAATTGGGTCATCTTTCCTTTTCGGCCCATGATTCGAGTTTATCTTCGGAGAAAATCTTCCTTATCTTCTCAATTTTTCCAAAATTGTCCTCAGACTTGACAATTATCTTCTTTTCCAATTATCCTTTGCAGAAATTTGGTAGATCGTCACTGCAATCGGGTTCATTCTCATCTAAAATCGTAAGTGGGCCTTTAAAGTGGCAACCTTTACAACATCTTTTAGAGAAATCATCCTTCATACGTTTATACGATGTACGGTCCGAAAAATAGCTAACCACTCATGTAATCGAGACAATGTCGGTGTTTAAGTTAACAATTTTCATTTTACACGATTCTCTTGAAGTTTTGGCGAGAAAACAAGTTTTACGATTTTTATCATAAAACTTTAACGGAAACTCCAATTGAGGCAAAACAAGAGACGCCTTAGAAAAGATAGGACGTAGAGGATTATGAAGATGGTTTGGTCTTAGTCGCCCATGGGCGACTAGAAAATTGTTTCGTGTCTAGTCACCAATGAGCAATTAGACGTTGATCGCCTAGTTTCCCATCGGAAACTTGACAATATGTACGGTTTTTTGTTGTCCCAAAACTTTTTCTGTGTGATTTTTTGGAATGATTTTCCTTCGCTGGATAGTCTTAGAAATCTTGGACGTTGATTTCAAGATAACAGTTTTTGACCCCAATTGGTAGCCCCCTAGCTTGTAAGTTTTGATTGTTTCTCTTGCGAGTGAGTGATGGTTTAATTGGAATCTACGGCCAGAAAAATGTTTTTTGAAATAATCGTAAATATTTTATCGATTATTTTAATTGCGGAAAAAATTCTATAAGTATGAGACCTTCGTTCCTCATTCATTCCACCGTTCTCTAACTTTATATCTTTTCTTTCTTGAGAGATTTTTTTTTAATCAAAATGACTTCCTTTCATGATGAGAAAAGAAGCAATGAGTCCAGGATGGGGGATGCCCTTCAGGCGAGTTCGTCGAACTCTCCTTCTCACGGTGGCATTCCAACTCATGTGGCTGAGTATCTCACTTTTCAGGAAAATCTGACTCGCTGTGATTCTGAGGCGGGGGACTCCATCCATGTTGATCCGACAGAGCACTCCGTCCCGGTTTTTGCCTTGAACCCTGTTACCGAGTTACCATCTACCTCTCCGATCTTTCCTGAGGGTGGGGTGACTGCGGCATAGGTTTTGGCACATCCGACGGGTTCTTATACGAAACCGTTTCTGTTCCGATTCTGAAAAAGATCCTGACTCGATGCCTCCTCCTCCGGCCAAGAGAGAAATTTTCTTTCGGTTACGTGCCCTTAGTGCGACTCCTATTGTTGCGCCGAAGGGTCATAAGAGGTCTTGTACAAACCCCAAGATAACTAAGAAGAGGAGATCCGTCACAGGAAGTAAGATTGGGCATTCGCCCCTTCGGGCCTCTAGTTCGAGTTCGATAGTGCCATACAATGCTAATGTTTTTCTTTGAGACTCTTTTTGGTGTTTTATATCTTTTCTCATTTCTATTTGTCGTGCAGTTCGTGTCTTTGATCAACGGATGATTAGTGACTGCGGGTAAGAGGTCAAGCATTTTTTGAAAGAGCTTGCTGAGTCAAAAGATAGATCATTACAGCTTAAGGCGAAGTTGGGGGCTATCGCGGAAGACCATTCTCTTGAGGTATCGAGGTTGGAGAGTCATATTAGCGAGTTAGAGAGGACTCTTGGGAAGACAGCAAGTTCCTTGCTAAAGGAGAAGAAGGCTAAGAAGGCCAAGGCGTCGGAGTTGCGTCGTCTACAGCGTCAGATTGAAAACGGAGAAGGCTCGACGAGTTGCAGGGTCACAGAGGCTAAGGCCAAGTTTCAGGCTGGCTTGGCGAAGGTTGCTAGTTCCATTGACTCCCTGATTGATGTTCACGGAAGGTATCTTGCTTTGGCTGTTATCGAAGGGGGATTCCAGCTACTTTGGGGAGGAGAACTCTGTCTCCAGAGGCCAAAGAGGCCAGGCTGTCTGTTCGTATAGAAGAACTGGCAGCCGTTGACGGAGATTTCTATTTGATACACGCTGATCTGAAGTCCGAGTGCATTATTCCGCCGCTTTCGGATATCCTCAAGGGGCAGGATCATGTGGACGTTGAGCTTTGAAACGTGGTCGAGGGAGGCGCAAGTGATGCGGCTTCAGTCCCTGGTGACGTGATGGACGAGGACGAGGACGAGGTCCCATCTTTCGCGGATGGATAAGGTTATAGTCCCGTTTCAGACATTTGATTTTAATGTTTTATGTTTATGCTTGATCTGGCCGTGTGCGGCTATGTTTTATGTTTTCGGGACTGGTCGTATTATCTTTGAATCCATTCCACTTGTAACTTTTTTTAATAAATGGGACGTGATGCTTCAAAAGCGTAAGAGCGTGTGTAGGGGGAAGAATACAGATTGTCATCTCGCATATAACTCTTTGCAAATCCTCACATTCATTGTTCGTTTTTGGCGAAAGATTTGAAAAATGTTAATTTTGCGAAATCGTATGAAAGTATGAACATGATCGAAGAGACATGCTTTAGGATCTCGTATCGGTTACATATCATGCGTTCAGATGTTTGATACCAGTGTGCTGGATTTAGGGTACGACCAAGGCCTATTAACAGTTTAGAGTTTTCGGTGACTATTTCGGCTTACGTTACTCGTAGTGTTTTCGACCTGGTTTGGTCTCGATATTAAAGTATGCGATGATTTCTTGGCTTATACGACTTGTTTTGATTGGGAACCGAGCATCTCTCCAAACACAATTTTGAAGTGGTCTTTAATTTCTGACCAAAATTTTTGATTTCATTTATAGCGCGCTATTATTATAGTGTCGTATGTCGGAGAGCTATCTCTATGGGAGGAGAAGGCTGAGTCTGTTTCGGACATTGTAGTCGTTTGTTGTGATCAGTAACAAACATGATGGTAAATGTTACCGTTTCTAGTATTAGGGAAGAATAGGTGTTAGTGCGTGTGACTTTTTGGGCATCCGAGATTGAGGTTTCATCGAGGAAGGTATTTTGTCGAAAATTGGTTTCTTCAAGCGTTAGCCATGTCTCGCGATGCTGAATGTTTTTTTTATAAATTCTGCAGTTCTTGATTGAACGTGTGCGGGCTTGAAGAGTTTATCAGTTGTTTGAATAAGTTTGATGATATATATCATTTCGAAAATTGTTTGTTATTTCTCGGCGTTGTTTTAAGCGTTTTATTTGCTTGTTTGTAGCCTCAAAGTGGTACTTTGTATAAGAGGTTAGCAAGACTTATTGCAAGTCTGTCCGCGTTTTCTGCATTAGTTATTTTGTTTTAAAAATATTGAGTCCGGGCGAGCGGATATTTAGAAAAGTGGGAGTATACAAGTATGTGTATACGTACCCACTCCCCCTTTTTTAGAGAGGAGGACAGCTGAATTCGTCTTGCGCCGGATTGCCTACGTACCCATTTCGGGGATCAAGCCGTCTCGTAGTTCATTTTGTTGTGATGCAATTATTTGGTGATAGTATTTCTTGAGGTGCATTGCGTTCCATGTTCTTGAAATTTTGGCGTTGATATAGCCTATTTATTATCAGCTTCAGGCCATGTTATAGTCTCTATTTAAGGTCTATTATATGTGTCTACGCTACGTTTTAAGGTCTTTACAGGTCCAAGCATGTTTTGGAGATATATGGAGATATTTGGAGCTTTTGAAGCATTTAGAGGAGAATAATTCGTAGCTGATCATTGTGAGAGTGAAGTACACGACTGTCGTCGATCGACGACACTATCTCGGCGCCGACCGATGTTACATGAACAAGATCGATCGATGTTGCACATCTTACATCGATCGATGACCAATTCCCAGACAATCAATTTCAAACCCAAGTTAGAGTCATGACACAAGATTACAAGATTACCACTGGGTGAGTTTTGACCTAGACTTTAGTGTTTTATATTTATACTTAATTCATGGCACCAAAGAGGGCGTGCTGGCTAAGTGTGCTAGTGTGTTGGCTTGTTGGGCAAGTGTGTGTGTGTGTGCACCAGCACTCCATCATAGTTTTAGGATGTATTTAGGGAGAAGATTCATAACTCGTAAGGCAGATTTGTATTAGAACCCCGATATTTTATCTGTGCATTATATTCATATTATTATTCTTACTTTGATTATGTCTGAGTAGTTACCTATTAGATTTAGGGTTGAATGATAGCAATCATTGATTAGCCAAAAAGTAGGATTGCTAGTTAAGTTAATATCCATCAATTAAGTTGTGCTTAATGCTTGTATTCTAGAGTAGCTAACTAGAATCTTGAAAGTAGGACATGGACGACTACGATAGTGGGTTTTGTGCCAGAATAGACTCCATTGAACTAGGTTGTTAGGCGCATGAGAGACCTGGTCTAATTAGCTTGATTAACATATCAAATCTCGTTCACACTTCTTTTTGATTTCACTGTCGATCGACATAGGCCTTAGCCATCAATCAATGGTCTTTCCTTTTGCTCGCATATGAGAGGTTGAATTAAAAGGGTCAGAATAGTTAATATTTGAGTTCTAGAATATGTACATATCTGTGCATCTTATCCCCTATAATCCATGAAGCTTGAAACCCTAGATCTAACATATTTACATTTATATCTAGTTAGATTATTAGCATATTTCCATATTTACATTATTAGCATATTTCCATATTTACATTATTAACATACTTCTATATTTACATTACTAGCATATTTCCATATTGCATCTACACCTTCTGATAAGAAATATTTCTTTAACCCAATTACGTATTACCAATATATATTTTCACTTAGCTTAGTACTACACCTGATCTCTCTTGGCAAGAGTATTGCTTTGTGTGTTTGGATTAAGGGTTAATTTGACAGTTAATTGTTTAGGACATTTATACTCTGCTAGAACAGTAAACACACTGTTATCAGACGTCTTGCATGTTGGCGATTTTGTATGCACCTGGTCGGACTACTTTTATGATTTTATAATAACCTTCCCAGTTTGCTCCGAGTTTTCCTGCGTTTAGTTCAGCGGTAGTCTGGAAAACTTTGCGTAGGACTAAGTCCCCTTCCTTGAATCTGTGGTTATGCACGTTTGTGTTGTAGTACTTTGCGCCTGCTTGTTGATAAATTTGAACTCTCACAAAGGCCTCATCCCAGGTCTCATTGATGATGTCGAGATCGTCTAATAGCATCATATTGTTCAAGTATTCGCGTTCTAGGAGTAGTCTCCTACGGATTTTGGGGAACTTGACTTCCGCTGGGATCATGCATTCTGATCCATTGAGGAGGGCGAATGGGGTTTCTCCTGTTGCTTGTCTTGGAGTCGTCCGATGGGATCATAGGACCCTTCGAACTCTTCAGTCCATCAACCCTATTTCATGTCTAAGCGTTTTAAGCATATCTAGGACGGTTTTGTTAATAGCTTCGGCCTGGCCGTTACCTTGCGGGTATCTGGGAGTCGAATTGGTTAGTCGTATCTTCCATTTCTCGTAGATTGCTTTGAATCTAGTTGAAATTAACTGAGATCCATTGTCTGTTACGATTACGTATGCGATTCTGTGCATGCAGATGATATTTTTCCATACGAAGCTTTCGACTTGGGTGCCCTTTATGCTCATGTATGAATCTTTTTCGACCCATTTTGAGAAGAAATCTTTAAGACTAGGAGGAAGTGTTTCTGATTGGACTTATGCATAGGGCTGACGATCTCCATCGACCACCGCATGAACGGATATGACGCTGATATTGACAAGAGTACTTCTTCGGATTGAGGATTGTTGGTGCGTATCTTTGGCATTTTTTTGCACTTTCGTGCGAAGCTCTCGCAATCTTTGATCATTGTTGGCCAAAGGTAACCATAGTGTTTAATTTTGATTGCAAGGGATCTCCCGCCAGAGTGGGTTTCCGCAGGATCCAAAGTGGACCTCTTCCATGATATTTTCACGCTTTGTCTCATTTCACGTAGGTCATAAGTGGTCCAGAGAACCTCCATTTGTAGATTTTTCCGTCTACTAGGACGTATCGCGCGGCATGGGTATTTATTTTTCGGGCGACCCACTTTTCTTCGGGGAGCGTCCCGTTGGCGATGTACGCAAGAATTGTTTCCATCCACGGCTTATCACAACGATACTCATATTGTTCTGAATTTCCCTTGGGTTGGATGTCATCGTCGTCATTGCCTTGTGGGTTGATTAGGTTTATGATGGGGGATGTTCGCTAATGTTATTTTATTGTTTTTTAGTTTTATTATCTGTATATAAAAATTTTAAAAAATTTTATCGATTCATGAAGAGGACTATGATAAAAATTTATTATTGCCTAACCAAACTTTAGCACCATTCTTAGAAGGTTGTTTGTAGAGATTACTAGAGATACCGAAGTGGATCATCCTGCCACTATATCACACTTTCTTAGAAAGTTTGAAGGAACCAAATGTGATCTCCAACACTAATCCTGACATTATTTGCTTTCTTTGGGATTTGGTATACACTAGATCGGATTCCTTCTGCAAGTCTGGAAGGTAAAAACTGTGTGCTTCTGATTCCCCTTTCTCTCCCTTTCAGATTAAAAGAGGAGTCGAACAGGATTTAGTGGCTACAACCATTAAAGCTTGATTCATATGATCCTAGAAAGAGATAGAGGTCAAAAAGAAGTGAACAGGATCTGGTGGCAAATATCATTAGGGCTTGATTCATGGAAGCCTATCCAAATATTTCAGTCAATTAAAAAATAAAATGATACCCTCAAAAGAAGGGAGACATTGACTGAGAAGAAGTGAGAAGAGAGAGAGGAAAGAAATCAGAAAAGGCTACCTGTGTGTTCAGATACTGCAGAGGTAAGAGTCCATATGTCCTTTGATCGATACTCCCATGGTAAAGCTTGCACTTTTATTTTATGCAAATAAATGAAATCAGTAGAGGGGCGAGTCATACTAGTATTTGCTAAGTTGTTGGTAGAATGAAATTGGTTGCTATACTAGGATATGATATGTAAATTTTCTCTGTGATTGACTTGATAGGATGTGGCTGTAATAGAGTAAGTTGACAATTATACTAAAATATCATGTGAGTCTTCGCTTTTCAAAACCTTTTCCGCAGGCTTGTTTGCTTGACGACAATCAAAGGATAAGTCTAGGGGAGTTAAAGTACCCTATTTATTATCAGTTTCAGTTTCAGGCTATATTTGGGGTCTATTATGTGTGTCTAGGCTATGTTTTAAGGGCTTTGCAGGTCCATGCATGTTTCGGAGATATAAGGAGATACTTGGAGCTTTTGGAGCATTTAGAGGAGAATAATCTGTAGATGAACATTGTCAGAGTCAAAGTACAAGACTGTCGTCGATCGACGACACTATCTCAGCGTCGAACGATGTTAAAAGACCAAGATCGATTGATGTTGCACATCTGACATCGATCGATGACCAATTCTCAGACAGTAAATTTCAAGCCCAAGTTAGAGACATGACACAAGATTACAAGATTACCCTTGGACGAGTTTTAACCTAGACTTTAGGGTTTTATATTTATACTTTATGTATGGCACCAAAGAGGGCGTGCTGGCTAAGTGTGCTAGTGTGTTCGAGTGCTGGGCAAATGTGTGTGTGTGCACTAGCACTCCATCATAGTTTTAGGATTTATTTAGGGAGAAGATTCATAACTCCTTAGGTAGATTTGTATTAGAACAACAATATTTTATCTAGGCATTATATTCATATTATTATTCTTACTTTGATTATGTCTCAGTAGTTACTTATTAGATTTAGGGTTGAATGATAGCAATCATGGATTAGCCAAAAAGTAGGATTGCTAGTTAAGTTAATATCCACCAATTGAGTTGTGCTTAATGATTGCATTTTAGAGTAGCTAACTCGGATCTTGAAAGTAGGACATGGACGACTACGAGAGTAGGTTTTGTGCCAAAATAGACTCCATTGAACTAGTTTGTTTGGCGCATGAGAGACCTGGTCTAATTACTTGGTGAACATATCAAATCTCGTTCACACTTCCTTCTGATCTCACCATCGATCGACAAAAGGCCTTAGCCATCGATCGATGGTCTTTCCTTTTGCTCGCCTACGAGAGGTGGAGCGAAAAAGGTCATAATAGATAATATTTTAGTTATAGAATATTTACATATATGTGCATCTTATCCCCTATAATTCATGAAGATTGAAACCCTAGATCTAACATATTTACAATTTCATCTAGTTAGATTATTAGCATATTTCCATATTTACATTATTAGCATATTTCCATATCTACATTATTAGCATACTTCCATATTTACATTACTAGAATATTTTCATATTGCATCTACACTTTCTAATAAGAAATATTTCCTTAACCCGATTACTTATTACCAATATATATTATCACCTAGTTTAGTCTTTAGACATAAGAAATTTATTGTGTGCCATTGTTCTCTGTGGATTCGAACCCTAAGTACTACACCTGATTTCTCTTGGCAAGAGTATTGATTTGTGTGTTAGGATTAAGGGTTAATTTGACAATTAATTGTTTAGGATATTTATACCTTGCTAAAAGTGAACACACCGTTGTCAGACGTCTTGCATGTTGGCGATTTCGTATGCACATGGTCGGACTACTTTTATGATTTTATAAGAACCTTCCAGTTTGCTCTGAGTTTTCCCGCGTTTCGTTCAGCGGTATTTGGAAAACTTTGCGTAGGAATAAGTCCCCTTCCTTGAATCTGTGGCTACGCACGTTTGTTGTAGTAGTTTTCGGCCGCTTGTTGATAATTTTGAAATCTCACAAGGGCCTCCTCCTGAGTCTCGTTGATGAGTTTGAGATCGTCTAATAGCATCATATTGTTCAAGTCTTCACGTTCTAGGAGTAGTCTCCTGCGGATTTCGGGGAACTCGACTTCTGCTGGGATAATGCATTATGTTTGTTTAGGATATTTCTACCCTATTAGAACATAAAAACATACCCACCTCAAATTTGGCGTTGTTGTTGGGGAACATTGATCGCCATTAGATTTATTTTCTAGGACTTAGTCTAGGTTTGTTACTTTCAAGGTTACTGATTTTTCTTTTCTTTGTTTTTCCAGGTGCATGCAAAAGAGTACCATGAGCAACAAAGGACAAGACTTACTGTTCTCTGACCCACAGCAACTTGAACGCACGATCCGCAAAGAAAGACGACAAGCATCTATCGACGACACACTTTCAGCTTCGACCGATACCGCTTTACGGATAACATCGACTGGCATCAGAACTCAACCAGGATCTCTAGTTTACGGATAACATGGAGAAGCTTCACATTGGCTTAAGCAGTTACCACCAGGATCTTTGACATCCCGGACTGATATTAAGAACGCTTTCTTGCGTAACTTCTTTGATGACGCAAGTGAGGAAGATCTAAGGATCAAGAATGCTACTTTTAACAGGAGCCTTCAGAGTCTTTCAGAAACTCATGGATCAAATTCAAGTCATACCAAAGAGATTGTCCACATCATGGGTTCAACAAAATGCAACTTCTTAGTACTTTCTTCAGAGGTATTGGACTGCAGTATCAGATGGCTTTGGACACAGATAGTGAAGGAAATTTCAGCACTAAGAGCCCTGACGAAGCTACAAGATTGATTGAGAATCTCACATCTAGCAGCAGTACCAAGAAATCAACTCCAACAATAAGCAAGGAGAAGATTGAAGAGGTAAAAGCAAAGCTAGATAATGTCCATAACTTTTTTTCAGAAAACTGGTTACTTTTGCAGAGGTAGAAGTGATAGAGTCTGGAGACGATGATAACGAAGAAGAAGATGTGAACTACATTGATGGGAATGGTTTCCAGAGACAAGGGAATCCATGTTTCAGCAGGAATTTCTATGGTACTGGTCAAAGGAGTAACTTTAATCAGAATTCACAGCGATAACCCTCCAACTACGACATGACATATGGATCTTCCTACTACCAAAATCCTCCTCCAGAAAATCAGGGAAGCAAGATTGAAGCAATGGTTGATAGAGTCTTAGAGGGAAATTAGATGATGACTGTGGATTTCAACGGAAAGATAGATGATTTGTACCTCAACCTCAACACCAAGTTCGAAAACCTTAGCACCCATGTGAAGAAGTTGGAGAATCAAGTGATGAAAACAAGTGAGACCATTAGGAGACATGAGAGTCTGATTAAGGAGAAAATGGAGACTGGGGAAAGTCACCACGTTAACGCATTAATTGATGAGGATTTTTGGCAGGAAGTGAAACCCCAAGGCAGCAACTTTTGTGTGGAAAACTCTATATCACTCGGCAATGCCCATCCGCTTCGATAAGATAACGAGCATCGATCGACAGTGAAACCTACAGAACCGATAGCCTCATGCGAATCAAATAACATCGTTCGACACCATTCTCACGATCTCGATCGGCATAGAAACAAAAGAATCAAGCGACACTCCATGCCTGTCATCGATCAACAGCTTGGAAACCCAGTTTGATTACCCAACCTCAACGCAAGTCTGATTGTGCGTCCAACAACAAAAATTTCAGAACAGAATACAAACATGTATGAATCTACGGATCTTGATAGAGAAGACGAGGGACACTCAAAGAGGAGGCAAAAGATCCCAAAACATCAACGCAAAGAAGCCAATGAAAAGGAGATAGACGGCTTTGCTAAAAGAGTTTTTTAAATTCCTTTAGATATATCTTTTGATGAAGCTTATTATACCCACAGATTGTGGATGTTCTTCAGGAAAACAGATGATGGCATAGAAACAAAGAACCTATTTGAAAAAGAAAAGTGATCCTTGGAAGTTTGTGATTCCATGTTTCATCAAAGGAAACAAATACCCTAACGCCTCCGCGACACCGGATCTTCAGTGAGCATTATGCCAAAGTCTATGGCAGAGGAGTTGAACCTAAGAGTGGAGCCCTCCAATGATTTATTTACATTTGTAGACTGCTCAAGAGTGAACTCAGGAGGGACGGTAAAAGATGTTCCAGTCCATATTAACAACAGCCTAGTCCCAGTAGAATTTCATGTAATGGACATCAGGATAGATTGGAACTCTTCGTTACTACTTGGGAGAGCATTCATGGCTACTGTGGGAGCCATATGAGACATGCAGTTAAACATGTTGTATATTTTTCTAATTAATAAAAATATCTTTTATGAACCTGTTAACAAGGCTACCCTGATTGAATTATGTAATGATGCAGAGCTTGTGGCCACATGTTTCTGAAATTACGAGTGTGATGAGGAATCGGTAAATGAAGCATCAGCGATCCCCAACCCCTAAAATAGATCGACATTCTTGCACATCAGCAATCGACAGTCTTGCACATCAGCAACCGATCGATACCATGCTGATTACGATTACAACCTAGTCTACCTCGAATACAATGAAAACTACAGAGAAGAAGAGATGATCGAGTACCGAGGGCTTACTATGGGAGAGGCTGGAGTGTTTCATGTTTCCTATGAACCGGAAATCGGCATCGATCGACGGCAACCATAAGCCATCGATCGATACTGAACACGAAGCAGAAACCGAACATGATTCAGCAGAAGAACACAACAGAGAAGCTGGTTATCTATAACCAGATGAATTCGGTATTATGAGCTATGGATGACAGAATTCTAAACATCACGAAGGAGGATGTAGCAGATATACTTGCAATGGCCAACGGAGCTGGAAACCTTTTTGTGCACCGGTCTGATTATCGAGCATCGATCGACAGTAACCATAGACCATCGATCGACACCAATTGGGAATGCCAAGGATACGGTGAAGCCTACGAAGAGTTGACACAGATTATGATGAGGATGAACTTGGCTGGATATTGGATGTGAGAGTAGGTAACCTATCATCAACAAACGGCCTATCTTAGCCATCAAACGACATCAAACGTAAACGAGACCCTTCACTTGGACCAGAAGAAACAGAAGGTGGTTATCTCAAACCCAATGATTTTTGAATTTTCAGAGATGTAGAAGGACGTGCACGAGGTCTTTTGGGACAATTCTAACTCTA
The DNA here is from genome assembly GCA_905132885.1 of Moricandia moricandioides. Taxonomy (NCBI): domain Eukaryota; kingdom Viridiplantae; phylum Streptophyta; class Magnoliopsida; order Brassicales; family Brassicaceae; genus Moricandia; species Moricandia moricandioides. Next base: position 188,969 of record CAJHQQ010000176.1, read on the forward strand.
CCGAAGAAAGATGTAGCAGACGCCCTTCTCATGGCTGAACTATCAGAAATTTTCTTTGGACAACTGCAACAGCCATCGATCAAAGCACAGGTACCAACATCGATCGACAACACGGAGCAGAAGCAGGAGACATACAGCAGTGCAAATATTTATGATATTGTGCATGCAATCTACCAAGCTCAGAAGATGTCAACGGATGATTTCTATATGAGGCTTGATGATGTTTACTATCCTATAGATAAATGCCTCACGAATTTGACTACACGCATGGATGACATGAAGCAAGACATGGATACTTTTCCGAGACAGCATGCGAGTAGACCGGATGGAGTGACATCGATCGACGGCAACCTTACGACATCGATCAATACTAAGTTGAACAGACAGAAGTTCGCAGCTGAACACTACTTAGAATAAAGGTTCTCTGATATTGCTTTTTCTTAGTGCCTGATGAAGGAAGATGTTTCTCAGAAACTAGAGGAAATGTTAGACACTACAGCTGCAAGACTTAAAATGCTCCAGCGCAGTATTGAAAATCTACAAAGAAGAATGCATTTACTAGATGTTACTAAGGAGATCATAAAGAATGAGAAAATCATAGCAGATGAGGCAATCAGAAACTTCATTGGTAAATGGTTTCAGAATAGCAACAAAGATGTAGACAATTGTTTTCCAAGTGTTGATCAACCTCCTTTCTAGTCAGAGAATTCACAACGTCGAGCATAAGACTATAACCAAGCGCTGAGTGGGAGGCAACCCACTCTTTAGTAAGTTTTCATTTGTTTTTATTCTTCATTTATTACTAATTTTCGTATTTATTTATTTCAAAAAAATACGAGGAAGACAATCTGCATAGAGCATCGACAGACACTTGATAACTGCCGATCGACAGAGTAACCATCGCATCGATTGATAGGCACTTAACTGTGTCGATCGACGGTCACCATCAGCGAGGAGGTGTATCAGTTTTTCCTTGTTAAAATTGGTCCTTATGATTGATTTCTTCTCCAATCTCACACTGTATAAAACTTACGATAGTGTTGTTTAAGTCTGGGGGAGGTATTACTGATATTGTTTTCTATTTTGAGTTTTATAAGAAATAAGAACTTATAGGTCTAGCATCGGATCGACACCCATATCTGAACATCAATCGACGCTCTCTTACAAAGAGAGGTATCGAGTTTTATACTTAAGCTAATTACTTATGATTTAATTTTTCTAACCAATCCGGTGCGGATTGCACTGGGGACAGTGTCATTTAAGTCTGGGGGATGTTCGCTAATGCTATTTTATTGTTTCTGAGTGTTATTTATATCTATACAAGTTTTTCAAAAAAGTTTTATCGAGTCAAGAAGAGGACTATGATCAAGATTTATTATTGACTAACCATTCTACAAGCACCATTCTTAGAAGGTTGTTTGCAGAGATTACTAGAGATACCAAAGTGGATCATGCTGCCACTATATCACACTTTCTTAGAAAGTTTAGAGGAACCGAAGTTGATTTCCAACACTAATCCTGACATTATTTTCTTCCTTTGGGATTTGATATACATTGGATCACTCCTACAAGTCTGGAAGGTAAAAGTTTGTGTACTTCTGATTCCTCTCTCTCTCTCCCCTTCAGATTAAAAAGGGATTCAAACAAGATTTGGTTGCTTCAACCATTAAAGCTTGATTCATATGTTCCTAGAAAGAGATAAAAAAAAGTAAAAAAGAAGTGAACATGATCTTGTGGTAAAAACCATTAGGGTTTGATTCATGGAAGCCTATCCAAATGTCTCAGTCAATTAAAAAAATGATACCCTCAAAAAGAAGGGAGACATTGACTGAGAAGAAGTGAGAAGAGAGAGAGGAAAGGAATCAGAGAAGGCTGCATGTGCGTTCAAATACTTGCAGATGTAAGAGTCCATGTGTCCCTTGATCGTTAATCCCAAGGTAAAGTCTGCACTTTATTTTATGCAAAGAAATAAAATCAGTAGAGGGGCGAGTCATACTAGTATTTGCTAAGTTGGTAGAATGGATTTGGTTCCTATACTAGGATAGGGTATATAAAGTTTCTCTGTGATTGGTTGGATAGGCTGTGGTTGCAATAAAGTAGGGTGACAGTTATACTTAGACAATATGTGAGTCTTCACTTTTCAAAACATCTTTCAGAGGCTTGTTTGCTTGAGGACAAGCAAAATGTTAAGTCTGGAGGATTTGATATAGCCTATTTATTACCAGTATTAGACCATGATATAGACTCTATTTAGGCTTTGTTATGTGTGTCTAGGCTATGTTTTGAGGTCTTTACAGGTCCAGGTACGTTTTGGAGATATTTGGAGTTACTTAGAGCTTTTGGAGCATTTGGAGAGGAATAATCTGTTGTTGATCATTGAAGAGAATTGAAATACGAGATTACCATCGATCAACGATACAATGTAGGCGTTAACCGATGTTAAATGACCAATATCGATCGATGTTCCACATCTGCCATTGATCGATGTCCAGTTTGGAGACATCCGACTTTCAAGCCCAAGTTAGAGACATGACACAAGATTATAAGATTACCCTTGGACGAGTTTTAACGTAGACTTTAGGGTTTTATATATTTATACTTTATGTATTTCACCAGAAAAAGGGGGGAGGGGGGGGGGCAAGAGCTTGTGTGTGTGTGCATGTGTTAGGGTGCTAAGTGTTCTAAGTGTGCATTGGAACCCCAATATTTTATCTATGCATTTTATTCAGATTATTATTCTTACTTTAATTATGTATGAGTAGTTATCAACTAGGTTTAGGGTTTATCAATGATACTGATGGATTAGCCAAACAATAGAATTGATAAGGTCATTATAAGATCTATTAATATAAATGTGTTTACTGCTTGTGTTATTGAGTAGCTAACTAGAACCCTGATAATATGATAGTTAGGTGCAAGCGAGAGCATGGTCTACTACCAGAATCTATTATGTTGAGCTAGGTTGCTAGAAACAAACGAGAGTTGATTTAGTCAATCTAGTGAACTTATCAAATTAGGTCATAACGCTTGACTCAAGAAACCATCGATTGACACAGGATCATTGCCATCGATCGACGGTCGTTATGTGTCAACAAGCGAGAGCTGAGATATTGGACTTAGTCAATAGATTAGGGGCGCATGCGAGAGCTGGTGTCTTTTACATTTGATTTCGAGTTCAATGATTAAATACCTTTAACTTCTATCTACTATAATCCACTTGCCTGAAATCCTAGATCTAGCATATTTCCATATTTACATTACTAGCATATTTCCATATTTACATTACTAGCATATTTCCATATTTACATTATTAACATATCTCCATATTGCATCTATACCTTCTAATAAGAAATATTCCCTTGACCTGATTACTTGCTACCAATATATATAGTTACCTAGCTTAGCCTTTAGAAATAAGAAATCTATTGTGTGTCATTGTTCTCTGTGGATTTAATCCCTAAGTACTACACATGATCTCTCTTGAAAAGAGTATTATTGTTTTGTGTGTTAGGATTAAGGGTTAATTTGACAGTTGTTTGTTTAGGATATTATTACCCTATTAAGCATAAAAACACACCCACGTCAACGGGGAATTCTAGTGGGGGCAAATTGATCGAAATTCTGAGCCAGATTTTGAACGAGGTTTTGGTATGCATCCATCCTCTAGTCTCTTGCTTCGTATTCCCCGCTGTATTGCTTTACTAGTTGGGAGTCGCAATACGCGTGGATATTACGTATTATAAGGTCATAATCTAGCCGCAAACCTGCAACGAGAACTTCGTACTCAGCTTCGTTGTTTGAAGCGTGAAAATTAGTCTAAACGATTGTTCCAACATTTCTCCAGCCGGCGACGTGAGTCGAATTCCAATCCCCGAGCCTTGTTTGGATGATGACCCGTCGTCATAAAGGGTTCATGTCGAACTTGATTCTTGGTTCGTGATACCATCCGTGTGGAGCTATACCAAGAAATCGTCTAGTACTTTCGACTTTGCACAAGTTTTTGACTTCCCACTTTGCTAGCCTCCTTGAGTGGCTGGGCTATGCAGAATCGTTCGTAGCGGGAATGATGTGACGACTATCATTGTGTGCGATTGGAAGTAAGGTTTCAGTTTTCGTACAAACATCACGATAGCGAGTGCCAGCTTTTCCATTAGAGGGTACCGCGTCTTGGCATCCAGCAAGGTTTTACTTACATAAAAAAATTGGTTTTTGCTTGCCGTGTTCTTCTCTGATGAGAACACCGCTTACAACCACCTCGGATATTGCAATGTATAGAAATAAAGGCTCCACTTCAAGGGTTTTGCAAGAACTGGGGGAGTGGCCAGGTAATACTTTATCTGTTGGAAAGATTTTTTGCATTCCTCGGACCACTTGAATTTTTTGTTCCCTTTTAAGGTGTCGTAGAAGGGTAAGCATTTGCCCGTTGATCGCGAGATGAAGCGATTCAGCGCTGATACTCTTATTGTTAACCGTTGTACTTCTTGCTTTGTCCTTGGTGAGGCCATTTCAATCAGCTTATTGACTTGTTTCGGGTTAGCATCGATTCCATGATATGTGACTAGATATCCAAGGACCTCTCCTGATGCCACTTCGAACAAGCATTTGGTCAGGTTTAGTTTCACGTTATGCAGGTTTAGTCTTTCGAAACATTCCTGCAGGTGGGCGACGTGATCACATCCTTTGAGAGATTTTACGAGTATATCATCGATGTAAACTTCCATATTTTTCCGAGTTCCTCGGAGAACATACGGTTTACGAGTCGTTGGTAAGTTGCGCATTCGTTCTTGAGGTCAAAAGGCATAACCTTGCAGCAATAGGTGCCGCGATATGTGATAATGCAGTTTTCTTGCGGTCGTCGGGATTCATCATAATTTGGTTGTATCCCGAGAAAACATCCATGAAAGATAGGATCTTGTTCCTTGTCGTTGCCTCTGCCAAGTGATCGATTTGTGGTAATGGGAAGCTTTCTTTCGTACATACCTTGTTGAGATCAATGAATTACATGGTTTGTTTATTGTTCTAGTAGGGTATAAATATCCTAAACAAATAACTGTCAAATTAACCCTTAATCCTAATACAAAACAATAATGTTGCCAAGAGGGATCAGGTGTAGTACTTAGGGATCAAATCCACATAGAGTAATGACACACAATAGATTGCTTATTTCTAAAGAATAAAATAGGTAGATATATATATATATCAGTAGTTTTTAATCAATTTAAGGAAATATTCCTTATTAGAAGGTGTAGATGCAATATAGAAATATGCTATTAAACTAAATAGATGCAAATGTAAATGTGCTAGATCTAGGTTTTCAAGCTTAAAGGATTATAGGGAATATGAAGCACGGGAATGTAAATATTCTAGAAATCATATATTAACTATTCTGACCCTTTTGACTTCAACTCTCATGTGCGAGCAAAAGGAAAGACTATCGATCGACGACTAAGGCCTGATGTCGATCGAAGGTAAAATCATTAGGAAGTGTGAACGAGATTTGATATGTTCACCAAGCTAATTAGACCAGCTCTCGCATGCGCCTAAAAACCTAGTTCAATGGTGTCTATTCTGGCACAAGACCTACTCTCGTAGTCATCCATGTCCTACTTTCGAGATCCTAATTAGCTACTCTAGAATGCAAGCATTAAGCACAACTCAATTTATGGATATTAACTTTAACCTAACAATCCTACTTTTGGGAATCAATGATTGCTGTCATTCAACCCTAAATCTAGTTGATAACGACTCAAACATAATTAAAGTAAGAATAATAATATGAATATAATGCAGAGATAAAATACTAGGGTTCCAATACAAGTCTCCCTAAGGAGTTCTGAATATTCTCCCTAAAAACTCTAAAACTATAGAGTGCTTGTGCACCCTGCACACATGCACTTATTCTCTCACCCCCCTCACTCACTCACACACACACACTCTCCCTCTTTTGGTGTAATACAAATATTATAAATATAAAACCCTAAAATCTACACCAAAACTTTTCCAGAGTTAATCTTGTAATCTTGTGTCTTGTTTCTATCTTGGGCTTGGGATTAGCTGTCCGCGAATTTTTCATCAATCGATGTCAAGTGTTCAGCATCGATCAATCTTGGTCTTGTCCCATCGGTCGATGACAAGGTTGTGTCGTTGTCGACGACTATCTTGTACTTCAACTCTCTCAATGATTAGCTACAGATTATTCTCTTCTAAATACTCCAAAAACTCCAAGTATCTCCATATGTCTCCACAACGTACCTTGACCTGTAAATACCTCAAAACATAGCCTAAACACACATAATAGACCTCAAATAGAGCCTATGACATGGCCTAAAACTGGTAATAAATAGGCTATATCAACTCCTCCAGATTTAACTTTTTGCTTGTTCTCAAGCAAACAAGCTTGTGAAAGAAGTTTTGAAAAGCGAAGACTCACATAATGTCTAAGTATAACTGTCACCCTAATTTTTTGCAACCACATCCTATAAAGTCAATCACAGAGAAACTTTATATGCCCTATCCTAGTATTACAACCAAATCCATTCTACCAACAACTTAGCGAATACTAGTCTGACTCGATCCTCTACTGATTTCATTTCTTTGCATAAAATAAAAATACATGCTTTACTTTGCGAGTACCAATCAAAGGATATATGGACTCTTACATATGCAAGTACCTGAACACACATGTAGTCTTCTCTGATTCTTTTCCTCTCTCTCTTCTCACTTCTTCTCAGTCAATGTCTCTCTTCTTTTGAGGGTATAATTTTATTTATTAATTGACTGAGATATTTGGACATGTTTCCATGAATCAAGCCCTAATGGTTTTGCCAACAGATCATGTTCACTTCTTTTCGACCTTTACCTCTTTCTAGAATCCTATGAATCAAGCTTGAATGGTTGTAGCCACCAAATCCAGTTCGATCCTTTTATATCTGAAGGGGAGAGAGAAGGAGAATCAGAAGCACACATACTTTTGCCTTCTTGACTTGCAGATAAAGTCATGATTAGTGTTGGAAATCATCTTTGGTTCCTTCAAACACTCTTTTCATAAAACCTTTTAAGAATGGTGCTAAAGTGTGGTATAGTGGCAGGATAATCCACTTTGGTATCACTAGCAAACTCCGCAAACAGCCTTTTAAAAATGGTGATAAAGTGTGGTTAGTTAATAATAAATCTTAATCACGGTCATCTTCTGGAATCAATAAAACTTTTTGAAAATTTTATATACCGATAATAAAACTCAAAAATAAATAAATAGCGTTAGCGAACCTCCACCAGACTTAAATTATATTTCCCCGAGGGTAATCCGCCCCGGATTGGTTTGGAAAAATCAAATCATAAGTAAATAGTATATGTAGAAAACTCGATACCTCTCTCTGTAAGAGAGCGTCGATCGATGGTACGCGGGTTTGGTCGATCGATGGTCGATGGTGCCTCAATGGGGTCGATCGATGGTAGTTTAAATAGTCTGTCGAAACAAAGTAAATCTCTACTCTGCTCTATGTTTCCTGCTATCTCATAGACATAGCAATCGTTTATGCATGTTCAGGTAAACATATGTAGCTGTACTCAAACATAGTAGCTCTTTCTAGAGCTTCTCAGATATCTTCTTCTTGCACATTAACAACTCTTCCATTTGTAGCTCGTTCATTTCCGTTCTCATCTCTGTAGATTCCATACTCATCTTTCTTTTCCCAATAGAAAATTCTTCTGCCATTAGCATCATAACTCTTTGTCCATGCTCTACGCGACCGTCTATCAGTTGTGGGTTTATCCAATCGACTGATTGTGGATTTCCTGAACTAAAAGGATCGGAGGTACAAAAATGCTTCACCCCTTGAATGGTTTCGATAAATGCATAATGGCTGTCGTCGATCGAATCTTGATGTTTGGGGATGTACAAATCATCATGGATTAGCGCCTTCTTCTGTTCCTCGATCTCGATCGATGCATGTACTCGAGGGTCGATCCATGGCTGTTGTCCAAACAAAGTTCCTGATCCAGTAACAATAACAAGGGCATCTGCCACATCCTCTGTTGGGGTCAAATCGGTCACAACGGAATCAACGCCTAAAACTTCCCGAAAAATGTCCTCTTTTAGAAAAGAGGATATAATATTTCAAAGAAAAGACAAGCAGGAAAAACAAAATTAAGTTTCTTATGAATTCATACGGTAAGTCCTCGGTAAAGCTAGATCTAAGCCTCAAACAAACGGATCCCGAGCATCGAAACAACGAAATGACTGTAAGGCTCGATCATCCAACACGCCCGTTAGGCGATTTGGACCAAACAAGACGGTCAACTCGCCCATTAGGCGAGTTAGACCAACCAAGATGGTCAACTCGCCCGTTCGGAGAGTTGGACCAGCCAAGATGGTCAACTCCCCCGTTCGGCGAGTTGGATTAACCAAGATAGTCAACTCACCCATTCGGCAAATTAAACCAAACAAGACGGTCAACTCACCCATTTGGCTAGTTGGACCAACCAAGAAGGTCAACTCGCCCATTCGCCGAGTTGGACCAACCAAGACGGTCAACTCGCCGAACGGGTGAGTTAGACCAACCAAGACGGTTAACTTGCCCATTCAGTTAGTTTGATCAGTCCAACATGCCAAACGGGCAAGTTGGACCAGTACAACACGACAACGAGCGAGTTGGACCAGCACAACACGAAAAACGAGCTAGTTGGACCAACCAAGTTGGTTAAATCGCCTATTCGGCGAGTTGGACCAACCAACGCCTGAAACTTCCCAGAAAATGTCATCTTTTAGAAAGAAGGACATAATATTTTAAAGAAAAGATGAGCGGGAAAAACAAAATCAAGTTTCATATGAATTCATACGGTAAGTCCTCGGGAAAGGTTGTTTTAAGCCTCGAACAAACGGATCCCGAGGATCGAAACAATGAAACGAATTTAAGGCTTGATAATCCAACATGCCCATTTCGCCAGTTAGACCAAACAAGATGGTCAACTCGCCCATTCGGGGAGTTGGACCAGTCAAGTTGCCCGTTCGGCGAGCTGGACCAACAAAGACGGTCAACTCGCCCATTCGGCGATTTGGACATACGAAGATGGTCAACTCGCCTGTTCATCCCATTCAGCGAGTTGGACCAACCAAGACGGTCAACTAGCCCATTCGTCGAGTTGGACCAAGTAAGACGATCAACTCGCTCGTTCGGCAAGTTGGACCAGTCCAACTCGCCCCCGAGGTTAGTTGGGCCAAACATAAACTAGATCTTATGCTTTCCGTAGAACCTCGGCGGATCCACCCCTCGTTTTGTCTCGATCGGAGTTATCGCTGGGATTTTATGATAAAAACCGCAAAGATTCTTTTCCCCGAATGAAGTTCATGGTTATCGTATAAACGGCAGCGGTTAACTCAACAACAAAGTTGTCTAAACTATACGAGAAGTTTGAAATTCCTAGCTAAAGCGACGTTGTATCAGTAAACGTTCTTTCGAAGAAATCATAAAAACGTTTTAAGTCAAAATACGGCCCAAAGAAGCCTAGAACGAGGCTAAAGACTCACTTGCGATTTTATACAAAATTTAGCCCAGCAATTTCATGACGGTGTATCTTTACTCACATATGAAGATAAATCTCGCGAAATCATAAGATAAATGTAAATTTTCCAAGATAATGATGAAGATCGAGATAAAAAAGAATATTTCCGCGAAGCGATAAATTCGACCTATGGGAAAAAAAGGAAAGGGGAACCGACCCAGAGGCATATATAAGGGGATATAAATCTAATGGCACAGGCATCTGAAGATTTAGAGCTAGAGAAACTCTGTTACCTTATAAGAACTTAGAACATAGGTGGCTAGAAGAACAGAGTTATACTCAGACGTTTCTCCATCTTTGTTCGACGATCCTGATTTCCTTAGACGCTATAACTCATTGCACTTAGAAACCCCAAGATTTATTCTCAACAAGCTCGGTTTATATGACTGGCACTCGATTACCAGACAAACTTTCTCCGACAATTCAATCTTTTGGTCCATTCATTTAATTGACCTACATTCAGCTTGATCCTCGAAAGGGGTACGTAGGCAGCCTTTCATAAGGTTCAGTCCGAAATCAATCAAAACCTTTTCTCATATCTTTTTCGTCTTTTTTATGGAGCTGCGACTCAACTAGGTTTAAGGTTCTTGGTTTCTAGAACTAGGTAACTCGCTAACAGCTCTTGTGGCCGAAGCTTTGAAAATCCTTTGTAATGATCACAACGCTCCTACGCGGATTCGAAATAAGATCTACTTTTTCCATAGATCCGTTTTGTTATCTTTTCATACTTTCCACGTTTATTGATTACTTGTCGTTGGCTCTCGCAGAGAATCCGGGGCCTCAGGGAAAGTTAGGATTTCTTGACTTTCCTTAATTTACTGAAAACCGACGGTGTGAATTTCGGTTCTCACATCCTCCTTTGGTATGTTTAGAATTTTGCCATAAAGATCTCGTGCACGTCCTTCTGGGTCTCTGAAAATTTAAAACTCATTTGTTCTGAGATAACTATTATTTGCATCTTCTATTCTTGGCTCTGGTTCTAGGTTGCGTTTGATGTCATTCGATGGCCAAGATATGCCGTCGATCAATGCACTATTAATTTCTTTCGCATTCATTACCCAACCAGCTTCTTCCAGTCCTAAGCCGCGGGACTCAATTAGCTCTTCCTCCTTGTAATCTGAATTGTATTCTTCGTAAGCTTCACTGAATCCTTTTTATGCCTGGTGGGTGTTGATCAATGGTAATTGGTGACCATCGGTCGATGCCTGAGTATCAGGCTATCGGCCAAAAATATTTCCAGCTCCATTAGCCATCCAAGTATATCTGCCAGCTCTTCTATCGTGACATGTAGAATTCTGCCATCCATAACTCGTGTGTGACCATTTGGAACTCTCATAATGTCGAACTCGTCTGGTTGTAGATAACCATATTCCCATTCGCGTTCCGCTGCTGACACTAGTTCGGTTATTAAGTGACAACCAGTATCGATCGATGGTGAATGGTTTCCATCGATTGACGTCGAGTTAACGAGTTGATGGGAAATATAAAAATGATCAGCTCGTCCATAGCTGTGTACAAGAGGTAGGCTGTGTTGTAGCAAGGGTCGATCGGTTTTGAATGGTGAGTGTGATCGATAATGAGGCTTGGGTGTCGATCGATGGTGTTGGTTGGGTGTCAATCGATGTCCATTCTTCCGATACCTCGTAGGACTAATAATCGAAGAAAAATGTGGCCACAAGTTCTGCCTCTTTGCACAATTTCGTGAGGGAAAGTTTATTCTTATAAATTTCATAATAAACATTATCACTACAAAAAAAGTTACTATTCATAGCACATTGTTATAGCACGCTTTACCGAACTGCTGTTGTTGATGAGTGAATTTTTTTTTAGTATAGGTTAGCATTATATAAATGCTATGATAGAGTTTTGGTAAGCGGGAAGCTAAAAACAGCTTTTCCACGAAACACTTAGTAAATATTTTCTGTTTTCCCTCTCTCTCTTCCACATTCCCTCTCTTCTCTCTCATTTCCCCCCTTTCTCGACAAAACCCTAAGAGAAATCAATCTGAATTCTCCATCTCCATCTCTGGTTCTCCATCTCTGCCTCGATTCTCCATCTCCGCCTCAATTCTCCATCACTCTCCTTCATCGCCGCTTCTCCCAGCTCCGATTCATCTCCTCTGCTACATCTCTTAGGTATAGGAAGTCATAATTTCTCCATATCTGTCGGTGTTAATCTGAAATCGAAGTTTTATTTTTTTTTGTTTTAATTTCTTGGTTGCTTTGATATGTTGGTTGCTTTGATGCTCTGAATATTTTTGCTTTGGTTGGTATCGTTTCATGCTCTGAATATTTTTGCTATATCATTACATGCTCTGACTTGCTTGTGCTACATATGTATGCATATAATGTTTTTTTGTGTTATGTTATAAGTTCGTTTCATTACAAAAGGTTTCAACTTATGTTCGAACACATCATTATGGACAGAGCTTGGGTACATCTAAACAGGTAATGAGCTTAAGCGTATATCTCATGTTTCTTTTGGTGATTACTGACTTAACTTGACTAATTTTGTTTTTCTTTTGATTGTTAATGGCAGAGTTGATCCTGGATATGAGATAGGGGCTTCAAAGTTTGTCCGGGATGTGGCTTCAGCAATGGGAGGGGTTGATGTTATTGTATGTCCGTGTATTGACTGTCGTAACATAGTTCGACATTCAGCAAGTGTGGTAGTTGATCATCTTGTTACTAGGGGTATGGAGGAGGGTTATAAGAAGCGGGCTGATTGGTATCTACATGGAGAGTTAAACGCAGAGGTTGCTGATGAAAGCAAAGGAAGTGAGTGGAACGATGAGATCTATGGGTTGTTCAGAGCTGCTGAGTGTTTTGATGAAGAGTTAGCTGGTATGGGGAATCTATCTGATATGGCAGAGGGAGAGGACAAGAAAGAAGATGAGTTCTTGTCAAAGCTAGCTGACGCTGAAACACCATTGTATCCGAGCTGTTCAAGCCATAGCAAGTTATCTGCAATTGTTTCTTTGTTCAGATTGAAGACTCAGAATGGATGGTCTGACCAGAGCTTCAATGATTTGCTAGAGACCTTGCTAGACATGTTACCTGAAGAAAATGTCTTGCACACATCACTCTATGACGTGAAGAAGTTCTTGAAATCATTTGACATGGGCTACGAGAAGATCCATGCTTGTGTCAACGACTGCTGCCTATTCAGAAAGAGGTTCAAGAAGCTCGATAAGTGTCCTAAATGCAAGGCTTCAAGGTGGAAGACTAATGTCCACACGGCTGAGACGAAGAAAGGCGTCCCACAGAAAGTTCTCCGTTACTTCCCTGTAATACTAAGGCTGAAGAGAATGTTCCGGTCTCAAGAAATGGCCAAGGATTTGAGGTGGCACTTTACCAACAAAAGCAGTGATGGAAAGCTGCGTCATCCTGTAGATTCTGTGACATGGAATCATATGAATGCCAAATACCCTACGTTTGCAGATGAAGCAAGGAACCTGAGGCTGGGACTTTCAACAGATGGATTCAATCCATTCAACATCAAGAACTCGATGTATAGTTGCTGGCCTGTTCTGCTAGTTAACTACAACTTACCTCCAGACCTGTGTATGAAGAAGGAGAACATCATGCTTTCTTTGCTGATTCCTGGTCCACATCAGCCTGGTAATAGCGTAGATGTGTATTTAGAACCCTTAATCGACGATCTTAACACTCTGTGGAGCATTGGAGAGGTAACATACGACGCTCTAACTCGATCAGCTTTTACACTAAAGGCGATGCTGCTTTGGACAATCAGCGATTTTCCAGCTTATGGGAATCTATCAGGCTGTAAAGTAAAGGGGAAAATGGGTTGTCCGTTATGTGGAAAAAATACAGAGAGCATGTGGTTGAAGTTCAGCAGAAGCATGTGTATATGGGTCATAGAAAGGGTCTGCCACCAACTCACAGTTTTAGAGGAAAGAAGAAATGGTTTGATGGAAAAGTAGAACAAGGGAGAAGGGGAAGAATACTTACTGGGTGTGATATTTCTCAGCATCTGAGAAATTTTCACAATGATTTTGGAAATTACAAACGGTCTGCCAGTAAGAGAAAAATGATGCAAGGTTCAACTGATTTAGGGTCTGATATTGAGGGTATGTCGAGTGAATCAGATGAAGAGGAAGAAGTAGTAGTAGATGAGGATGAGTTATCTAGATGGAAGAAGAGGTCAATATTCTTCAAGCTACCTTATTGGGAGGTTAGATTATTATTTCATTTACTTATTTTTTTTCCTCATCACTGTTATTTTCTTAACTTTAATATGATGTTTTGTTTCTCATGTGTAGGAACTTCCGGTGAGGCACAACTTAGATGTAATGCATGTGGAGAGAAATGTTGCTGCAAGCTTAGTTTCAACGTTGTTGCACTGTGGGAAATCTAAGGATGGTCTTGCCGCTCGTAAGGATCTGGAGGAGCTTGGTATTAGGCCGGATTTCCACCCTAGAGTGCAAGGAAAAAGAACCTATCTCCCTCCAGCACCGTGGTCTTTGTCCAAGCAAGAAAAGAAGATATTTTGCAGGCGTTTATTTGACTTCAAAGGGCCAGATGGATATTGTTCTAACATATCAAGAGGTGTCTCGTTGGATGACTGTAAATTCTCTGGTCTGAAATCACATGACTACCATGTTTTGAAGCAACAACTTCTGCCGATTGCACTTAAAGGGTTGCTGCCAAAAGGACCGAGGCTTGCAATTTTTAGATTATGCTCTTTCTTCAATCTGTTGTGTCAAAGAGTGATTGACATGGAGAAGCTTCTGGTTATGGAAGCTGAGATTGTTGAGACTCTGTGCTTGTTTGAAAGATACTTTCCTCCAAGTTTGTTTGATATCATGCTTCATTTGACTGTCCATCTTGGAAGAGAAGCTCGGCTTGGTGGACCAGTCCACTTTAGATGGATGTACCCGTTTGAAACGTAGATATATATGAATTTTTTTTCATTATGCTACACTAAAAATCAAAACTGACATTTGCTATTTGATTCAGGTACATGAAAGTCCTAAAAGACTTTGTTAGAAATCCTGCAAGACCAGAGGGCTGCATAGCTGAGTGCTACCTTGCGGAGGAATGTATCCGGTTTTGTAGTGAGTCCTGAAGAAAACAACAAATGTTCAAGAGAAACAGGATAGAAACACAGAGTATGAGAACAATTCTGTCTTAGAGGGCCGTCCAATAACCACTGCTACTTCAGTAACTCTCACGGAAACGGAAAAGAAAATTGCTCATCTTGCTATCATCCAAAACATGGCTCTGGTCGAACCTTATGTAGAGTAAGTAGAAATTAATCTTTCATTACATAATTTTTATTTACAATCAACAACTTTTTCTAATTTATTTCTATTTTGATCTGCTACTAGTGAGCATCTACAATATTTACAAGACACAAATGGAAGGTGTCGGCGAGATGCATCAACGTTATGGAGTATGCATACTAAGAATTTTGCTTCCTGGCTAAAAGAGAAGGTACTGAATTACATTATACAATTCTCCTCTTATACACTGCCTACTATATTGGTTAATGACTTGTTATTTCTTTAACAGGTGCCTCTTGATTCTACATAACATGACGACACACTTAAGTGGATAGCTTATGGTCCACGTTGTTCTGCGAGATCATATACAAGATTCATTGTTAATGGGCAGAGGTTTCACACAGTGTCAATTGATAGGAAAAGTCAGAATAGTGGAGTCTATTATGAGGCTACAGCAGTGTGTAGAGCTAGTGCAAAAGATACATCACAGGTGGTAGACTTAGTATCTTACTACGGCAGGGTGACAGACATCATTTTGATCGACTACAATGTCTTCTATGTTCCTCTGTTTCGATGTCAATGGGCAGTTAAGGGTAACGGAGTAAAGATCGAAGATCGTTTTACACTTGTGAACATGAATCAAAGTCAAGCCTCCTTTGCAAGTGACCCTTACATTCTAGCATCTCAAGCGAAGTAAGTGTTTTACTCCAGAGAAGATGAGTCATCAAATTGGTATATTGTCATGAAAGGTCCTTCTAGAAGATACAGTAAGGAAGATATTCAAGAGGGAAATGCAGATATAGGGCCATTACCGTCGGATGTTGACTTGGATGTTGACATTGATGATACTGAGAATGTCAGAACTGATTGTGAAGGGATATATGTGTGACGAAGTTGCTTTATTGACATTGTTTTTGATTGTGTTACTTGCTTGGTCATTGTATGCTTGTCTGGTTGTTTCTTGTTTTGAGGTTGTAGTGTGATTGTTTCAGTGTTCTGTTGAGTATGAAGTTAACTATGTATTTCTTATTATGTTTCAGGTGAATTAAGATGGGACGTGCAAAGAAGACTAAACGTGGAAGGAGAAAAGCAAAGAAGCCAAAAAAGGCAGATGACGAAGTTGAGTTCGTTGGTACTGTCCAAACACATGAAGAAGAAAATGAAGAGGAACGTGTGGAGGAGCAAGAACAGGAAGACGAACGTGTGGAGGAACAAGAACAGGAAGACGAACATGTTGAGGAACAAGAACAAGAAGAGGAACATGAGGAGGAGCAACAACAGGAAGAGGAGCCTCAACCAGAGCAACATAATGGCGACGAGCCTGAAGGAGAGATAGAACATACTCAGGAGGCTGAAGGTGGAACCTCCCGTAAGAGAAAGCGTGGTCCAACAATGATGAGAGACCTAGCCAAAGATCCAAATACCAGAGTTCATGTCGATTTCACTTTTATGGGAGAAGCTTATGGTCCTGGTTCAGTCAAGCTATCTTCATATTTGGGTCCGTTGGTAAGGGAGCACGTGCCTGTTACAGTTGAAAATTGGAAAAAAATTAGTGAAGAAGTGAAGACAGTTCTTTGGAAATCAGTCCAGGTGACAGTTTCTAAACAATGACAGCATGTATATTTATGAACAGACATCAAGTTATTGATTTTTGGTTGGCTAACTACGTGTGCAGGCAAGGTTTGAAGTTGATGAGGACCACCAAAGGGTTGCAGTTCTTAAGCAGATGGGAGCCTTGTGGAGATCATCCAAGTCACGTCTAGTTACCCAAATCAATGAAGCTGAAAATAACCAACAAAGGATGAATCTCAGACCTAAGAATGTTCATCCAACTGAGTGGCGCAAATTTGTGAAGCTAAAAACAAGCCAAGAATTCAAGGTATACATTCTTAGATGAATAATATCGTTATTACTAACTAGATTAATAAGATCGTTATTACAAAATGATAGGTTCTGAGTGATAGCTACAAAGAGAGGAGAAGCAAACAGATTCCTCACACTTGTAGTAGAAAGGGAATGGTTAGACTAGCAGAAGAGATGGTAAGCATATTTATCTCAGATTTTGGTTTCCTTTTTTATCTGTAGACAAGGCTGTTGACATATAATTTTGCAACAGAAAAATAGTTCTGAAGACAAATCTGAAGTGTCGAGACTTAAAGTCTGGGTGAGGTCACGTACAAGAAAAGATGGAACTCCCATCAACACAAATGCTGCTGAGAAAATTGTAAGTTTATAACATAATCTGTTCCTCCAATTAAGACAATCTTATAACTTTTTCTGTTAATTGTAATGTGGTCTACATAAAAAGACAGCTGGCATTGTTAAGCGTGGTAGTCAGAGTGGAAAAAATCTGGATGAAGATACGCTCATCCAGGTCTTAGGACCTGATAATCCTGGTCGTATGAGAGAGATGGGGAGGAATATTAGTAAGACGAAATTAGCTTGCTTCAATGTCAACCAGAAGTCAATTTCTGCAATGCAACAGACACAAATTGATCTCATGCAAAAGGTTACCGAGCTACAGTCTGAACTTGCGAAAGTAAAAAACCAGGTTAGTTACATCTCCAAGAATACGTAAAGATATGTGCTTATCACATAATAATAAGCTTTTTGTTGGGTTTATGTTACAGAGAGATGACAATGAAATGGGTGAAAACTCGGCTGCAAGAGTAAGTAATTTATATGAGATCAATGGCATTTTTTTCTACTTTACAGTACTCTTATACTTTTACAACTGAACATTTAACAGAGTGTGAACAAGATACCACATAAGAAGTGTCTTCTCATTGACTGGGCTGATGAAGATGGAAACGTTGCTGAGGGTCGTATCATTTCTTCTGACCCTGAAGACATAGTGAATGACAGTCGATTAAGTCCTAATGATGTTAAAGTCTTGGTTGATGAAGCTACTGAACCTGAAGCATTCCTCTGGAGACCTGCGACTAACATGTGCACAATTAAGGAAGCTGTTGGTCATATTATTGCATGGCCGAAAAAAAATGCGTGGAACTAGGTTTGGGGCTTGAACATGAAGACATTGCACCACTGGTAAATGTTTTTCATTCTTGCAGTTACATAGTTAATAAGGTCATTATTTCGCCTATGATAACTTCTTTTTCTGAATGTGTTTGATAGGGCTCAAGAGCAAATTCTCTCAACAAATGCAAACTTCTGGATTTGTCTGATGATAGTGTAGTTGGTGAAGGGCGTTGGCAGACAAAAGAACCTAAAGCATTGGTTAATGGACTTCCTCTAGGACCTAAAGCAGTTAAAGTATTCTTGGATGTTGTACATGAGCATGGTATGGAGTCCTACGATGGATCATTCATACCTTGAGGACTGCTTACATTCTTTTATATCATGGCCTGCTACCAAAGTTGTCTTTGACGATCCACCAGAAGCAACAAGAGGACAATCTCCTACGGGTATGAAAGTTACATCTGGTGGTTCTAAGTCGCCTACTGATACAAGTGGGAGAAAATGTGAAACATCAAGAGCAACAACATCAATTCATACTGAGGAGTCTCTTGCAACTGATCAGGTAAATTTTTAACTAATATGTTCAATCATCTGGTCATCTTAATATCTGTATTTTGAATTGTGTGCATGTTTATTGTAAAGTGTCAGCTTAAGCATGGATCACAGACAATGAAACAGAATCAGAAGTGCAAATTGATGGACATTGGTGAGAGGAAACAAGTTGTTGCTGAAGGTCGTATCCATTCAACAGACCCAACTCAAATGGTCCACTTTGTGCGGTTGGGTCTGAAAGCAGCTAGAGTGTGGGTAGATGCAGTGCTCGTAGATGATGCAGAAGTTTGGAGGAAATATGATGAAATAGAGTGTTTGAAAGATGCACACGGTTCATCAATTGCATGGCCAATTGATAAATTGGTCATATTTTAAGCTTCTGTAAGTATTCTGTTTTGTTTGTTTAAACCTGCATATGTAATTGCATAACTGATCAGAGTTTTCATTGTTGCAGAAGCTGAGGGAATGAAGAACTTAGGTCCACAATTAGCTAGTATTTAAGCTAGGCTAATGAACTTGATGTATTATATTATTGCTTATGACTTTGGTTTGTGTTTTAGAACTGCATCAGTAACACTTATGTGTAATGACTTATGTATGTGAAACTTGTTTTATGAAAGGGTTAGTTTGTTTTGAAGTTTCTGTTTTTTTTTATTACAAATTTTCAAAATGCAAATTCATAGCTCCTACACAAAATCACAATAGCTAAAAAAAGCCAGTTATGCTTGTAAATCATAGCATTAAAAATTTCATATAATGTAAACTATCATAATATATTTCTAAGCTGTTAAAACCTTTAGTATAGCACTTAACCACAACAATTACCAAAATAAGCTACTGCTATTGTAGAAGTCGATACCATGGCACGCAATAGGTATCATAATCAATTTGTAACAAAAAATAACCGTGACGTAGATTCATTAATAACATCAGCTAGTTAACACTATCGTAAACAAACATTTCGTAGCATCAAAGAAAAACGCTATTGTAGAGGGGGTACCTATGATGGCTGCCGTATACACAGCAGTCGTGAATGAGCTATCAAAACGCTAACATAGCATATAACCTACGCTAACAATGAGCATTTTTCTTGTAGTGTATGATCAATCAAGGAAAAGCACAACATGTTTGTCTTCATGTCGCATATAGCTCCTACGGTAGCCATGAAATCTCTTCCAAGTAAGAGAGAAGAGTTCCAATTGATCTGGATATCCATCACATGGAAGTCTATCGGGACCAAGACATTCTGAATTTGCAGTTGGACATCTCTACAAATACCTCTTCAATCTACTATAGAGCAATCCACAAAAATGAAAGAATCACTGGAACGCTCAAATCTCAAGTTCAACTTCTCTGCCCTAGCTTTGGGTATGATGCTTACTGACGATCCAGTGTCGCAGAGGGCATTGGGAAACTCGTGGCTTTTGGTCATACTTGGCACCACAAACTTCCAAGGGTCACTTTTCTTCTTCAGATTTATCTTTTGTTTTTTTCCTAGGATGACTCTCGGTAGCCTTGATGGCCATCATAGCTTCTGATGTACCCGTCTTCTGCTTTGGAGTTGTCATGTTTGTGACTTTTGGTAAATGAACTTGTTTTATTTCTGCATACCTTCAATCGACGCGACTACCTCTCCGTCGAACGATGTTGGAAGATTTTCCCAATTCTGCCAACTTATCAGGTACTGTCGATCGATTTTCAGTCTCTTGTGTTGATCGATGCCCGTGCGAACTGCTGAATGAACTCGGATTTTCTACAGTGATTCCTCCCTTTTGTTGCTTCTGTCTCTTGACTTCTACCCAAAAATCATCACCAATCACGACATTGTGTTGACGTTCCTGTCTAGTCTCTTCCTTCTCCTTAACCTTATCTTCGTATCTCTTAAGGGTTTCACATTCTGGATCACTTGATTCTCTAGCTCCTTCACACGGGTGTTGAGGTCTTCGAACATTGTGTTCAGGTGGAGGTGTACAGTGATCTTTCCGCTGTCCCTTTATTACTTTGTCTAACATAATTTTGATCCATGGATTTCTGATTGGCCTTGGAACCTATGTGCCTTTAGCAGCTTGGGCTTTAGCTTCAGGTTGAGCTATTGCAGCTTCTACTTCTGCTTTTGATTCTGTATCAGGGATTACAGCCCCCTGTTCTTCTATCTTTTGACCTGCTGCATTACACAGGTGACCGTTGAGATCACGCAAGTCTCCATTCTCGTTCTGATCCACTACAATAAGTGCAACCATGTGAACTCGTCTGCTGTCGTCGATCGATGCGGGTAGGTGTTCGTTGATCGATTCTATGTGGTCGACGTCGGTCGATGTTCGAGTTCTGTTGTCAGTCAATGCTATCTATGAAGAGGTGTCGATCGATTCTGAGTAGATATCGTCGATCGATGCTTGTCGTCTTTCTTTGCGGATTGTTCGTTCGAGCTTATATGGGTATGAGAATAGTAATTATTGTGCTTTATTGCTCCTGGTACGCTGTTGCATGTACCTGAGAAACAAAGAAAAGAAAATTTTAGTAACTTGAAAACAAACCTAGACTAAATCCTAGAAATTAAATCTAATGGCGATCAATGCTCCCTTGCAACGGCTCCAAATTTGAGACGGTATGTTTATTGTTCTAGCAGGGCATAAATATCCTAAACAAATAATTGTCAAATTAACCCTTAATCCTAACACACAAAACAATACTCTTGCCAAGAGAGATCAGGTGTAGTGCTTAGGGATCAAATCCACAGAGAGAAGTGACACACAATAGATTTCTTATTTCTAAAGACTAAGCTAGGTAGATTTACATTCAGTAGTATTTAATCAATTTAAGGAAATATTCCTTATTAGAAGGTGCAGATGCAATATGAAAATATGCTAATAATGTAAATATGGAAATATGCTATTCAACTAACTAGATGCAAATGTAAATGTGCTGAATCTAGGGTTTCAAGCTTAATGGATTATAGGGAATAAGAAGCACGGAAATGCAAATATCTAGCACTCAAATATTAACTATTCTGACCCTTTTATCTCCAACTCTTGTATGCGCGCAAAAGGAAAGACCATCGATCGACGATGAAATCAGAAGGAAGTGCGAGCGAGATTTGATATGGTCACCAAGTTAATTAGACCAGCTCTTGCATGCGCCTAACAACCTAGTTCAATGGAGTCTATTCTGGCACATAACCTACTCTCGTAGTCGTCCATGTCCTACTTTTGAGATCCTAGTTAGCTACTCTAGAATGCACGTATTAAGCATAACTCAATTGATGGATATTAATTAACCTAGCAATCCTACTTTTGGGCTAATCCATGATTGTTGTCATTCAACCCTAAATCTAGTTGATAACTACTCAGACATAATTAGAGTAAGAATAATAATTTGATTATAATACATAGATAAAATATTGGAGCTCCAATACAAGTCTCCCTAAGGAGTTATGAATCTTCTCCATAAAAACTCTAAAACTATAGAGTGCTTGTGCACCCCTGCACACATGCACTTATTCTCTCACCCCTTCATGCACTCACACACACACTCTCCCTCCTTTGGTGTAATACATAATGTATAAATATAAAACCCTAAAATCTAGGTCAAAACTCGTCCAGAGGTAATCTTTTGTCTTGTTGCTAACATGGGCTTGGGATTAGCTGTTTGCGAATTTGTCATCGATCGATGTCATGTGTTCAGCATCAATCGATCTTGGTCTTGTACCACCGGTCGTATGACAAGGTTGTGTCGTCGATCGACGAATATCTTGTACTTCGACTCTCTGAATGATCAGCTATGGATTATTCTCTTCTAAATATACCAAAAACTCCAAGTATCTCCATATGTCTCCAAAACGTACATGGACCTGTAAATACCTCAAAACATAACCTAGACACACATCCTCAAATAAAATCTATGACATGGCCTAAAACTGGTAATAAATAGGCTATATCAGTGAAATCAACGTAAACTCACCACTTTTCATTTTTCTTTTTGACCACTACGGGGTCCGTAAGCCAATCGGGGTATCCGACCTCCATTATGGACCCGAATTTGAGGAGTTTATCGACTTTGTCGTTGACTGTGGTGGCGCGTTCCGGTCCCATATTTCGTTTTAATTTTTTGCTTTACAGGTTTGAAAGTTGGGTCGAGGTTAAGTTCGTGACATGTTATGTTTATGTCGATCCCTGGCATGTCTTCCACAGTCCAAGAAAACATGTATAAGTTCTTTTTCATATTGGCAAAAAGCTCAGTTTTCAAGGGCTCGCAGAGGTTAACGCCGATTTCAACGCAGCACTCAGGGAATTTATTGTTGAGACATACTGACAAAACGGGTTTGCAAGTTGGTTCGCACTTTTCTTCTAAGGCCTCAGCTTTCCGTAATTGCCAAAAGATTTCTGTTTCACCTTGTTTTAGGGCGTTTCGATGGAAGTCAATTTCTTTTTCTTTTTAGACAGAATTTCTGCCGTTGAATGCTTTCACTTCAATTCCGCGGCAAAACAAACCTGCAATATTCTCCGATCTCCCCGATTGTTTTGATTCCGGAGGTAGTGGGAAACTTGACACAAAAGTGGTAGGTTGAAGGGATAGCTTGCATGGAATTAAGCCATGGAACACCCATGATTGCGTTGTCTAATCCGGAGCGATCGACGACTAAAAGTTCCACGGTTTTGGTTATGCATCTAGATTTAACTCTGAGGATAATTGAGCCGAGGGTCATAGTAGATTCTCCCGAGAATCCCACTATCGGGTTCAGACTCTCTATGATATCAGAAAGCTCGATTTTCATTCTTTCGAGGATATCTTTGAAGATAATATTGGCTGAGCTTATGGTATTGACCAATACTCTTGTTACATCGATATCATGGATCGTCAACTCGATGACAAGGAGTTTGTTATGAGGATTGGCCTGATCGGCCATTGCTCTATCCTTGAAATAGATAGAGGCGCTGTCTATTTGATTAGACATACCGCTTCCAGATCGTTCAGTGATTATGGTGTTACAGAATACGACCCCCCCCCCCTCCTTCTAGCGCGAAACTGTGGGAAACAAAATTCACACTGTCGATTTAAATGAACCGAGGAAAGTCAAGAAACCCTAACTTTCCATAAGGTCCCGGATTCCCTACATAAACACACGAATACGAAAAAGAGAAAATAACCAGATATCCAAAGAGATTGTAGAGAGGCATTTTATTGATTAAGACGAAGCAAAGTTACAGAGAATCACCAAAACAAGATGCATGGAAATTCGTCAATAGTGGAGAACAAAATAAATAGAACAGTAAAACTTTCTAAGTATCAAAACTCGCTAGTCTAGCCGCCTAGATCCTAAGTTCTCCTAAAGCTAACAATAAATTCCCTCAAACCTAATTTTTCGGTTCCTCCCTCTCTTTTTCTTGGCTCTTCTTTGTATAGGTCTCCAAGGTCAGTCGTCTTTCCTTTTCTGCCCCTGATTCGAGTTTATCTTCCTTATCTTCTAGATTTTTTCCAAAATTATCCTGAGACTTGAGTATTATCTTCTTTGCATTCATCCTTTACAGAAATTTGATAGACCGTGATTGCATTCTCGTCTAAAATCATAAGTGAGCATGTATCATGATTTAAACTCTTTCGGGCCGTTTGACGATTTTTGGCAACTTTTACGACTTATTTCGAAGAAATCGTCCTTCATACATTTATATGATGTTAGGTTCCGCAAAATAACAAACCAGTCATGTAATCAAGACAACGTTGGTGTTTAAGTTAGCCGTTGTCGTTTTACAAGATTGCTTGAAGTTTTGACGAGAAAACAAGTTTTACAATTTTTATCGTAAAACTTTAATGGAAACTCCAATCAAGGCGAAACAAGAGACGCCTTAGCAAAGATAGGACGGAGATAATGATGAAGATGGTGTGGTCTAGTCGCCAATGGGCGACTAGTCATTGCTGAGTTTCGGCCAACTAGACATTGGTAAGTGTCTAGTCTCCCATGGGCGAATATACTGTGCATCTTGTCTAGTCGCCCATGGGCGACTAGATGGTGTTCCATGTCTAGTCGCCCATGGGCCACTAGACAGTGTTGCTTGTCTAGTCGCCCATGGGCGAATAGTTGGTGTTGTTTGTCTAGTCGCCCATCGTCTAGTCACCCATGGGCGACTAGACAATATTTACGGTTCTTTGTTGTCCCAAAAATTATTTTGTATTATTGTTCGAAATGATTTTTCTTCGACGGATAGTTTTAGCAATTCTAGATGTTGATTTCAAAATTATCAGTTTTGACCCCAACATTAATCATTATTCTTCCCCTAATTCCAATCCTAACATTGAACATAACAGCCAAAAAATAAATGAGTATTGATATGTCCCAATATTTACCACTTATAGACAATTTTATGGGCCCTATTTAGAGTCTATTATGTATGTCTGAGGTTGTTTTAGACTGTTTTAAAATTTAAATACATTTTGGAGACTTTGGTGATTCTGAAGCTTTTTTAGATGCTTCCCTTGGTAAGATTTAGCCGATATTTTGACACAAGATAGATCTTTGAATTATATTTCCAATGCCACTAGCTTTAGTTCAATCAGCATCCTATAGCAGAAGTTATGCATGTTTTACTAAAGAGTGATCAGTCTGCCTCGCGAAATGAAGTTATCGAGGAGATGAAGGAATGTTGATTGACGGTGCACCCTTGGTGTCGATCAACGGTTTTCTCAGAATTCGGGCTGAGTCTATTTTATGAACAAATTAATCCCCGAAACCACTACAAATTACCAGAATCCCCTTGGATGAGTTTAAACCCATTGTTGACAGCAATGCCTTATACGCCTTGATAGCACATATATATATATATATATATATATATATATATGTGTGTGTGTGTGTGTGTGTGTTTTCTAAGCCATTGTTGATAGTGACGCATTCTACGCTTTATTTTATTCTCTCTTCTTAGTCTTAGGGTTGAAAAGAAGAGAAGAACTCCTTCAGAGTCCTCTTCCAACTCCATTGGTTTTATTATTTACTTTAATTCATCTATTCATTCTATGATTTCTGTGACAACTATCATGTCTGAGTTGTCACCTTGTTAGATTTAGGATTTATTAATGGTTTTGATGAATTAGCCAAACAAAAAAATTGCTAGGGTGATTATTAGATATATCTTCATGATTGTACTTATCGCTTGTGTTCTTGATTAGCTACCTAGAAATTTGATCTCAGGATAATTGGCACTGCGAGAGTAAAATCCTTACATGAATAAATCTTGTCGAGCTTAAATTACTAGGTACAATCGAGAGAATGGTATAATGATTCCAAGTGAAACGATCGAATCTGGTCGTTTAATTCTTGACTAAGTCATTGATCGATGCCGTTTTCATACCATCGATCGATGGTCATTCCGAGTTTTCACACGGAAGTTGTAGACTCTGAGATTAGCCATAGGATATGTATAATTTATAATATATTTACTAACTGAATTCGTGTTCTATGATTGAAAATACCTTGGCTTCTATCCATTGTAATTCACTACCTGAAAACCCTAGATCTAGCTATTTATTATTGTTTCTTATAAACCAATCAATCAATCATTCTCGTTACTTTACTTGATTACTTATAAAATCTAATTGTCTAGCTTAATCGCGACTTTATTGAGTTTATTGTGCGCTCACGCTCCTTTTGAATTCGATCCCTAAGTACAACAGAAAAACCTCTTATTTGAGAGAGTAATCAGTAGCTCTAGGGTAATTTGAACACGTATCAAATATCAATCACACAACAATCAAGGGAGGCGCAAATGCGGTAATAGACTTTACACAATATTTTTTTTAAAAAACAAAAAGATGAATTTAACATCAAAACACATCGTGCAAGTAGTTAGATCCGATCAGAGCAGTATAAATTTCACAACGTCTATATGAGAAGTATAAACTTTCACAAAAACTTTTCAAAAAACAATAATAAGATTTTTGAAGACAGTGGAAATGCGGACCCCTTAGGATTGTTTACTAAGGGATCTTAACCCGAGATCTGGTACCAATTGTAACAGCCCGCTCCCCCAAGGTCCATACAGGGTTTGGAGAAGATGTTATGGACACGCGACTACTCATTTAGACAACCCGAGATGCTTAGTTACTTGTCCGGACGAGACGCACTGCCTTCTGTGAAATACCATCCCACCCACATCAATATACCTATACTTACAGTCATGAACACAAGGGAAATGGAAGGGAGGGCATGAGTAAATGGTTTACTCAGTGAAGCAGTTCAAGACAAATTTCTCTGCATGAAACTCTACACTACTTAATGCAAAAAGAGAAGTGGCTAGCCACTACAATCAATCAGATGCACCATACTATAACATAAAAATTAAGGAAATGCCATGAAATTACTAACAACCTAACATCAAACACTTCAAGAACTCAGTCATTGCTACACATGGTCTCACCTGAACCAACCCAACATCAATCAACCTAGCCACTAAGGACCCATGGCTCGCTCATGAACATCCCACCTCATGTCGGCCTGTCATGTGTCCGTAATAAAGCCGACCCAAAACTTCCTATGTGACCACCCGCTCGCAGCCCGTTGGCCCCGTACGACACTATCTGCCTTGGGGTCTTGATGATCACTTATGCCCCGACTCGGCATGAATTGATCGTACGACGCCCATTAACTTTTTGCGGTCTCATTAAATCTCTTTCTAGACGCCACCCGTTATCGGTGTCTTTCATCACATTATCATTCATTAACGTTCTCATTATTAGACGTAACTCGTTTTCCGTGTCACATATAATTTACTTCACATCCATATACATTCATAACATTCATATTTGGTTTGATACATTTATCTAATACCTTAAGCGTTAACTTCTTACTAACAATTTAGCTTTCATTTAACAATCATTGTTGGGGTCAAAATCGGTCACGTTGAAATCAACGGCTCAAGATCTCGGAAAATGTTTAATCCAAAAGTTTTGGTTCGCAAGATTGTCCAAAAGAACGATCGAACCGCCAGGAGCGAGTCAACAAATGGAGAAGTCCTGAGCATAGCATATGGGTCACCATATGGCGACCTCCACACAAAAAGCACGGATCCCATACAGCGACCTAGACCCACACACTCCGGGTAGCGATATGGCGACCTGGGCTCGCCAAGTCTGGGTCGTCATATGGCGACCTGGGCTAACCGAGTCCGGGTCGCCACCCAGTCCGGGTCGCCATATGGTAACCTGACCTTGACCTATCTGGGTTGCCATATGACGACCTGACCTCGAGCAATCTGGGTCGCCATATGGGGACCTGACCTTGAGCAGTCTGGGTCACCATATGGCAAACTGACCTCGACCAGTCCGGGTTGACATATGATGACCTGACCTCGACCAGTCTGGGTCGCCATATGGTGACCTGACCTCGACCAGTCCGGGTCGCCATAAAGCGACCTGACCTAGAGCAGTCTGGGTCACCATATGGCGACCTGACCTGTCCAAGTCCGGGTAGCCATATGGCGACCCCGATCTCACCAAATCTGGGTCGCCATATGGCGACCTGACCTTTCTGAGTATGGGTTGATATATGGTGATTTGTGTCTGTTCTTTTTATTTTTCTCGAGTCGCGATCAGAATGCTTTTTTGTTTTTTCTCAATCAGAGTATACGTTGAGGTTTTACGAATAAAAAGAGTAAGGATCACCAAACAAACCGAGGCATCAAATACGGCTCCTACGTCGCCATATGGCGAGTGAGACCACACCCTTGGATTCTCTCTCAAGTCTAGATTGAAATGCTCCTCATTTCGTCTCGATCAGAGTTATCATTGGAACATTACGATAGAAACCACGAAGACTCATTTTCCCAGATGAAGTTACCGGTTATCTTATAAACTACAACAGTTAACACAACACCATAGTTGTCTAAACTATACGAGACATGTGAACTTTGTAGATAAAGCGGCGTCGCATCATTAAACACTCTTTCGAAGAGATCGTAAGAACGTTTAAGTCCAAACGCGGTCCAAAGAGGCCAAGAACGCGGCTAAAGACCCACTTGCGATTTCATACGAAATCAGGCCCGGTAATGTTATAATGGTGTAACTTTACTTGTAGAAGAAGATGAATCTCGCGTAATCGGAGGATAAATGTCAAGTTTCCAAGATAATGACGAAGATGAAGATAAAAAACCACACACGGTGTAGTAACCCTCACAACCAGTTTGAGGTTGGTCCGACCAGTATTAAAATAAAATTAACTGGGTGAATCAATGTCTTGATGGGACTATCTTGTGCTCGAAAGACCTTCTGTTGAAAGTTCTGGTAGATTTTTATTTATTTTAGTCAATTTTATTCAAACTGGACTAGTTTATCCGAGAGCTGGACGAGAATTAACGGACAAGAAATTTGTAGTCGAAAACTGTCCAAAGATTATCGACCAGCTTCATGAATGGTTCCTGACCCGTCTTGAGCCTTTCACCGACCTGCCTTCTTGCTTCATTTAAATGATCGTGTCATTGTCATAAGCTTCCTGCCTTCTTCGTTAATAAGTAAATCATGTGCAAATCACAGGCTGCTTGAAGCTTTCTTCATGAAAGGGAAAGGTGAGCTGCTTGTGCTGAAGCTGGTTGCCACATGTTCTCTCCAAACTACAGCTTGTGTAAACAGAATACCCTGAGCTGAAGAAACAAATGGTGTAAAATACATTTCTCCTGCTGGACGTCCTGTTACTGCAAGAAAAAACAGAGAAAAAATCAAAGAGAAAGAGAGAAAATTCTGTGAGAAAATTCATGAAAATTTCAGAGAAAAATCAGAGAAGTGAAGTGAGCTTGGACGACCCTTTCTCACCCCTTTTATGATAAGAACCAGTGTGTTTTGGTGTGTTTTAAATTTGAAGGTTTGGCGTCCTGAAATGGAGAAACATCCATGTGTTAACCTTTTGATTTTAATCGGTAAGGATTTGTGGTTTTGATCAGATCAGTTTTGGTAAAGCCCAGTGTCTGGATTAAAACCTAACCTCTGTTCTTATCATGAACCAATCATGGGTTTCTCTTGTCTAAAGTTTAAGGGTTGAGCATCCTGAAGAAAGAGTGGAACCGAATTCATCTAGTTTGAGTAAAACTGGTAAGTCTTGGAAACTTGTTGCTGAATCAATTTTTGGTTAGAACCGACTGGATGTGTTTCTGAGCTTCCTGTCATGATCATTTTCTATTATCCTCTGTTAAGTTTAGCTCTTTCTTAGCTTGTGGTTGATTTGTTCTTCAAGCTGTTCATTTGATCTAATTCTTCTGGGTCCGAACTGATGGATGAATCTTTGTGTTCAACCGGTTCTGTTTTAGGTCAAAAGCTGAAGGAAGTTGTTTCATCATCTCAGCTCACTCCGTGTGATTGCTAGCTCTCTTGGTAAGGTGTTGGTAATGGAATGATAATTCTCTTGTGAACCGATCTCATAGAAGGAATTTTCCAAGAGCATAACCAATTGGATTAACATGTATCATCATGTTCTGTTTTGTTCAGTTGGTTGTAAAGTTTGTAGAACCAGTCCGGAGTACGCTTGTGTCCTTTTTCCTTTTCGGTTTGAGTTCAGATGGTCGAAGAGGGTTGTAGGATCAACCAGATCCTTTCTTGTGATGGTTCTGAATTGAGAGTGATCCCGAAGTGGAGTGTCCTTAGCTTGAGCTCAAGTCCAGTCTTCCTTAGCCAATCTAATGGATTCAAAGGTGAGTCTAGATAGATGAAGAATAAGTTATGAATGAGTATTATATGATTGCGTACTAAATATGGTTGACTGATTAAGTTTTGTCTCTTGATTTATATTTAATTATGAAGTGTTTGCCTTGTGTAAACACTAAAGAATTACTAAGAATAATTATTTGAGGTTTTCCCGAGCCTCATACATGTTCTCAACTACTAATATATATATATTTTATTATTAAGTAAATGAATATGAATCATGTGAAGTCTTATCATATTCAATCTCCCTAAATTCCCCGCATTACTGTGACTTGGTCCTGCAAATGGAACAAGGTCATGAAGACACAATGATGGGGTGGCACCCTGGAGGCTGTGTAACTGCATGCAGCATTAGATGTTCGATCTTGGAACATCTGATGGAGATGATGGTTATATTTATTTTCCCGCTAGGCTTGGTTAGCCTTGGTGGTTTTACGGGTTTAGCACATATATATATATATATATATATATATATATATATATATATATTTATTATAAGTTTGAGTGAACGGCGTGTATCATTGAGGTGATGTTTAAGATATGATTCACATCTATGGAATGATAGGCGTTATATATATACAATAATTAAGGAATATATTTCCTATGCGTTCAAATGGTGTCGACTACTCGGGATACTATTAATATGTATTGGGTTGCAGGATTAAACTCATTGAGTAAACTAGTTATTTATGACTCACTTGTGATGTAGGTAACCAGTAGGTGGGAGACCTTTACTCTAAGACAGGAAGGAACAAAATTAGCCAGCGATAGTTTTATTATATTTGCAAAGTAGGTTTGATATACCTTGTGTATAAAGTTTGTTGACCAAAAACCTCGAGGTTAATCTATAACATTTGTATAAGATGCTTTTGAATGAATAAATAAATAAATTATAAAGAATGTTTTTAAAGTACGGGTTCCATGTAATATTAGTCCTTGTCCGTACGAACTAACTATTGGGTATTACTCAGACGGGTTGGAAAGCCTCGTGTTGTACCTAATAGGATATGTGTACTTAGGCGATTGGCCTAAGGTACCTGGATCTGTTCCGGCAACTTCGGGTTAATCGTTGAGGTACACATTGTGGCCTCTCGGTTTGGTTTAAGTTACTAGTGACTGGCTGTGCATGTTCTTATTTGATTGTTGCACGGCTAGTTGACTCAACTAGTACTTAGACCAGATTGGGGGTGTCACAAAGGTGGTATCAGAGCATGGTTATACGATGCATTAATGGGACTTGTTTCAAAAGTTTTTTTTTTAGTCAAAATGAATCGCAAAGATAACTAAGATATGCTGGCTGATTCCTTCATCTTACGATAGATAGTCATGGGTAGTTACCTTACCGTGTTCTTTCATACCAGAAGCACCAAAGCAAGCTGAACGGAGTCGATAGAATTTTCCGATATTGAACTAGTCACGCTTGGGTTTGGTATCGTCATGCTTTTCCTTCCTGCTTTTCGGTCCGAGTATGGATATATTTCAGATAGGTATATATTGGAAAGCGTAGACCCACTAAATGCATCACGGGATTCATGTGTTATCGATGTCAAAGCGGTGTTGTTTGGAATGATCTGGTTTAGGGCGATTTGACTGCTCATGATCACCAAGATGGACTTCTTCTTCCGGCTGTTCAAGTTTTTCCATCTTGTCCTGAGACGTACCAGAATCAGAGCTGTACAACCATGATTGGTTCAGCATTTTTTTCAAGCTTAGCATGGTGGAGGCGATAGTTTAAGTATAGTACAAGACGATGGACACACCAGCACCACTCAACAGCGACAAGAAATCTTCAAGTTTGTGAAGATTATAAAGATGTTGGGACCACAAGATACTGAGGAAAGACTAAACCATTCGATAGCGAATTTGGATGGAGGAAGATTTCAAATGCAACACTGGGAGCAGACGACTGGCATGGCCCATTGTTTCGAGGATTGCAAGAAGGATATGGAAGGAGAAAATATCAAGAAGGATGCAGTGAGTTAATCATTAAGCGTTAAGCATTATTTTTGGAATGTTATACCAAGTTAGACAGATTTCTCTTAAGAGTTTAAGATGGAGTGTTTTCTACCCAAAGCATTAGACCAATTGGCGATTCCACTTATGGAGTTAGCACAGTGAGATGTTTCCGCCGGAAGGTTGACGTAGAGTGAATCTGATTCACCCATTTTGGTTTGGAGGATGAGCAAAAGATCATAAGGACGTTCTTTGGGGATGTATCCCAAACAATTGGGGTAACTAAAGATTGTAGTGCTTAAGAGCTTTGAGGAGACAATATACTATGACGTGTAAGTTAAGAAAGCTATTACTGCCAAGGAAGATTCTTTGTGCCATTTAGACCGTCTAAGGGCTATAAGGTTCATGTCAAAGGTCAGTTTCAGGTAAGGAATCAAGGAAGTCAACGTAGATTATTTTGGTTGGACGTTTCATCAGATCCAAACCGACGACCCTAAATTTTTGTGGTTGTGTCTAGCAAGGATAGTATGATCGTGATTGTTCAAGAGTGGATAAAATCCTAGATCGTGTTGGGGTCAAAATCGGTTACAACAGAATCGATGTCGGAAACCTACCAGGAGAATGCGTTGTTGAGGTCAAAAAAGGTATTCTCGAAATCAGCATCTAAAAATCATGTTTCTATACGAATGCAGTCTCGAAATAGACTGTGAGAAAATTCATGAAAATTTCAGAGAAAAATCAGAGAAGTGAAGTGAGCTTGGACGAACCTTTCTCACCCCTTTTGTGACAAGAACCAGTGTGTTTTGGTGTGTTTTTAAGTTGAAGGTTTGGCGTCCTGAAATGGAGAAACACCCATGTGTTCAGCCATTGATTTTAATCGGTAAGGACTTGTGGCTTTGATCAGAGCAGTTTTGGTAAAGCCCAGTGTCTAGATTAAAACCTAAGATTTTTTCTGATCATGATCCAGTCATGGGTTTCTCTTGTATAATGGTTAAGGCGTGAGCATCCTGAAGAAAGAGTGGAACCCAATTCATCTAGTGTGAGTAAAACTGATAAGTCTTGGCAACTTGTTGCTAAATCAATTTTTGGTTAGAGCCGACTGGCTGTGTTGCGGAGCTTCTTTTCATAATCAGTTTCTCTTATCCCATGTTAATTTTATCTCTTGCTTAGCTTGTGGTCGAGTTGTTCTTCAAGCTGTTCATTTGATCTAATTCTCCTTGGTCCAAACTGATGGATGAATCTTTGTGTTCAACCAGTTCTGTTTTAAGTCAAAAGCTGAAGGAAGTTGTTTCATCATCTGAGCTCATTCCGTGTGATTGCTAGCTCTCTTGGTAAGGTGTTGGTCATGGAATGATCATTCTCTTGTGAACTGGTCTCATAGAAGGAATTTTCCAAGATCATAACCAATTAGATTAACATGTATCCTCATGTTCTGTTTTGTTCAGTTCGTTGCAAAGTTTGTAGAACCAGTCCGGAATACCCTTGTGCCCTTTTTCCTTTATGGTTTGAGTTCAGATGGTCGAAGAGGGTTGTAGGATCAACCAGATCCTTTCTTGTTGTGGTTCTGAGTCGAGAGTGACCCCAAGTGGAGTGTCCGTAGCTTGAGCTCGAGTCCAGTCTTCCTTAGCCAATCTCATGGATTCAAAGGTGAGTCTAGATAGATGATGAATCAGTTATGAATGAGTATACTATGATTGCGTACTAAATATGGTTGATTGATTAAGTTTTGTCTCTTAATCTATATTTTATTATGAAGTGTTTGCCTTGTGTAAACACTAAAGAATTACTAAGAATAATTCTTTGAAGTTTTACCGAGCCTCAGTACTTGTTCTCAAGTACTAATATATATGTTTATTATTAAGTAAATGAATATGAATCATGTGAAGTCTTATCATATTCACTCTCTCTAAAGTCTCCGCATTACCGTGACTTGGTTCGGCGAATGGAACAAGGTCATGAAGACACTGTGATGGGGTCGCACCCTGGAGGCCGTGTAACTGCATGCAACATTAGATGTTCGATCTTGGAATATCTGATGGAGATGATGGCTATATTTATATTCTCGCTAGGCTCGGATAGCCTTGGTGGTTTTCTTGGTTTAGCATATATATATATATATATTATAATTTTTAGTGAATGACGGGTATCGTGGAGGTGATGCTTAAGATATGATTCACATCGATGGAATGATAGGCCTTATATATATACAAATTAAGGAATATATTTCCTCTGCATTCAAATGGTGTCGACTGCTCGGGATACTATTAATATGTATTAGGAGTGCGGGATTAGACTCACTGAGGAAACTAGTTACTCATGACTCATTTGTGATGTAGGTAACCAGTAGGCCGGAGACCTTTACTCTAAGATATGAAGAAACAACATTAGCTATGGGTAGTTTTATTATCCTTGCAAAGTAGGTTTGATATAACGTATGTATAAAGTTTGTTGACCAAAAACCTCGAGGTTAATCTATAACATTTGTTTAAGACGCTATTATATATATATATATATATATATAATTTATAAAGAATGTTTTAAAAGTATGAGTTCCATATGATATTAGTTTGTTTCCGGACGAACTAACTATTGGGTATTACTCAGTCGGATTGGAAAGCCTCAGGTTGTACCTAAATAGGATATTTGTACTTAGGCGATTGGGCTAAGGTACCTGGATCTGTTCCGGTAACTTCGGGTTAATCATTGATGTACGAATTGTGGCCTCTCGGTTTGGTTTAAGTTCCTAGTTATTGGTTGTGCATGTTCTTGTTTGATTGTTGCACGGCTGGTCGAGTCAACTTGTACTTTGACCAGATCGGGCGTGTCACACAGGGCCAGTCCCAAAATAAAAACGAGGCCACACCTGGCCGAAGCAAACACAATTAAAACATTGGAAAATCAATCAAGGGTCCAACTGGAAGTCTCTCGACATGGAACGACCAAACGTACCCGCAGGTTGATCCACTGCGACCCCTTTGTCGGCGACCCCGGTCGCGGTCTCTTCTGTATCGGGAGAAACTGGGATGGTATCCCAATATCCTAACACTTTCTCCTCGAGAGGAGAGATCAGAATCTCGAGACCTTCATACTCATCCATGTAGCCTGTCATCATGGTCATCTCGGTCTGGAAAACATAATCGACTCTTCGCACGACGAAGAGCCCTAGCATGCCTTCTCTC
Organism: Moricandia moricandioides; assembly: GCA_905132885.1. Taxonomy (NCBI): domain Eukaryota; kingdom Viridiplantae; phylum Streptophyta; class Magnoliopsida; order Brassicales; family Brassicaceae; genus Moricandia; species Moricandia moricandioides. Next base: position 224,114 of record CAJHQQ010000176.1, read on the forward strand.
CAGCTCCTGGTCCCGGAGATCACGAGCGGAAGCCTGTTCTCTAAAAAGAGCAGCCTCGTTCTCTGCTCTCTCAGCCTTAAAGCGGCAGACTCACGCCTCCTGGTAGCTTGCCTTTAGGGCTGCATAGGTTGGAAATTAAGGAAACTTGCGCAAACAAAATAAAAAAAGTATATATATATATATATATAGTATAACAAGAAAAGTTCAAATTACTAACCGCATTCACCATCCTAGAACCCTCCGCAAAGGCTTTCGACCTCGCTTGACCATCCACGGTAGGTTGAGGGTCGGAGTCAGACAGAAGGTCCTTGAAGAGGCATCAAAAGCTACAATATGGCAGGGGAAAGTCGCTGACGCCACTCCCATCACCCGAGTCGAAGTTGGAAGGCAATCCAGGAAAGGCGAGATCATCCAAATGAATTTGGCGCCGCTTAGATCAATCCATTTGCCCTTGGAAGGCCCCGCATTCTCTCGAGATACCGGAACGTCCCTTAATACAATCTCGTCCATCTCCAATTCGGATCCTTTGTCCACAACCACTTCAGGACGGGCTCGCGACTGGTGATATTGCAGCGCCTTGCGAACTCGCTTCGGGGTGAAAGAATTCCAAAAAAATGAACCGGTCCCAAGAAGATCCCTCACAGAAATCAAGTTATCCGGGAATGGCGGTAATGGGTTGGTCTCTGTAAAAACAAAGGACTCAAGAGTTAGATATCTTCAGAACAAACACACGCATGTATCTGGTCAGTACCATAACGACCCTATTCACTGCGGATGTCAGGAATGCAGCTCTCTTCGACTGAAGCACTGTCAATACAGACAAAGAACAAGCATTTCTCCCACGCGTGACCATTTGAGATCTTCTCCTTTATGATGGACATGTATGAGCAAGGCGTAAAGCGATACTTCCCGCCCGTTAGCGCCAATGGCCTCAAAAGGGCCTCAAAATGGTCAACGCTAAGAGACACCCCATGCTTGTAACTCAAGACCAGGATTCCAAGGAGGTGCTGAAGACCTGTAAGATTTATTTGACCGATCGATAACTTGAAATGGTTCAAAGTCCAAACGACGATCTCCGGCACAGGGTACCATAAACGGCAACGCAATGTGTTCCTCATAACAAGTGAAATAACCCACCGGGGGTCATCGGTTGTTTTGCCATGTCGTGGAATCCGGAACTCCACATTTTCGAAACACAACCAAACTCTCGAACAGTCTCTTGGAATGGATATGAACTCTTGCTCGGGAGATTTCGATCCAAATGCAGGGAGCCTGCTAGGAAACTGCGCTTCGGTGGGGGAGTTAAACTTTCGCACAAAGCGACCCAATAGGCCTCGGCCTCAGCATGGTTAACTAAGTGCGGAATAAACTCAGGTTTTGGAATGACTTTCGCCTCGTCATGGTTATCGTCATGATAAATATAACGAGGCTCGGCTCTCTTAAAACCCTCCTTTTGGAAGACATGCTTTAACAGTAAAATTAAAAAAAAAAAGGAAAAACCAATGGGAAAGAAAAAGAAAGAATAATTTTACCTTGGATAGCTTTCTTTGGGAAAAGTGAGCAAGTGATAAAATTTTCAACACTTACTCCACCTTCTTATAGGCAAATTTTTTTACTATTCATTCAAGGACTTTCAGCCGATGATATTGTCTAACTTGCATAACCAGCTTAACCGCCCGCTAGAGCCTCACGTTAAAAGCCTACGGCCTAACGAGCTGGGGGCTAACTGTTGGGATCAAACTCGGTCACGACGAAATCAACGACTCAAGATCTCAAACAATTTTTAATCCGAAGGTCCTGGTTCACAAGACTGTCCAAAATAACGATCGAGCCGCCAGGAGCGAGTCATCATATGGACAAGTCTCGATCATAGCATACGGGTCACCATATGGCGACCTGCACACGCAAAGCACGGGTGGCCATACTGCAACCTAGACCCACATAGTCCGGGTCGCCATATGGCGACCTGACTTCGCACAGTCTAGGTCGCAATATGGCGACTTGTGGTCACCGAGTCCACGTTGCCATATGGCGACCTGACTTCACCCAGTCCGTGTCGCCATATGGAGACCTGATCTTGACCATTCGGGGTCACCATATGGTGACCTGAACTCGAGCAGGCTGGGTCACCATATGGCAGCCTGACCTTGAGCAGTCCGGGTCGCCATATGACGACCAGACCTGGACCAGTCCGGGTCGCCATATGGCGACCTGAACTCGACCAGTCTGGGTTGCCATATGGTGACCTGACCTCGAGCAGTCCAGTTCGTCATAATGCACCTGACCTTTCCAAGTCTGGGTCGCCATATGGCGACCTAATCGCACCAAATCTGGGTTGCCATATAGCGACCCGATCTCACAAAATCTGGGTCGCCATATGGTGACCTGACCTCTCTGATTTTGGGTCGACATATGGCGATCTGTGTCACTTCTTTGTATTCCTGTTCGAGTCGCGATCGAAATGCTTTACGTTTTGTCTCAATCAGAGTTTTCGTTGAGGGTGTTCGGTTAAAACGAGTAAAGATCACCAAACAAACCCCGGGTCGTCAAATACGACTCCCAGGTCGCCATATGGAGACTGAGACCACACCCTTGGGTTCTCTCTCAAGTCTCGATCGAAATGCTCCTAGTTTCGTCTCGATCGATGTTATTGTTGGAACTTTACGATATAAACCGCAAATACTCATTTTCTCGGATGAAGTTCACGGTTATCATTTAAATGGAAATGGTTAACTCAACACCACAGTTGTTTAAACAATACAAGAAGTGTGAACTTCCTAGCTAAAGTGGCTTTGTATCATTAAACACTCTTTCGAAGAGATCGTAAGAACGTTTAAGTTGAAACGCAGTCCAAAGAGGCCCAAAACGTGGCTAAAGACCCCCTTGCAATTTGATACGAAATCATGCCCGGTAATGTCATGACGGTGTAACTTTACTTGCATAAGAAGATGAATCTCGTAGAATCGGAGGATAAATGTCAAGTTTCCAAGATAAAGACGAAGATAGAGATAAAAAAGGGAATATTCTCGAAGTGATAAACTCGGCCAGGGGCAGGAAGGGAAACACAAAAACACCTTGAAAAGGAGTATATAAGAGAAGACGAGGGGAGAGATAAAAACAAGAACTTTTATAGCATTCACAGAAAACTTAGATCAATAGGAAATTACTTTCATTTTGTTATCGAGCTGCGTTTCGATTAGGGTTTTCGTAGTCAGATTGCTAGAACTAGGGATCTCGCCAACAGCTTTTGTAGCCAAGGCTCGTTTCCTTCTTGTACGAAAGCTCTTACGCAATTACGGAATAAGAACCTCTTTGCTCTCTTTTTCTTTCAGAATTTTCTCATAATATTTTATCGTCAATCTTTTCTTAAATTTGTTTGATTGTGTGGCGTTTTGTTTAAAGCAGATTGTCTGGGATCTCCTGGGAAATTTAGGTTTTTTAAACTTCCTATGTTGACGAAAATCGACGGTGTGAATTTTGGTTCCCACAATCATCACAAGCAACCAATCACACAAGCTAACATATAATCATTCCACATCATAACAATGCAGTCCATATAATATCCTTTAAGCATTGTGAGGGTTCTTATGCAGCCTTATTCATACATCTTTCATCCTAGCATCCATTATGATCTATCAACCTAACTTCAAACAAGGTCTTACCAGATTCTAGTTCCAACATCAAACAATATAAAGAGTATGGGAGTAAATTAGGTTCAAATCATCTCAACTTGAATATATCTGATAGACCTGAAGAACTAGGGCAAGAAAACACGGATATGGATCAGTGAGAATCCAAAATATTGGATTCAGGGTAGGAGCACACGAATGGCCTCCAGCTTGGACTCATGGTGGAACTCCGAAAGGAGAGGAAGGATAAACGGCAAGGATCGAGAGATACGATCACGAGGAGAGAGAGAGAGAGAGAGAGAGAGAGAGAGAGAGAGAGAGAGAGAGAGAGAGAGAGAGAGAGAGAGAGAGAGAGAGAGAGAGAGAGAGAGAGAGAGATGAGAGAGAAAAGATCTAGGCTTTGGTATCTGGTAAATCTCTGCAGATCCACACCTTAAGTTTCTGATTGGACAGAAGAGAAGGAGGAGGTTCCTAATTATAAGAAAAGATGGAGGAAATGGGCCGTAGTCCTAACCGGCTCTCTTAAAACCTTTTGGACACATGTTTCGGGTCATTACAATTATTCCCCTGTTTCTCAGAATTCATCCCCAAAATCCAATTCCAACTTCAAACATAACGACCAAAACAGAAACGAACATCGATCTCACAACTTGGGGTGGGCATTCAGATACTTGTTCGGGTTCGGGTAGGATATTTTGGGTTTTCGGGTATTTCAATATAGGTGTATAGATCCCGTTTGAGTATTTTCAGACTTAGAGTAGGGCTCGAATATTTGTAGTTTGGGTTCAAGTAATTCTGGTCAGGTTCGGTTATTTAAAGTTACGTTAAAAATTAAGATTGGAATAAACATAGCTCATAAATTAAAACAAAAAAATCTGAATCAAATTTAAATATGTATGTTGTAAAATAAAAAAAAATATAACATAAAGTAAACATTAACAAAATAGGTTGTTAACCAAGAACATGGCATTAAGTTAACCAAGAACGGGGCATTAAGCACTCAAAGATGAATAACAATACTTTACCAAATTACCCTTAGAAAATAGTGTAATATCCAATATAATTGAAAGATGTGTAGAAATTGAAGATGGAACCATAACCATGGTGAAGAAAGGGTTGGATTTAGCGTGAACTATGAAGAAGAAATGAATGAATCTAAAATATTAGGAGATTAAGGGGTACTATATATATTTTCGGATATTTCGGGTATCCATTCGGGTATTCATTCGGGTATCGGGTATTACCTAATCGGGTATGGGTATTCAGTCTCGTTTAACTCAATTCCCTTCGGGTATTTTCCTAGACCATATCAGGTTTGAGTTTGGGTTTTTCGGATCGGGTACGGTTTTGGTTTCGGATATCGGGTAAAATGCACATGCCTACTCACAACAATCAAGAGAGGCACTCAATGCAATAAATAAAATTTACTCAAAATCCCTTTCAAAAACCAACGAGTGAATTTAAAAAATGAAATGGAGTATGACTACAATAGTTTTAGAAAATCTCAAGGCATTATTAAAATCAACATAATGCATGTAGAAATGCAAACACTAGAGCCAAACAATAATTAAGAAAAGCATGTTCTAGTCCTAATAAATGATCCTAGAATCTCAGCTAGACACTATGACTTGGAGGAACGTGTTCGGCCTTGGATCTAGGACCAAATTCGTGGGCACCACTTCGGGTCATCCTCCCATTGCGAATGTCAACAGTCTTTGCCGTGATCCTCTTTTTTACTTATATCGCTTGACCGACAATCCGTATTACCAGTTCAAACTTAAGAAGTTCCAAGACGTCAATCGACATAGCTTTAATGTCTCCATGAAGTCCCATTTTATACCATTTGCCCAATACCTCAGCATCCTTCGACTTAGAACTCTTTGCCTTGCTTAGAAACACTTCAGTGTATTTTGCAACTGTGCGGGATTCATTCTTCATATGGAACACAACTTTACATTGGCATGGTCTTGTAATCACTCTTAAATAACCTTTACCCGCAATGGTTGCCTTCCGCGGCTGGCCATTCTTCCTTGGGGGTCCTTCTGCAGATGACGGCTGCTCATGACTCATACAGGAGCATATCCTTTGCACCTTAGTGAGTACATCCCATCTTGTGACAAACTAGCGAGGACATCCTGCAAGTAATTAAATCCGATCAGAACCATAATAGAAGTGTAGATATAGTTGGTTCTTTTGAAAACATTTTACAATGTTTTTAGGTGCTCATATACTTTCGTAAAAAAACTTTTACAAATTAAAATAAGGTTTTTGAAAACAGCGGAAATGCTAACCCCTAAAGATACTACTAAGGTATCTTAACCCAGACTTTGATACCAATTGTAATGGCCTGCTTCCCCGAGGTCCGGACCAAGGTTCAAAGAAGGCGTTATGGACACGCGTTTACTCATTTAGACACTCTAAGATGTCCCGTTACTAGTCCTGAGGATCCCGGACGCACTGCCTTCTGTGAAATACCAACCCACCCATGTCAAGATACTTCTACATACACTTCACATAGGGGAAATGGAGGGGAGTGCATAAGTAAATGAGTTACTCAGTGAAGCGGTTCTATACCAGTTTCTCCGCATAATACTCTAAACTACTTAATGCGAAATGAGAATTGAACTGCCACTACAATCAATCAAATTCAATATAAGATAACACCAGGAAATACCATAAAATTATTAATCTAACATCAAACAATGTAAGAACTTAGTCATTTCAACACATGGACTCAACTCAACTGACTCGACATCAAGCAACCTAGACTCTACGGTGCAGTACACGGCCTCCAGGGTGATACCCCATCATAGTGTCTTCATGACCTTATTCCATTCGCAGGACCAAGTCACGGTAATGCGGGAATTTAGGGATAGTGATTCAATAATGAGTTTTCACTTAATATTTAATTCCATAATTAATCCATACATGATTTATATTTATAATTAGTACTTGAGAACAAGTACTAAGAGGTGGCTTAACCTCAATGTGTACTTTCAAATATTTCGTTAAGTGTTAAGTGTTTACATTAAGTAAACACCACACATTTTCAAAGGATTAGGAGACTTTACTACTTAACTGATATAGTTCTATTCCATTCAATCACACACACATATGTGATCTAACACCACATCACCCTAGACTCACCTAGAGATTGGTCTTGAAACTGATTTGGACAAGTCTTGAGTCGCTCTTGTACAAGGCTGGACGAACCTTAAATAAAGCAGTTCGGAAACATGATCATCCATCCAAACAATTTGGTTCTGAAGAAGGAGTTTGACTTAGATCTAATCAGCTCGGTTCATGGCATAACTTAGCAGTTCATACTAACTCAGACTAGATAAGTACGTGATAGGTTTAGACCATAGAGAGCTTGGCTCAGACCAGTAATAAACAAGATCAAATCTGTTCGGTTCAGAACAATAATATTCGGGCAGTTTGGTTCACTCTAACTACTTAAATCAGTTCAGTTCAAGCTCGGTTCTACTCCTCCTATATCATATCAGTTTGGTTCAGATAAGGTTGATTCAGGACAAGGTCAGTTCTTTTCGGTTTAATCTCAATCAGATCATAACCACTTAGTTAGCAGTTACAAAAGATTGATTACAACCGAAACTAAACTAAACTGATCAGTACATCATATTAAACAAGTAATGTGACCATGACCTTAGGTAAACGACACATGGCCTTTATCAGAACATCGCTAAGGCAATAGGTAAAGCTTACCCTAGATCACCCACGGTTAGATACACCTTGATGATGTTCTCCTTCAAGCTAAGCTCACCAAGAAACTGATTAGAAAGAGAGATGAAGATTCGGTTATGATCAGAAGCTGAACAAGGTCTATGGTTTAGTAAAACTCTCTTACCTTCGGATCCTTCTCACTAAAACAAACTGAGCCAACTGGTGTATGAATTATGTTCAGGTTTCTTCTTGATCTTTCTCTTGGTTTCTACTTCTTTCTCTCTGATTTTTTTCACTGAAATTCTCTTTTTCTTTCAGCAACAAAAACGTGCAAGCAACTCAATGAAGGGGTTATATAGCTGAGGAATGGTCCAATCTGAGTGTCTCTGCTTAACACAAAGCAGCAGTGAGCAAGGACAGCTGGCGTCCTGCTTCACGACACCCAGCCACCGGCAGCTTACATTTCCTTCTTTTTTAAGAAAGATTTATAAATCATGTGCTTCTCACATGATCTGTCCAGCAAGCAAGCAAGCAGGCAGCTTGTGCTTCTCAGGTGACTTGTGCTGAGAAAGCAGGCAGACAAGGTGGTGAAGGACCATGGATGATTTATAAGGAATGTTAAGAAGCTGGTCGATAATTTTCGGACAATTTTTGACTAAAATTTTCTCGACCTTTGATTCTTGTCCTATCTCAACCAAACTCATCCAACTTAAATAAAATTTGACCAACATAATTAATACTCGACCAAAACTATCAAGGGAATTACTTTCAACCACAAGACAATCCCGTTGAGCCATTCATTCATTTGTTCGATCTTTATTTTTAATATGATCGATTAAACTGGAATCCAATTTTTTCAGAACTTTCTTGACCAAAATTATATCCACTCGTTGTGGTCATTACACTCTTCCCCCCCCCCCCTCAAAAGAATTTGTCCCCGAATTCTCAAAAATACAAGTGGGCACTTTACTGGACATTTGGGGTATCTGAGAAGAGTTCTGGGTAATCAGCTCTAACTTATATTCATCCTCCCATGTGACTACAACTCTCTGACGCTTACCCCAAAATACTTGAACTTGAGATATCTCTCTATTCTTCAACCTCTGGATACGACGCTCGCTATCAGCAAGGGACCTTTAGGATAAGTTAGGTTGGGTTGCAGATTCTCTGGTTGTTGTGGCTCAACCATATTCGGATCCGTAATATGCTTACGCAACATCGATACATGAAATACAGGGTGCATAGGCATATCAGGTGGAAGTTCAAGTCGGTAGGCTACTTCTCAAACTCTAGCAACAATTCTGTACTGACCAATGTAGCGGGTTGCCAGTTTTCCAACCTTCCCAAAGCGATTTTTTCCTTTCTGTGCAGCTACTTTTAAGAAGACAATATCATTTACTGCAAAGATGACTTCTCTTCTACCACGGTCAGCATACTTCTTCTGACGATCTTGGGATTTCTTCATATTTGCTTGAATTATCCTTACTTTCTCGGCAATCTAATCTACTATCTCTGGACCCATGATTCTTTGTTTACCAACTTCTCTCCAACACACTGGTGTTCTACATGGTCGACCATATAGAGCTTCGAACGGTGACATACCGATACTTGAGTGGTAGCTGTTGTTGTAGGATAATTCTATCAGCAGCAAAAACTTATTCCACGGACCATTCCAGTCGAGGATACACAACCTTAACAGATTTTCAAGAGTTCTGATGGTTCGTTCGGTCTGGCAATCAGTCTCTGGATGAAACGTAGTACTCATATGTAAGCCAGTACCCAAAGATTGTTGGAAGGCTTGCCAAAACTCAGCTTTACTATTTATTCCCAAGTATAGCTCTGCTAACATCTATACTTTGTCTGTAAGTTTCATCGGTAGGAAATGAGCAGACTTGGTAAGACGATCGACAATTACCCAACCAGCATCATTCCCGCGGCCTCGTACTCGAGGTAACCCAAAAAAAAAATCCATCGCTACTGCATCCCATTTCCATGTAGGGATTGGTTGACTTTGAATTAAGCCCCCTGGTACTTGGCGTTCAGCCTTTATCCATTGGAAAGTTTGACACTGAGAAACCCATACAGCAACATCTCTTTTTATCCCTGGCCAGTGATAATACCTTCTGATATCTCGATACATCTTGATGCTTCCGGGATGAATGCTTAAGAGAGAATGGTTTGCAGTCTTTAAAATCTCTTCTCGAAGTCCTTCTCCTTTCGTAATGGTTACTCGACCACTGAGTAACAAGTTTCCATCGTTGGCAACTTGATATCCTCTGAAATTACCTTCATTCAGCTCTTCTCGGATCTTCTTTAGGTTCTCATCTCTCATATGTGCTTCTCGGATACGAGTAAGTAAACCGGCTTGGCTCACTGCTTGTAATACTAATGCTTCTCCTTCCTTTCCTTCCAAGGCAGCCAAACTAATCATCTTGAACTCTGCTTCAAGATTCTGAAGTTCCTTTTCAATATCCACATCAACTTTCCTTCGGCTCAAAGCATCAGCAACAACATTTGCTTTTCCTGGATGGTATAGGATCTGCATGTCGTAGTCAGCTACAAACTCCATCCATCGCCTTTGACTTAGGTTCGAATCAGGTTGAGTGAAAAGATACTTAAGGATTTTATGGTCGGTGAACACTTGGATCTTCTCTCCATATAGATATGATTGGCCAAATCCGAAGAGAAAATACTATTTCGGCCATTTCCAGGTCATGCGTTGGATAGTTTACTTTATGCTTTCTTAGTAGTCTTGATGCATAGGCGATTACCTTATTGTCCTGCATCAACACACAACCTAATCCAAAATGAGATGCATCTGTATTGACGGTGTACGGATGGTTAGGTTTACGGAAAGCTAAGATAGGTGCATATGTCAATGCTTGTTTCAGTTTATCAAACGCTTCTTCGGTTACTGAACTCCATTCATAGGTGACACCTTTACCAGTCAGACGAGTCAGTGACTTTAATATGCTTGCGAACCCTTGAACAAACTATCTGTAATAGCCGGCCAATCCAAGAAAACTCCGAATCTTAGTAACATAAGTTGGACGAGGCCAATCATTAATAGTAGCTATCTTTTCTGGATCAACGGCAACTCCTTGTTCTGATACTCGATGACCTAAGAATCCAACTTCTCTGTTTCAAAAAGGGCACTTACTAAACTTAGCAAAAAGATTTTGATCTCGTAACCTCTCAAGGCCTAAGCGTAGATGCTTCTCGTGTTCTTCGCACTTCGGGAATATATGAGGATATCAAAAATGAATATTATAAGAAAATCGTCCAAGTAGTCCTGAAATACTTCGTTCATTAGACGCATGAAAGCAGCTGGGGAATTTTTAAGACCAAAGGGAATTACTACAAACTCGAAATGTCCGTATCGTGTCCTAAAGTCAGTCTTCATGATGTTGGTCTAGGAAATCTGAATTTGGTGATAGCCGGAAGCCAGATCGATCTTCGAAAACCAACTCGCGCCTTTCAACTGGTCTAGTAGCTCATCAATTCTTGGAAGTGGGTACTTGTCCTTGATGGTCACGTTTTTGATTCCCCGATAATCAATGCATAACCGCATGCTTCCGTATTTCTTCTTCACAAACAACACGGGTGCTCCCCACGGTGATGAACTAGGACGAATAAAACCATTCTCTAGAAGATCGGCTAACTGCTTATTTATCTCAGGAAGCTCGGCCGGTGCATTCGGCATGGTGCCTTTGCTATTACAGCTGATCTGGGTTCTAAAGTTATACTAAAGGGATTATTCTCTACGGTGGATGTCCTTATAATGCCTTAAACACATCTTCAAACTCTCTGACCACTAGAATATCTCCTAGGGTCTGCTCTTTCTCATCTATTACTGGTCTTGTATTTAAAGTAACTAAGTAGATGTCTTCACTCTGCTTTAGAAGATTTTCAACTCTCAAAGCTGATACCAACGATGCTCCGATGCTCGGTAATATGCCATGGTAAGCTAAAGGGGGTTGGGTATCTCTTTCAAATGTAATCTTCCCTCGACCACAATCGAGGTGAGCTCGATAGCTAGACAGCCAATCCATTCCTAGTATTACCTCATACTGTTCTAATGGAAGTACTAACAGATGAGCTGGGAACACTATCTCTTGGATAACAATCGTAACTCTTAGAAAACGGCCTTTAGTTTCAAGAACTTGATCTCCGGGAGTTAAAACTGGAATACTTAAATTCACTTTAGTAAAGTCTCCTTCAAATCTCAAAGCTACTTCAGGACGTACAAAACTATGTGTTGCTCAGGTTGGTGTATTTAGCATCTATCTTCCCATTGAAATTCACAGTCAACTTCTGCTGCCCTTCAAGAACCTGATCAAGCATGCCTTCAATTTTGCTTTCTTGAGTTGTTGGTGTAGGATTCTGGTAAGAAGAGGGTCCATAATTCATGTTATTGTTGTTGTTGCTGTTGTAGGGTTTCATGTAATTTGAACCTTGGTTTTAATTACTCCTTTGAATAGTGCAATAGAACTTTTTGTTTCCACTCTGATTCCCAAACTTTTGATTCTGAAAACCAGTACAACTGCGACAGTTCACATCCTCCTTGTCGCCTTTATCATTGTAGACATCTACAACCTCTGCGTCCTCTTCGAAGCTGACCTGCTTCTTGAGAATCTTATGAACAATATCGAGCTTTGCCTTAACTTCATCCATATTCTCTTTTCCCAAGCTGGTAGCCGACTTCTTCCGCTCAAAATCATCGTTCTTGGTGCTATTGCTAGACCTAAAGTTCTCTATAAGTATCACAGCTTCTTCTAGATTCCTAGTGTTGAAGTTTACCTTAGTAGTTGTGTCTAGATCCATCTGGTAAACCAAAGGGATGCCTCTAAAGAATGTACTAAGTAGTTGTACCTCGTTGTATCCATGGTATGGACAGTCTCTCTGGTATGACTTGAATCTGATCTAGGAGCATATGAAAGATTTTGCAGGATCATGTGTGAATGCAGCAATCCTTTTCCTCAAGTCTTAAGATCGTACATCATCAAAGAAATTACGCAGGAAGGCGTTTTGGATGTCAGTCTTACATGTAAGAGATCTTATTGGTAACTACATAAGCTAGTATGAAGCATCTCCAGCAATTGAGTACTTGAATAACTTGAAGAGAAGGTAGTCCTCAGGGACTCCATTGGCTTTGATACCAGATACTAGATCCTCGAAACGCTCTACATGGTCCATCGGATGCTCATGTGGGTGATCATGATAAGATGTATGTCCCGCAAGTGTAAAGTATGCAGGCTTCAGCTTGAAATCATGCATCTGGAAAGTAAGAAGATTAATATCAAATATGATGGCGTAGTAATGATCTGGACGGTTTTAATCAACCAAAGTTATGGGTTGAGCAGTCTCAACGTTAGGTGCAGCTACATCTTCAGAAGCTTGTAGGGCAGATGCTTCTGAATCAGGTATTACATCCCTCTGATCATCATGTCTCTAACCTACGGCATTACACAGATGACACTTGAGGTCATGCAGGTCTCCATTCTCATCCTTTATCAACGCAATAGTCGTTAACATGTTTCTTGTTCGCGAGTTGGTAACGATCGATGCTTCAGAAATGTCGATCCCTTCTCGCTCACAAGAGGTGTCGATCGACAAAGAAGTGATGTTGATCAATGTTTCTTGCTTCTCTTTGAGGATCATCCGTTCAAGACGTGCAAGGTCTGAAAATAAAAGCTCTTTCTCCTTATTGCTTTTGGTACCGCTGGCATGTACGTGGAAGACACAAGAAAAAGTTTATTGTAAGTAAAACAAAATAAAAACCTAGACTAAACCTATCAATCAAGTCTATTGGCAAATCCAATGATCCCTAGAGACGGTGCCAAATCTGATATCGCTCAAATTATCCTAGAGAAATCTTCTCTCTCCAATAAGAGATTGGATTGTAGTATTTAGTGATCGAATTCACAGGGAGCATGGACGCCCAATAAACTATGGATATTTAGATTAAGCACGGAAATAATTATTAAAACAGTAAATAGAGCAGTAAACAATGTGATTAATTTGTTGTAAGTTATATGGAAAAATAGCTAGACATAGGGTTCCACGCAATCAGAATTATGAGTTATAGATGCTAAGGGTGTGTGATGGACCATCCAAGAACTTGAGTGCAATAGTAAGATATCCAGCTCACGTTGTGAGTTTAATCAGATGACTAAGTTCTATGTTCCAGCTGCCGCATGTGAACAAGGAATGAGTGTCTAGCGATACTACAGAGTGTCGATCGATACTTTCTTAGATAATCAATAACGTCATAATTGATATGTTCACTAGGTTAGCTAAACCAGGTGTCGCATGCGCCTAACAACCTCGCTCAACAGAACTATTATCAGGAGTTAAACCCACTCTCGCGGTTGTCAATTATCCTAAGTCCGGTCCTAGTTAGCTACTCTATAACACAAGCAAATAGATTAATTTTGTTGAAGGATCCTTATAAATCACCCTAGCAGTTCTATATGTCAATAATTCATCTAAATCTAACAAACCCTAAATCTAACAAGGTAACTAATCAAATATAATTGAACACGACATAAATATAAATTAAATGAATTGCATAAATAGATAGAGTAAGAAATATTGGAGTTCCAATACAAAATCTCTGAAGAAGTTCTGATAAAGGAATTTTACTCTATCCTTATCAAAGTAGTATAGATGAGTGTCAATCCAATCCTAAGTGATTATGATGCAATGAGAATACAAGTAGAAGCTTAATCTAAGTGCAATCAGTTTGTTGATGTGAATAGAAGTAACAAGAACAAGAAAAGACAATAACTAAAACTTTCAATCAAAAAGAGAATGAGGACCCATGGGTATCAATGTCATCAAGTGATTAAGTTCCAATCTGAGGTGGCAAGTTATCAATCAATAGGTTCCCTTAAGTCAAGATCACAACATTAGACAAGTTCTTTGTCAAGATACAAGTACCTATGTCATTATGCATTAAGCATTTGATATAGCTTATTTATTACTAGTTTCATGCCATGTTATAGGGTCTATTATGTGTGTCTAGACTATGTTTTAAGGTCTTTACAGCTCGAGACACTTTTTGAAGATATATGGAGATACTTGGAGATTTTGGAGCATTTAGATGAGAATAATCCGTAGCTGATCATTGTGAGAGTCGAAGTACAAGACTGTCGTCGATCGACGACACTATCTCGGCATCGACCGATGTTACATGACCAAGATTGATCGATGTTGCACATCTGACATCGATCGATGACCCGATCGATGAATAATTCGCAGACAGCTGATTTCAAGCCCAAGTTAGAGACATGACACAAGATTACAAGATTACCCCTGGACGAGTTTTGACCTAGACTTTAGGGTTTTATATTTATACTTTATGTATGGCACCAAAGAGGGTGTGCAGTGATGGAGGCTTAGTGGGTTGTGTGTTGAGTGTGTGTGTGAACCAGCACTCCATCATAGTTTTAGGATTTATTTAGGGAGAAGATTCATAACTCCTTAGAGATATTTGTATTGGAACCCTAGTGTTTTATCTATGCATTATATTCAGATTATTATTCTTAATTTGATTATGTCTGAGTAGTTACCTATTAAATTTAGGATTGAATGATAGCAATCATGGATTAGCCCAAAAAAAAGATTGCTAGTTAAGTTAATATCCATTAATTGAGTTGTGCTTGCATTCTAGAGTAGCTAACTAAGATCTTGAAAATAGGACATGGGCGACTACGAGAGTAGGTTTTCTGCCATAATAGACTACATTGAACTAGGTGTAAGGCGCTTGCGAGATCTGGTCTAATTACCTTGGTGAACATATCAAATCTCGTTCACAGTTCCTTCTGATTTCACCGTCGATCTACATAAGTTCTTAGCTGTCGATCGATGGTCTTTCCTTTTGCTCGCATACGAGAATTCAAGTTAAAAGGGTCAGAAGAGTTAATATTTGAGTTCTAGAATATTTACATATATGTGCATCTTATCCCCTATAATTCATGAAGCTTGAAACCCTAGATCTAACATATTTACATTTATATCTAATTATATTATTTGCATATTTTCATATTGACATTATTAGCATATTTCCATATTTACTTTATTAGCATACTTCCATATTTACATTATTAGCATATTTATATATTGCATCTACACCTTATGATAAGGAATATTTCCTTAAACCAATTACTTGTTACCAATATATATATATATATATATATATATAATCACTTAGCTTAGTCTTTAGAAATAAGAATTTCATTGTGTGTCATTGTTCTATGTGGATTCGATCCCTAAGTACTACACATGATCTCTCTTGGCAATAGTATTATTTTGTGTGTTAGGATTAAGGGTTAATTTGATAGTTAATTGTTTAGGATATTTCTACCATGCGAGAACAATAAACACACCCACGTCAAATTTGGCGCCGTTGGCGGGGAACATTGATCGCCATTAGATTTAATTTCTAGGATTTAGTCTAGGTTTTTTTTACTTTCAAGTTAGTGATTTTTCTTTTTCTTTTTTTTCAGGTGCATGCAAAAGAGTACCAGGAGCAACAAAGGACAATAATTATTGTTCTCAGACCCACAACAACTCAAGCATACGATCCGCAAAGAAAGACGACAAGCATCGATCGACGGCATACACTTAGGGTCGACCGACATCAGAACTCTAGCATCGACTGACATTGATCACTTAGCATCGATCAATAGCATCTCATCCACATCGATCGACGACAGCAGATGAGTTCAGATGGTCGCGCCTATAATAGTGCTTCAGAATGAGAATGGAGACTTGCATGACCTCAACGGTCATCTGCATAAAGCAGCAGGTAAAAAGATAGACGATCAGGGGGCTGTAATCCTTGATACATAAGCAGAAGAAGTAGACACTGCAATAGCTCAACCTGAAGCTAACGCCCATGCTGCACAAAGAACGCTTGCTGACTACAACCATCCAGACCAGTTCTACGCAAACAGATCCGCCATTCGCCCTCCAGCTTTTCAGAGAAACGATTTTGATATCAAGCCCGCTTTCTTCGGACTTGTAGCACAGACACCTTACCATGGGTTGCGATATGAGCATCCAATAGATCATCTGGAGCGATTTGAGGATCTAGTGACTGCTATTAAAGCCAATGGAGTCCCTGAGGACTATCTTTTCTGTAAGCTCTTCAAGTACTCACTTGTTGGAGAAGCTTTGTAAGACCCGATCCTGGCTAATAAGCCAAACTAGGACCCGCAGCCTTACTTGCCCCAAAACTAGATTGTTTTATTTCATTTTTATGTCTAATATTTGCTAAGTCATTTTCGATCATATGAGGTTCATTCAATTGATTCATATAACTCAATAAACATCTAAGATTAGATAGAAAGAAATAGCCATTGTATAAATGTAAACTTAAGATCCAATACATAAGTTCAGTTTGCACAATAGGCTATCATAAGTTCATTCCTAATCCGATCTACCCACACACCACACATCTTCACTCGGCTGGAATCTTCATGGATCCTTAGCCTTGCCACGATCCAATTCAGATCCTGAATCCATACACATGACAACACAAGCATGTAAGTACAATCCGATATCCTAACAAAATATCTAACATTGCATGGTTCGGTTCACCTATCTAAGTTCCACAACCTAACCAATAAGGGCCTAACCTCAGGGCCATACTCAGACTACCATCTAAGACAATCGAAATTACATAACCAACACAAGGGCAGTCTGTTCTAGGGTAATCTAACCCCTCGGCCCCAACCATCCATAGGACCACCCATGTTTCTGGTCCAAAATCGACCCCTTCCAAACATGCTTCAAAAACTAATTAAAAATCACTAAAACTCCTGATAAATCCCCACTAATAAATTCCCATGATCAAAATCTAATGAATCTACGCGGACCATATTGAACCCGAACGTGATCATTCCGGACAAGGCCAAGGACTATGCTCCTGGTCCGGCCAAGTCTTGGTCCTGTACCATTGAGTCTGAACCATCAGATACAACCAGAATAGAGAGGAACAAAGATACAACAGTAAGGAAAAGAGGCGAGATGAATTTGCTCTCACAAAACCGACCAAATCCCACACGAAATTCATTTGTGGCTAAGCAGGGTTGTATCGAACCAAACCACTCACCTTGGGTGTACGCTCTAGTGTGCTCATACCCTTCTCCAAATCCTTCTCCTTTCCTCTGGTTCCCATCATGGATCGATCACACTTCACACAGACCAACTTCCGATGGTAAGTAAACCATCCTACACACGGCCTTGCCTTGATCGCCTTTCTTCTCTCTTTCTTTATTTCATTCTCTCACGAATTGGGCAGAGTTTTCCCTTAAGAAAATTGGGTCAAATCTCGACCCCAAGGGTCTGTATTTATAGATAAGAATCGTCGAACAATTGCCTGGGCGAACAGGCACGACTTGTTGGCCGAAAGGGTGCAAATGGTACCCTTCCCACCCTCTCGCCATAAACTGCCATTTCCTCTTATTGGGCTGGTGGAATATTTTCCCATAAAGCTTGCCCACATGCCTTACCTCATTACCCAAGCCCACCACCCATTGGATCCCCTTAGGCCCCATGGCCGACCTCATAACCACCCATGACCCAAGCCCCATGGTCAAGTCCCCAACACTCCACCGAGCTGAGATGAGCTGACCACTAGCTTCCCCAGCTGATTGAGCTAGTAGTCCAGCTACTGGAGCTGAACCAAGTTTGTGTGAGCTGCACTGAGCTGTCCTGAGCTTGACCTAGCTGATCGAGCTACCCAACACTCTACCGATCTGAGGTGAGCTGGTTGCTAGCTGCCCCCAGCTGAGTGAGCTTCTACTCCAGCTACTGGAGCTGGCCCACACCTTCAGGGAGCTACATTGACCTGAACCACACTTTACCTAGCTTGATCGAGCTGGTTACCGCATCGCTCAGCTGCCATAACCCTCGTCCAGCTCTCTTTCCCTCGCCTATACCTCCATTTGGTTAAGTCTCAGCCTTCTGATTCCCTTAACTTATCTATTCATCCATGATACGCTTGTTTTCAGGTATTGTGACCTGACTGGTGCGTCTCCCCGACTTGGGATGGATTCGTCCTCGAATCCAATCCTATATTTTTTTTCCATGTCAAACTTACTAAACCACTCCGGGTAATCAGCCTTCATCCTTGATTCTATTTCCCATGTGACTTGTTCACATCCACTGCACTCCCAAATGACCTTGACCATTTGAATGGTCTTTCTCCTCATTGCCTTTTCCATTCTGTCCATAATCCGAACCGGCGTTGTTTCTAAAGTGAGGTTCGTTTCTAGATCAGATGGAATATTTGGTATGACAATGTCTTGTTCTGAAAGACATTTCCTTAATTGAGATACATGAAACACATTGTGAAATTCATCCATTTCGGTTGGCAGGTTCAGCTTGTAAGCCACTGTGCCAACTCTTTCTATGATCCAGAATGGACACAAATACCTTGGATCCAACTGCTTCTGACCTGATAATCTCTTCCGACCTTTAATAGTGATCATTTTGAGATAGACCATGTCGTCTACCTCAAACTCCACATGCTTCCTCCTTCTATATGTGTAATTCTTGTGGTGATCATGTGCCTCTTTCATCTTTTCCTTAATGAACTTGATCTTCTCAGTGGTTTCCTCCACAATCTCAGGTCCTATCATGCTGTGCTCCCCCCCCCCCCCCCCACTTGGGTCCAGCATAATGGTGTCCTACAAGGATGCCCATAAAGCGCCTCATATGGTGACATACCAATGCTTGTGTGGTAGCTATTGTTGTATGCAAACTCCACCAAAGGTAAGTGTCTCTCCCAAGACTTTCCCCATTCCAAGACACACGCCCTGGGCGTGTCCTTTAATTTATGGGTAGTCCTCTCTGACTGACCATCCGTTTGTGGATGATAGGCAATACTCATGTTCACCCTCGTTCCCAAAGCCTTTTGAAAAGCTTTCCAGAAATAAGATGTGAACCGAGGATCTCTATCCGAAACAATATTGGCTGGTACACCATGTAATCGTACCACCTCATCCATGTAGATATGTACGAAGGTTCCATGCCATCAGTCTTCTTGATGGGTATGAAATGGGCTGACTTCGTCAAACGATCCACCACCACCCAGACCGCATCCTTCTGTTTCCTCGTCATAGGGAAACCAGACAAAGTCCATGGTGATGTGATCCCATTTTCATTCTGGGATAGGCAGGTTCTGAATTATTTCACTAGGCACTTGGTGCTCAGTCTTGACCAGTTGGCAAGTCGGATACTTAGCCACCCATTCAGCCACATCAGTCTTCATTTGAACCCAATGGTAATACCTCTTGATATCCTTGTACATTTTGTTCAATCCCGGGTGAACAAAGAACTTAGACCTATGAGCTTGTCTCATAATCTCTTCTTTAAGTTCCCTGCCACTTGGAACACTGACCCTCCCATGGACCAAGATCGTACCATCTTGTGTCACTTGGTATTCCGTCTTATCATTCCAAGCAACCTTCTGGAGACTCTCGCCCAGTCTTTGTGCTTGTCTGATCCTGGTAAGGAGATCCTGGTTCACTGCGTCTAAACCCAGTGGCTCGTCCTCGGTGGCCAGGGTGTTCAGGTGCAATGACCGAACCAAACCCTCCAGTGCCTCTGCTTCCTTCTCAGCTGACACCTAAGCTCTCCTCTAGCTTAAGGCGTCAGCCACTATATTGGCCTTACCTGGATGGTAAGCTATGTCCAGATCGTAATCTGCCACAAACTCCATCCATCTCCTATGTCTTAAATTCAACTCTAGTTGAGTGAAGATTTATTTGAGACTCTTGTGGTCGGTTAGAATCTGAACCTTGGCACCATACAAGTATGATCACCATATCTTGAGGGAAAACACCACCGCAGCCATTTCCAGGTCATGGGTTGGGTAATTTCCCTCATGTTACCTCAATTGTCTAGAGGCATAAGCAATGACCTTCCCATGTTGAGTCAATACACATCCTAACCCAGTGATGGATGCGTCTGTGTATACCACATAGGGTTGATCAGCCTCAAGCAACACTAGTATAGGTGCACTGGTCAGCATGTCTTTTAACGCAGAGAAACACCTCTCACATAACTCTGACCACAAAAACTTCACATCCTTGCCAGTTAATCGGGTCATGGGGTGAGCCAAACTTGCAAATCCCTTAAAAAATTTCCGGTAATAACCAGCACGCCCTAGGAAGCTCCTAACCTCCGTAGCATTTTTGGGTCGAGGCCAGTCTCGGATAGACTTGATCTTTTTCGGAACGACCGAGAATCCCTAGTCGGACACGATATGCCCAAGGAACCCAACACTTCTTTGCCAAAAACTGCATTTTCTGAACTTGGCAAATAGTTGTTGTTCCCTCAATCTACCCAACACTGCCTTTAGATGCCTTTCAAGGTCTTCCTTACTCTTGGAATATACAAGTATGTCATCTATAAAGATGATTACAAATTCATCCAAGAAATCTCGAAAGATACCATTCATCATCTTCATAAATTATGTTGGTGCATTGGTCAGTCCAAATGGCATGACCACAAACTCATAGTGGCCATATCTGGTCTGGAAGCCTGTCTTCCTAACATCATTTGGTTCAATTGGGATCTGATGATACCCTGAAGCCAAATCAATCTTGGAGAACCACTTTGCACCCTTGAGCTGATCCAACAACTCATCTATCTGAGGCAAGGGGTACTTGTTTTTCACAGTCACCCGGTTCAACCCTCGATAGTCAATGCACAACCTGAAACTACCATCCTTTTTTTTCACAAAAAGGACTAGTGCTCCTCAGGGTGATATACTAGGTATAATAAAACCCTTATCTAGCAACTCCTCAGTTTGCTTCTTTAGCTCGGCTATCTCGGCAGGAGCCATATGATAGGGACTTTTGGATAATGGGACCTTCCATGGTTCCAGTTCTATTATGAATGGGTCCGACCTATCATGGGGAATGCCATGTAGCACCCTAAACAAATCATGGAACTCACAGACCAGTGGTATTCCCTCTGGGTCACCACCCCCTATGACCTCCTTAGTGGCGATTGTGGCAAGATAAGCTTCACAACGCTTCCTCAACATCCTCTCAACATGGATCGCTGACACCACCAAGCATCCAGAGATCGGACGTATACCTTGGAACCTGATCAGGGACCCATACCCACTCTCAAACTGCACTCGCCCCCGGTGACAGTCTAGACTGGCCTGATTCTTTCCAAGCCAGTCCATACCTAATATTACCTCGTGATTCTTTAGGTGGACTACCAAAATATCACAGTCATAACCATGTCTTAGATCACCACTGGGATTTCCTGAATCACCCCTAGTGAATTCATTACTTTCCCACCGGCCGCATTCACTAACTAGGACAATCCCCCATTCCCAACTGGAACAACCCCTTTTTGAGCATCCCTGGACTCACAAAGCTATGTGTAGCTCCAGTATCAAAAAGTATATGTGTTTCCACACCACCAATACTTAGGGTCCCTACACATGACTCAATCTAAGTATCTAACCATTCTAAGTTCCGTACCATGCAATTCTACTGAATTGAAAAATATCATGGTCAGTCTAATTACCAGTGATCGCTTGGAATGGTCCAGCCTTGTCCACATCTCTGGACAGCTCATACACACACAGGGCTGATGTCTGCCTACGTTTCTGGTCCAGTCTGCTAACCTCTCCTCGTTTTTTGCCTGACCTGGTTGATAGCTTAGGGCAATCCTACGGAGATGCCTCTTCTTCCCAAAGTAGTGGCACGTCCTGGTGTCCCCACTCGCCCCTTGCTCCTGACTAGGGCAATCACGGGCTGAGTGATCCATATTGCCACAACGGAGACAAGCTCCCATCGCTCTCCAACATTCACCCCCATGGTTTCTTCCACACTTAGGGCACTCAGGCCTACCACTTGAGTTTTACCCTCCTTGGCCTGGTCCCTCTTTCTCTTACGGTCACCACTATGACCACTAGAAACCACTTGCATCCTAGGTTTCAGCTTGGCCTCCTCAGCTTGGTTAGACTCCAGCATGGCCATCCTTTCAACCAACTCAGAAACGGTGTGAAAGGTGTTAACCGAGCAGTAGGTTCGGAGTTCAACCATTAGGCCTCTTATGAACCGACAAACCTGAACTGACTCATCCTCTAATTCCTTACCCACATAACGCCTGATTCGGTTGAATTCCTCCTCATACTCTCGGACTAACCTTCGTACCTGGACCAGGTCCAAGAACTTAGCCTCCAAACGATCCCAAGCCTCAGCTGGAAAGTACTTGTGGTTGAATTCAACCTCAAAATCAGAAAAACGCTCAATGGTGCCATTGGTACGCTTATCCAGAGCTAACCACCAGTTGTGAGCATCGCCTTCCAAGAAGTGAACCGCAATGTCCTTCTTGTAATCCTCCGGTCAATGGGTTGAGCTAAAGTTGTGAACCAACCGGCTCCTCCACTCATCCGCCTCTAAGGGATCAACACTTACAACAAAGTGTTTGGTCCCTAGGTGTGACATGTGCTCGAATAAGCTCAAATAATACACCTTCTTAGCTGAACTAGCTGGTGGGTCAAGCTTTAACTGCCTCGGCCACAAGAGCAACTCGGCCAATAGCCACTGGAGCTACCACCTGAGCTTGAGTGGCTTGTACCACCGAAGAGTTCACCATCGGTGTGATTACTTGAGTTATTGCCAGCATTTGAGTTCAACTACCTAATCAACCGGCCTAACCCTTCTACCGGTTGCCACATTGTTTTGCCTAGCTTGGTCTCCAGCACGTGAAGACTCCCCTTCCTCATCCTGGTCCATCTCCAGCTGCCTTTCAGCTTGTCCAGCTGATATCCAGCTCTATTCAGCTGCTTTGCGGCTGTACCCAGCTGAACTTCAGTAGGATTGAGCTGGTTCTCCAGCATTTAAGCTACATTAACCCCAGCCTCCAGCTGAGTAGTCAACTCCTCTTGCGGATTCAGCTCCCATGCATCCCCAGGACCGGATGCCTCAGCTGAATCCTTGCCCCTCCAGGACTTCTTGTTCCTCTTGCCACCCTTGGGTGTAAATAAAGTTAGTACAAAGCATAACATAAAACTGCAAACAATCCCTAACGCTAATCAATCATTCAGACCTTACCATGACACCTAGCAGGATGTGTGGTAACTACCCATAACCCCAAAACAATCATATAATCAACTCCACTCTGATACCAACTTGTAAGACCCAATCCTGGCTCATAAGCCCAACTAGGATCCGCAGCCTTACTTGCCCCAAAACTAGATTTTTTTATTTCATTTTTATGTCTAATATTTTACTAAGTCATTTTCGATCATATGAGGTTCATTCAATCGATTAATACAACTCAATAAATATGTAATATTAGATAGAAAGAAATAGTCATTGTATAAATGTAAACTTGAGATCCAATACATAAGTTCAGTTTGCACAATAGGCTATCATAAGTTCATTCCTAATCCGATCTACCCACACACCACACATCTTCACTCGGCTGGAATCTTCATGGCTCCTTAGCCTTACCATTATCCAAGTCAGATCTTGAATCCATACATATGACAACACAAGCATGTAAGTACAATCCGATATCCTAACAACATATCTAACATTAAAGGTTCGGTTCACCTATCTAAGTTCCACAACCTAACCAATAAGGGCCTAACCTCAGGGCCATACTCAGACTACCATCTAAGACAATCGAATTACATAGCCAACACAAGGGCAGTCTGTTCTAAGGTAATCTAAACTCTCGGCCCCAACAATCTATAGGACCACCCATGTTTCTAGTCCAAAATTGACCCCTTCCAAACATGCTCCAAAAACTAATTAAAGTTCACTAAAACTCTTGATAAATCCTCACTTAAATATTCCCATGATCAAAATCCAATGAATCCACGCAGACCATATTGAACCTGAACATGATCATTTTGGACAAGGCCAAGGACTATGCTCCTGGTCCGGCCAATTCTTGGTCCAGTACCATTGAGTCTAAACCATCAAATACAACCAGAATAGAGAAGAACAAAGATACAACAGTAAGGAAAAGAGGGGAGATGTATTCAGTCTCATCAAACCGACAAAATCCCACACGGAATTCATATGTGGCTAAGGAAGGTTGGATCGGACCAAACCACTCACCCTAGGTGTACGCTCTGGTGTGCTCATAGCCTTATCCAAATCCTTCTCCTTGCCTCTGGTTCCCATCATGGATCGATCACACTTCACACAGACCAACTTCCGATTATAAGTAAACCACCCCACACACGGCCTTGCCTTGATTGCCTTTCTTCTCTCTTTCTTTCTTTCACTCTCTCACGAATTGGGCAGAGATTTCCCTTAAGAAATTTGTGTCAAATCTCGACCCCAAGGGTATGTATTAATAGATAAGAATCGGCCAATAACTGCCTGGGCGAACAGGCATGACTTGTTGGCCGAAAGGGTGCAACTGGTACCCTTCCCACCCTTTCGCCATAAACTGCCCTTTCCTCTTTTTGGGCTGGTCGAATATTTTCCCATAAGGCTTGCCCACATGCCTTACCTCATTACCCAAGCCCACAACCCATCGGATCCCCTTAGTCCCCATGGCCGGCCTCATAACCGCCCATGACCCGAGCCCCATGGTCAAGTCCCCAACACTCCGCCGAGCTGAGATGAGCTGACCACTAGCTTCCCCAGCTGATTGAGCTAGTAGTCCAGCTACTGGAGCTGAACCAAGTTTGTGTGAGCTGCACTAAGCTGTCCTGAGCTTGACCTAGCTGATCGAGCTACCGAACACGCTACCAAGCTGAGGTGAGCTGGTTGCTAGCTTCCCCAACTGAGTGATCTTGTACTCCAGCTACTGGAGCTGGCCCACACCTTCAAGGAGCTACATTGAGCTGCACCACACTTCACCTAGCTTGATCGAGCTTGTTTACCGCATCTCCCAGCTACCATAATACTCTTCCAGCTCTCTTTCCCTCGCTTATACCTACTTTTGGTTAAGTCTCAGCCTTCTGATGCCCTTAACTTATCTATTCAGCCAGGATACACTTGTCTTTAGGTCTTATGACCTGACTGGTGCGTCTCCCCGCACCATGGCTGAGCCTAAGGCCTTATGTAGACTCAGGGACATGACAAGCTTCATATTGGCTTAAGCAACTACCACCAGGATCCCTGACATCTTGGACTGACATCAAAAATGTTTTTTGTTAACTTCTTTGATGACGCTAGAGTAGAAGATCTGAGGAGCAAGATTGCTACTTTTTCACAAGAACCTTCAGAGTCTTTTAGAAACTCGTGGATCAGATTCAAATCATAGAAGAGAGACGGTCCACATCATGGGTTCAATGAAGTGCAGCTTCTCAGCACTTTCTTCAGAGGTATTGGATTCAATAACAGATGGCTTTGGACACAGCTAGTGAGGGAAACTTTAGTACCATAAGCCCTGAAGAAGCTACGAGATTGATTGAGAATCTGGCATCTAGCAGCATCACCAAGAACACTAACTTTGAGAGAAGAAAATCAGCTCCAGCGGTAAGCAAGGAGCAGTTTGAAGAGGTCAAGGCAAAACTAGATAGTGTACAGAGATTTTTCAAGAAACAGGTTACTTTTGCAGAAGTGGAAGCACCTCAGTCTGGAGAAGATGAGATTGGAGAAGAAGATGTAAACTACATTGATGGGAATGGTTTCCAGAGACAAGGGAATCCAGGCTTCAACAGGAACTCATATGGTGCTAGTCAAAAGAGTAACTTCAATCAGAATTAGCAAATACCCTTCAACAACATGATTTATGGATCTTTCTACTACCAGAATCCCCCTCCAGAAGGTCCGGAAAGCAAGATTGAAGCAATGGTTGAGAGAGCTTAGAGGGACAGCAGAAGATGACTGTGGATTTCAATTGAAAGAGAGATGGTTTGTACCTCAACCTCAACACCAAGTTCGAAAACCTCAGCACTCATGTGAGGAAACTGGAGAATCAAGTGATGCAAACAAGTGAGACCATCAAGAGACATGAGAGTTTGATTAAGGAGAAAATCGAGGCTGGGAAAAAGCACCACGTTAATGCATTGATTGATGATGATTTATGGCAAGAAGTCAATAAAGAGAAGCCCCAAACCAGCGATTTCCGTGTGGGAAATTCCATATCACTCGGCACTTTTCATTCGCATCGATCGACACCAACCAGAGAGAATTGATCGACGGTGAAACCTACAGAATCAGTGTCTTCGTGTGAACCGTACAACGTCGATCGACACCGTTCTCGTGACATCGATCGACAGTGTGATTGAAGAATCGATCGATAGTACACCTCTGGCATCGATTGACAGGAGAGAAACCCGGTTCGATTACCAAACCTTGATGCAAGTTTGATTGTACGTCCGACCGTGACAGACTCAGAATAGAATACTGACACAACTGAAGCTATGGATACTGATAGATAAGATTAAGGACACTCAAAGAGGAGGCAAAATATCCCAAAACATCAACGCAGAGAAGCCAATGAAAAGGAGATATATAGATTTGTTAAAAGAGTTTTTTAAATTCCTTTAGATATTTCTTTTGATGAAGCTTATTATACTCACAGATAATGGATGTTTTTCAGGGAAACAAAGGAAACAGATGATGTTATAGAGATCATGTTCAATCACCTCAGAGAGAAGATGAAGCAGAGAACCTAGTTGAAAAAGAAAAGTGATCCTTGGAAGTTTTTGGTTCCATGTTTCATCAAAGGAAACAAATAGCCTAACGCCCTCTGCGACACTGGATCTTCAGTGAGCATTATGTCAAAGTTAATGGCAGAGGAGCTGAACCTAAGAGTGGAACCCTCCCAACGATTCGTTCGCATTTGTACACTGCTCAAGAGTAAACTCAAGAGGGATGGTAAAAGATGTTCCAGTGTAGATCAACAACACCCTAGTCCCAGTATACTTTCATGTGATGGACATCAGGATAGATTGGAACTCTTCGCTACTACTTTAGCGAGCATTCATATTGTGCGAGCCATATGCGACATGCAGTTAAACAGGTTGTATCTATCTCTAATTGATAAAAATATATTTTATGAAACAATCAAAAATAAGAACAAGGCTACCCTGGTCGAATTGTGTAATGATGCAGAGCTTGTGGCCACATGCTTCTGCCATTACGAGTTCGGTGAGGAATCGGAAGAAGGAGCATCGATTGACACCCCACCGAACACATCATCGACGGCTTTACAATTCAACAATCGATCGATACCCTCCCTATCGAATCAATCGACACTCAAACATCTGGATGAGTCAACACCTAAAATGGAGACTTCAGTTACAACACAGCCTACCTCGAGTATGGCGAAGACTACAAAGATGAAGAAATAATTGAGTACCGAGGGCTTGCTATGTAAGAGGCTGGAGTTTTTCATGTTTCCCATCAACTTGGGAAATCGACATCGATCGACGGCGACCATACACCATCGATTGATATTGGGAACGAAGCAGAAACCAAATGTGATTCAGCTGCAGAACGCGAAAGAGAATATGGTTATCTACAACCAGATGAGTCCGGTATTATGAGAGATCCAAATGATAATCCAAGAGCTATGGATGGCAGAATTCTACATGTCACAAAGGAAGATGTGGCAAACATACTTGCAATGGATAATGGAACTGGAAACCTTTTTGGTCACCATTCTGATTATCGAGCATCTATAGACGGTCCACATACCCCATTGATCGATACCAATCCGGCTTACCACGGATATGGTAGAGTTTACAAAGACTACAATGCAGATTACAAAGAGGAAGAGCTGATTGAATCTCGCATCATGGCACTGGAAGAAGAAGAAGATGGCTGGGTAATGAACGCGAGAGTGGGTAATCCAGCATCAATAATCGGCATATCTTGGCCATCAAACGACATCAAACGAAAACCAGAACATTTACTTGGAGCAGAAGATATAGAAGGTGGTTATTTCAGACCAGAGGATTTTGGGATTTTCAGAGATACATAAGGACGTGCACGAGATATTTATGGGAGATTACTAACTCTACCTAAGGAGGATGTAGCAGACGCCCTTATTATGACTGAACGATCAGGAAATTTATTTGGACAACAGCAACAGCCATCGATCGACGCACCGGTAGCAGCATTGATCGACAACAAGGAGTAGAAGCACGAGCCAATCAAACCCAACCATCGATCGACAACAATGAGAACGCATCGATCGATAACGATATTCCAGGAGTCCATGAGTTATGTACGTCTAACCCCATTAATTCAGAAACTCCAAGACCGATCAGTTGGAAAATTCCCCTACTGATAGACGATCGTGTAGAGTATGGAAAGAGATCTTTTGATGTTGATGGCAGAAGAATTTTCTTTGGGAAAAGAAGGATGAGTATGGCATCTACATAGATGAGAATGGTAATCCACGAGCTCTAGACGGAAGAGTTGTGAATGTGCAAGGAGCAGATATCAAGACAGTTCTAGAGAGAGCTACTATGTTTGAGTACAGCTACATATGTTTACCTGAACATGCAGCAAAGATCGGTATGTCTAGGCAGAAACCAAAGACATACAACAGAGCAAAAATTGACGATATTGTGGATGAGATCTACACAGCTCAAGACAGGTCATTAGACAATTTCTACATGAGGCTTGATGATGTCTACTATCCTATAGACAAGTGCCTCACCGGTTTGACCACATGCATGGATGAGATGAAGAAAGATTTGGATAATGTTCAAAGACAGCATGCGAGTGGACTAGATAGAGTGACATCGATCGACGGCAGCATCATGCTATCGATAGATATTGATTTTGACAGACAGAAGTGCGCTGCAGAAACACAATTAGAAGAAAGGTTTAATGAGATTTTCTTTTCTCATAGCCTGATGAAAGAAGATATTTATCAGAAATTGGAGGATATATCAAACACTACAACTGCCAGACTTAGAATGCTCCAATGCAGTATTGTGAATCTACAAAGGAGAATGCATTCATTGGAGGTTACTAAGGAGATCAAGAAGAATGAGAAAGCTAGAGGAGATGAAGCAATGCGAAGCTTCATTGGTACATGGTTTTAGAAGATGTAGAAACTTTTTTTCCAACTGTTGATCCACCTCCATTCTAGTCAGAAAGTTCAAAACGTTGAGCTTAAGACTATAACCAAGCGCTGAGTGGGAGGCAACCCACAGTTTAGTAAGTTTTTACTTAGTTTTCGCTTATACTACTATTAATTTCGAGTTTTACTTCGTTTTTACAGACTGTTTAAATCACCATCGATCGACACCATAGAGGCACCACCGGTCGACAGTGGATCACGACCATCGATCGACACTCTCTTACAGAGAGAGGTATCAAGTTCTATACTTAAGCTATTTACTTATGATTTGATTTTTCCTAACCAATTCGGGGCAGATTACACTGGGTACAGTGTAATTTAAGTCTAGGGGGAGGTTCGCTAACGCTATTTTATTGTTTCTGAGTTTTATTATCTATATATAAGTTTTTCAAAAAATATTATCGAGTCAAGAAGAGGACTATGATCAAAATTTATTATTGATTAACCACACTTTAGCACCATTCTTAGAAGGTTGTTTGCAGACATTACTAGAGATACCGAAGTGGATCATCCTGCCACTATATCACACTTGCTTAGAAATTTTGAAGGAACCAAAGCTGATTTCCAACACTAATCCTGACATTATTTGCTTGCTTTGGGATTTGGTATACAGTGGATCAGATCCCTTTTGCAATTCTGGAAGATAAAAGTTTGTGTGTTTCTGGTTCCTCTCTCTCTCTCTCTCCCCTTCAGATAAAAAATGGAGGCGAACATGATTTGGTGGCTACAATCATTAAAGCTTGATTCATATGATCCTAGAAAGAGATAAAGGTCAAAAAGAAGTGAACATGATCTTGTGGCAAAAACCATTAGGGCTTGATTCATGGAAGCCTATCCAAATATCTCAGTTAATTAAAAAAATAAAATGATACCCTCAAAAGAAGAGACACATTGACTGAGAAGAAGTGAGAAGAGAGAGAGGAAAGGAATCAGAGAAGGATACATGTGTGTTCAGATACTTGCAGAGGTAAGAGTCCATATATCATTTGATCGATACTCCCAAGGTGAAGCCTGCAGTTTTATTTTATGCAAAGAAATGAAATCAGTAGAGGGGCGAGTCAGACTAGTATTCGCTAAGTTGTTGGTAGAATGGAATTGGTTGCTATACTAGGATATGGTATATAAAGTTTCTCTGTGATTGACTAGATATGATGTGGTGCAATAGAGTAAGGTGACAGTTATACTTAGATATTATGTGAGTATTCGCTTTTCAAAACCTCTTTCGCAGGCTTGTTTTCTTGAGGATAAGTAAAAGGTTAAGTCCGGGAGAGTTGATATAGCCTATTTATTACCAGTTTTAGGCCATGTTATAGGGTCTATTATGTGTGTTTAGACTATGTTTTAAGGTCTTTATAGGTCCAGACACGTTTTGGAGATATATGGAGATACTTGGAGCTTTTGGAGCATTTAGAAAAGAATAATCCGTAGCTAATCATTGTGAGAGTCGAAGTACAAGACTATCGTCGATCGACGACAGTATCTCGGCATTGACCGATGTTACATGACCAATATCGATCAATGTTACACATCTGACATCGATCGATGACCAATTCGCAGACAGCCAATTTCAAGTCCAGGTTAGAGACATAACACAAGATTACAAGATTACACGTGGACGAGTTTTGACCTAGACTTTAGGGTTTTATATTTATACTTTATGTATGGCACCAAAGAGGGTGTGCAGTGGTAGAGGCTGAGTGGGCTGTGTGCTGAGTGTGTGTGTGCACAAGCACTCCATCATAGTTTTAGGATTTATTTAGGGAGAAGATTCGTAACTCCTTAAGGAGATTTGTATTGGAACCCTCAGTATTTTATCAATGCATTATATTCAGATTATTATTCTTACTTTGATTATGTCTGAGTATTTACCTATTAGATTTAGGGTCGAATGATAGCAATCATGTATTAGCTCAAAAATAGGATTGCTAGTTAAGTTATTATCCATCAATTAAGTTGTGCTTAACGCTTGCATTCTAGAGTAGCTAACTAGCATCTCGAAAGCAGGACATGGACGACTACGAGAGTAGGTTTTGTGCCATAATAGACTCCAATGAACTAGGTTGTTAGGCGCATGCGAGAGCTGGTCTAATTAGCTTGGTGAACATATCAAATCTTGTTCACACTTTCTTCTGGTTTTACCTTCGATCGACATAAGGCCTTAGCCGTCGATCGATGGTTTTTCCTTTTGCTCGCATACTAGAGTTGGAGTTAATAGGATCAGAATAGTTAATATTTGAGTTCTAGAATATTTACATATCTGTGCATCTTATCCCCTATAATTCATGAAGCTTGAAACCCTATATCTAACATATTTACATTTACATCTACTTAGATTATTAGCATATTTCCATATTTACATTATTAACATATTTCCATGTTTACATTATAAGCATACTTCCATATTTACATTACTAGCATATTTCCATATTTCATCTACACCTTCTGATAAGGAATATTTCCTTAAACCAATTACTTTTCACCAATATATATATAATCAACTAGCTTAGTCTTTAGAAATAAGAAATCTATTGAATATCATTGTTCTCTGTGGATTTGATTCCTAAGTACTACACATGATTTCTCTTGGCAAGAGTATTGTTTTGTGTGTTAGGATTAGGGATTAATTTGATAGTTAATTGTTTAGGATATTTATACCCTGGTAGAACAATAAACACACCCACGTCAGCATCAAATGTCTTTGGCTTAACACACTCAAACATGCATGTATATCAAGTCTAATAACTATCTATCAATCTTAACATGAAATGTCTTTGGTTATTCAAGCTAGAGCAAAGTTGAGTTGGTTCAGACATTTCATCAAACACTTTCCGGGCATGAAATGTCTAGAAATCAAGATTAAAGAGATCCAGACTAATCTAGCATTAAACACACTGAATAAGCAAAGAAACATATAAACCTAACATTAAACACCTTAGATGTTCACTTAATCACTCTAATCACCCTAACTCATGGAACCAAAAGGAGTCTACTCACTAATCTTCATGATTAAACTTAAACTATTGATAGATTCAAGACTAATCATGGTAAGAAGATGAAATACACTCAATAAACTCAAGATGAAAGGATCAAAACTACTAAAGATTCAAGTTTTCTTCCCAAAAATCAATGTGTTTAGAGGGAAAACAAGATTATCCCCTAAAATTAGGTCTTAGAAGTATTTATAGGAAGCTAAAAATCGAGTGGTTCAATCACAAACCAGGATTAAAACAAAATAAACTGAAGTCAAATTGTTAAAAACAAATGGTCGCGCCCTGCCTTCTCCCGCGGCACCATGCCCGCGGTGTGCTTCATTCAGCTGCTACCTTCCTTTGTCGTGGTGATGCCCGCGATAATCCTCTGCCCAATTCATCGCGTATGCCGCGGTTGAGCACCCGCGGTCTTTGTCTTCAATGCTGCGGCCTGTGTATGCCGCGGCTTCACCCGCAGTCTTCGTATACAATGCCTCAGCCTTCGTATGCCGCGGCCTGCGTATACCGCAGCGTCACACACGGTATTCTCTTCAATGTTGTGGCCTGCGTATGCCGCAGCGTCACCGGCGTCCACTCTCTGTCTCATCCGTCGTGCGATGGCTGCGGCTTACTCCAACCCGCGGTGATACACCCGCGGTGCTCACTCGAATGTACACCATTTTTCATCATCTTGAACGTTTCATGACTCTTTTGGCTCAAAAACTCCTTAAGGATCTCCAAGCACCTAATAAAGACATATGCATGCAAATGGAACCTAGAGATACCTAAATGCTAGTCTAAATGATCAAAATATACAAGAATGAGAGGACAAAACAAGCTAAATGCACATGATATCAAGTTCTTGATCTTCTATCCAAAAACTACTAATAAAAGCCCTAAGTAGTATGGTTTTGAAAAGATGTGTAAGGTTGTATGTTGCCTAAACAATGACAAAACCTATAAATATTAGCCAAGGGTATTCTGGTAATATGTGGAACTTATGGTCTTGAGTCAGTTGAATCAATTCAGACCCCTCTACTCGTGCGGATGTTGAATAACACCAAGGAAGAGGTGTCAATCGACACTTCTTCTAAATCTTGGTTCTGGCTTTTGATTCTTTGAACAGCTACGAGTTTCGTCATCCATAAGCTTTAGAATTCTCCATAATCACCACATTGCTCCAAAACATAATTAGACCTAAAAAAGACTCTAAAATAGACTCCAAAAACATATAATTGACTCCAAACACATATATTATACTCTAAAAAGACTTATTATATGGCTGAAAACTGGTAAATTTCATAGTATATGATATACATGTTGATGGGGAAAGGTGAGAGCTATAAAGGAAAGGCCTTCTAAAACCATTGGAAAAGTCAAAATCTTTCACGGACTTGTTGGTTTCTACGGAAAGTTTGTCAAGTACTTCAGTACCATAATGCCCTACTCGCTGAAGTCATGGTGGCTCAAGAAGATGCATTTCAGCTAATGAAAGGGAAGTTAACTGATGCTCCATCAATTGTTTTTCCTGACTTTCTTAAAACCTTTAAATAAAATGTGATGCATGTGAAATTGGGATTGAAGATGTGTGATGATGCAAAGGAGAATGTGCATTGCATACTTCTGTGAAAACTTGGTGGAGCACCTTGAATTGACCAACATATTACAAGGACCTCTATGCATCAGTGAGGGCACTTGAGATGTGGTATCATTACCTTTCGCTTAAAGAGCTTGTGATCTATATGGATTATAAATTTCTTAAGCACTTAAAGGACAACAAAAGCTGAACAAGAGGGATGCAAGGTGGGTTAAGTTTAGTGAGACATTTATCTATGTCATTCAGTACAAGGAAGTTAAGGAGAATGTAATGGCTAATGCAATCTCAAGAAGTATAATTTGATGTCTTCTATCGTAACTGAGCTCTTACGATTTGAACACCTAAAATCTTATTATTTTTATATTAACTATTCTTCTTTATTTGAAAAATAATAAAGAAAACAACAATATCCTCTTATATATTAATTGAAAAGTCACTTTATGTATTTTTGTTGACGTGTTGCTCATAGAAGAGTTTTCCAATTAATTGTTATAATTTGATTGGTTAATGATTTTTATTATTTATTTATTTATTTAAATTTTTTAAAGGAAACTAATCCTAAAATTACCTAATTTAATCTATGATTTCAAACAAACAATTAAACATCTTAAATACAGATGAATTAACATAATTTATTCATATAAATAAATTAAATATCATAGATTACATTATATAAGTTGATAATATACATATAAATACATATGATACTACATAAACAATTATAAAAACGATTTTTAATATATTTATATTAAGTGACTACTATAAATCATTGATTTTAGAAAACTAATTAATTTAAACCTAATAATATCAATTAAACTCACTTATTTTCTAGATATATTCTAAAAATATGTCAAATGAATGCGAAACAGTCAAATATATAATTTTAAAAAAATTCAATCATTTTCCAATATAATATGAGATCATAAATAAAACATAAAAATTTATGGTAATTCATTTAAAATTATATTAATCAAAAAATATATTTTTTAATTCATCTATTAATATATAAATATGAATTAAAATTATTATATGGTAAGTCATTTATTATATATCATTTAAAACTATTATCTGGTAAGTCACTTAAAAATATATTAATCAAGCACATGCTTTTTCTAGAGTTAATACTCTATTAATATAATTTATATAGATTTTATTATAATATAATTGGTATGCTTATTTTTAATAGAAAAAAAAGAATATAGACATAAATAAAAACACGAGGGAAAAGAATATAATATGATTGTTGTGTTATTGGTTCTTTTATGTTCTTATGATTTAATTTTTATTTTTTCTCAAGATATATGTATTTTTATGTTGCTACAATGTGAACTAATTATTTTATGTGTTTTTAAAACGTTAAGATGAATTGAGAAAAAAAGATCAATAAAAATTAATAAATTTACAATTGCTAAAGTCTTAGATGAAAAATATAATGTAAATTTAAAGTAAAAAGTCCTCTTATATATTAATTGAGAAGTCAATTTATGTATTTTTGTTGACGTGTTGCTCATAGAAGAGTTTTCCAATTAATTGTTATAATTTGATTGGTTAATGATTTTTATTATTTATTTATTTATTTAAATTTTTTAAAGGAAACTAATCCTAAAATTACCTAATTTAATCTATGATTTCAAACAAACAATTAAACATCTTAAATACATATGAATTAACATAATTTATTCATAGAAATAAATTAAATATCATAGATTACATTATATAAGTTGATAATATACATATAAATACATATGATACTACATAAAAAATTATAAAAATGATTTTTAATATATTTATATTAAGTGACTACTATAAATCATTGATTTTAGAAAACTAAACCTAATAATATCAATTAAACTCACTTATTTTCTATATATATTCTAAAATTATGTCAAATGAATGCGAAATAGTCAAATATATAATTTTAAAAAATTCCAATCATTTTCCAATATAATATGAGATCATAAATAAAACATAAAAATTATGTTAAATCATTTAAATTATATTAATCAAAAAAAAATCATCTCTTACAAAATTATAAACAACTTGTGATTAAAGCTTACTTTATTGATTAAATAACAAAGCTTTTCTGTAAGAGAAAGATTTTTCATGACTAAAGTTTATGTTGTTGAACTATGTTAAATCTCATTGGTCTTTTAAAAATATATACTAAAATTTCTGATTATCCAACTATTTGAAATTAAAAATTGAAATTTTAAAATTTCTAATTCTTATCCAAAAACTATAACAGTGTAAACATAAAATATATATTTAATATAATATAACTACTCGCAAAATTGCGGGCAAACATCTAGTATTTCTTAAGAACGTGTTTATGCAAGTCACGACTAGTATAATTGCCGATTTTCTACGGAAAAAAATATCTAAATTCTACATATAGATTGTGGCTAACAAGAACTAGGGACAATCAAAGTAAATAAAAAGATGAATTTAGGAGGAATAAAAAAGAGGTAAAAAGAAGTAAGAGAAAGAAATACAAACTGAATCATATTTGTTTTTAAATTCTAGAGTAACTTTAAAATTGTATTTTCTTTTCACTTTCTATAGTAGATAGAGTAAATAGACAAAAAATGATATTTTACCTGGCTGAATCTAGAATAAATCCAAATTTGGAGTAAACATTTACTCTAAAAACACCATTCAGTCAAAGCCATATTCACATACACATTTGAATATATTTAGAGAGAGACAAAACGTGTACCAAAATTGCATTTAAAATAGTAAATTATTCACAATCTACATAAATACTAACATACTAATTTTGTCTTACAATATATGTTACTTCTCAGAAATGTGTTTTTCTATTTTAATAGAACATAGTTGACAATATCTTACAAATATATTTTAAACTCAACATCAATACTATTAAAACAGAAGCACAAATTTGGACATAACTTGCTTCTAGGTAAAAATTTGAAAATACTATATAATATAAATAATGCTCCTTACAACATTATATGTAAGCCCAATGCATTTATATCTATAACAAAACTACCCTAAATTATCTCCTTATTTATGGTAAGAATTTAAATGGGGATGATTATTAATGATTCTTTAATAAAATGATATTATTTTAAACATTAATTTTTCCAGATCTTAACTTATTTAACCAAATATGTTTTTTAAATAGATTGTTAACATATCTTAATTTTTCCTAATGATTTCAATTTATATATTCAAAATAGTAACCAATAATATGTTGAAATATTTCGTATACGATCTGACATCTTTAAACTTATTCTCAAACAATATAAATAACAAAAACAAACTAATATTGTCATATAAATATATTTTTGTCTTCTCTAATATCAATTTTCATTTTTTGAATAGTAAAAAGTCGTCAAAGTAAAAAAAAAAACTACAAATATAATAGTTTTTTTCAATTTTATGTACAACTTAAAAGTATATAAAAATTTAGAAATATTATCAGTTTTCTTTGGAGTTTCAATGGGTTAACCAAGATTATTTCACATGTTAATGATTATTGACTTTTACCTGATTTTATCAGAATTTTAATTAACAAAATTTTCATTAAATTTGAACTAGATATATACGGATCACTAATTTACAGTTCAGCCGAGGGTCCGAATCTGATAAGAAAACACTGAATATCTATTTTTAACATATATATGTATATCAAAATTAAAAAAAAAATCAACTAACATTTTTATTCAAAAACAAATTCGCGCTATGAAAACGTAGATCAAAATCTAGTACTATATTAAATATACATATACTAGTACAACCTAAGAATGCTATAGAAACTCAAATCTTTTGTGTTACAATAGTTGTCTGCAAATAAATACTTTAGTTCATGTGCTGAACTATGAGAGAAGGAAAAAATCTATTAAGATTTGTTGTATTATTCTTCTTTCCACCACATATTTTGTTGTCACTTGTCGCCACTACACATTTCTCCATATTTAAGTGTCAGCGTTCCGGGAGTGGGTACCTACCAATAAAGATATACGTAAAAATGGCCAATCTTATTGACATAACCATATGTGGATGGCAATTTCGTCACGTGCACTAATAATACTCCAAAAAGAAAATGATGCCAAAAAGTTGTTATTATAAATTAAATCAATGAAGTAAAGAGTCATTGCTAAGACACTATCATAATAATGCTGGCGGATAGGTGGGGTTATAAGTTTGTGTGGAAACAATTTAAACGAGCCTCTTATATATTACTGAATAGTGGGACCTAAACTTTTTATCTTTAGGTTATGTGAGTTTGGTAGGTAGCTAAACCCTAAGAAAATGGTAGGTAAAATTCATGAGAAATTGCTCAAATTGTATTCAAATTAATTATTTTGACACTACCATAAATTAAGTATAATTTTCTAAAATACCTTCAATCAAAAATATATTAATATTTGAGTTTATACTTTATTGATTATTGTTTAGGGTTTAGCGTTAAAGAGGTAGAATTGAATTTCTAAATGTTTTATAAATATTTAAAAAAAAATTATTTTAGTTTATTTTCATCAGAAAATTAAGATATTTGAAAATAATCATTATTAATGATGAATTTAAAAAGTATTATCAAATTTATGGTAAAACTGAAATATTTCCATAATTTATTTATCGGCTAATCAGATAATGATAGTTTTTATTTTTTTTTGTAATCGGCCAAGAACCCAGTTTCTGATAAACTGTTCCTACTGAAAAGCAGTAATTAATCTACTAATTAATTGATTGGTTCAAAGATTAGTCTGTGATTTAATAATAGCAATAGCGATCAATACAGTTAAACAATCAAACCATTTCTCAAAACTTTTATTTTCGTCAGTAATAGGATCAAGTGAAATATACGCTCCCGTAAATGGAAATCTTTAAAAAACTATTATGGCATAAACTACGTTTAACTATTTATTTTTATAATAAAGTCAACAAACTTGGCTAATTAAAGAAGTTAAGATAAAAATAAATATATGTCTTTAGTGTCCATATGTGTTAACTATGCATTTACGGTTATTGTAAATCTACTGTTACTAGTTAATTGATAGTTTTTCAATTTAATATTTCTATTTAAGCTTAATCAATGGAATTTCAGAGATCAAGCTTTGAATTATGAAGATACACTTTATTAAAAAAGTTTGAGTACGGAAAATCACCTGGAACAAAATCACAGACAGGTATATAAATCTAAACTTTGAATGAATAAACTCACTAACCTTGGAATTTCTTAAATTTGGTGAAGATGTTAGCCAATTGATCTAAACTCCTTGTATAGAATAGTAGAATTACTCACTACTCCACCATTTGTCTCACTTTATGGCAATCAACTTAAATTTGTTTGGCTCTTTCATAAAACACCGAGTTATATGCAATGTAGATGACTACCTGATTGTCACAGTGCATGCTGACTAAGTTAGGTGATTGAATATCCAAGTCCATGATTTGAGCTATGAGCTAAATAATCTCATTAAGGAGTTTCTTCATGGCTCTATACTCAACTTTTGTGCTTGAACAAGAAACCACTTTATGCTTCTTGCTCTTCCAAGTGGAAAAGTTCCCACTAATGAATGTGTAATAACTTGTTGTGGACTTCATGTCCACTCTATCTTCAGTCCAATTATCATCGCAATAACCAAAACTCTGTGAATTCCCATTGCATCTGATCCAAATGCTTTGACTTGAAGTTCCTTTGAGATACTTGATTATCATGTCTACCATGTTCCAATAGTGCATCTGGGGAGCTTGTATATTCTGCCTCGCATGGTTCACAGCAAAACAAATATCAGACGTAGTGATGGTTAAGTAGATCATCTTACCAAGCATCCTTTAGTCTTTCTTGACGTCTTCAAATGGCATTTATTTGATCTCCCTCTTTATGACTTGCAGCCTTCTTCAAGGGTATGATAGCTTTTTTTTCTCGAAGTTTGCATGCTTCATACAACAAATAAAGTGTGGACTTCCTTTGAGATAAAAATAGTTCCTCTTTGGAGTGACACGCATCTATACCTAAAAAGTATTTTAGTTCACCAAGCTTTTATATCAAAAACAGATTTAAGAAATGCCTTAATGGCTTGAATACCTACCTTGTCATTCCTTGAGGTGATATCATCTACATACACGAGAATGAAAACTATACCTTATTGACTTTCTAGGGTGAAGAGAATCTGGTCAGTCTCAGACTTCTTGTAACGCCACGGCTTATGGTCCTCTCATGTCCACTCACTCGGCTTGTGAGCCTAATCCCATGCAACGAGTTGTGCGCCAATTTTTTGGAGGCTTAAAAGTATTGGTTACTGACCCTGAAATTACCACATGATTTTTTCCGTGCTTTGGTTTCACTCCCGTGATATTGCGAAACACTTCCTAATAGGTCACTCATCTTTCTACTACTCCAGATCAAGCATATTTAACTCCATAATTCTTTTCGGATGTGTGACCAAAACGTAAGTGCGCTTTGATGACATAACCATACAAATTAGTTCTTTTAAGCCTTCCAACATATACCACAAACTCGGATGTTACACCTCTATCCTTGAGAGTTGCGTTGTGACACCAAGCTCTTGGATATTGCTTCAACCCACATATGGCTTTCTTAAGTCTGAGACCTTTCCCTGATGTAATTGTATTCTCAAGACTTGATGGGGGATTCATGTAGACTTTGTACTCTAATTTACCTTGTATAAATGCATCCTTGACAACCATGCCGAAGATTCCATTCAAGATTAGTAGTTAATGAAAAGATAGCTCTTAATGTGTGAAGCTTAACGACTGGTGCAAATGTATACAAGTAATCTTCTCTATATGTTTGAGTGAACCCTCTTGCCTCAAGCCTCGCCTTGTAGTGCTCTCTCTCCTCATTACTCTTTTACTTAATGGTGCACACTCAATTATATCTCACAGCTTCCATATCTTTAGGAAAATCGTTTTCATAATAAGTCTAGTTGTATTCAACGGCTTTGATTTCTTCTATGGC
Organism: Moricandia moricandioides; assembly: GCA_905132885.1. Classification (NCBI taxonomy): domain Eukaryota; kingdom Viridiplantae; phylum Streptophyta; class Magnoliopsida; order Brassicales; family Brassicaceae; genus Moricandia; species Moricandia moricandioides. Next base: position 264,998 of record CAJHQQ010000176.1, read on the forward strand.
CCAAAGGTCCTTGACACTTGTTTCTAATCCAATTTGTCAATAAAAATTTGATGTTCAAGAGGAAAATGAGCAAGAGAAAAAACACTTATATAAGATGTACTACTGATTTGTTGTTGTAGTAGACTCTTGTGTGTACCCACTTGGATGGCTTCTTAACCTTTTAGTTCTTCTCAAAGGATGCACAATTTCAAGCTCATTCTCTTCTTTATGTTCTTGTTCTTCCTTATGCTCTTTCTCTTCATCAAGAACATGCTCCGGGGACATTTCTCATTGATTATGATTAGATGAAGAATGATAAAAATATTGAGGAATGAAGTATGATTGAGAAAATATGGAAAAGTTAATATTTAACAAGTCAATAGGGTTATGAACTTTTTCGAGTCATGTCTAAAGAGATACTTGTAAGTTCACTTTAAAAGAATACTATTAAGTACACATATCTTTTTAGAGATATTCTCTGGTATACTATGTGCTTTATTTCGTGTCATAGTTCTTGCATTTATAATTGGTATCAGAGCGATCACCCGTTCAATTACATAAATCTTGAGATCCTGCAGAAGAAATGGAGAACTATCATGAATTTTTGTCAAGCGTGAGAGTGATTCTTGATACATCAAACTATGGACTGGGGAAGTTAAGGATTAGATCCATCATCTGAGGAATCAATTCCACGGAATGGAATTCAATTATGACTGGTTGGACCGAGCTAAATGTCAAAGATGAAAATAGTATTAAATCCAATAAATCAGAAGAATACTAGATTGAAATGGAACTGAAGCAACGAAATTCAACTCAACTATCTGCCATACATGTGAGTGTCACCAAGAAACACTTTGAACTGATTCAAGGATGTGAGACATCTAAAGAAGCATGGGAAATTCTGTAAACTCATTTTTAAGGAATCTCAAAGGTGAAAAAGCTCACGAATGGATTATCTTGCATCCAAGTCTGAAAACCTGAAGATGGGGGAACATGAGTACATTACTTTGATAGTGGTTGCTCCATACACATGACTGGCACTCAAAAGCATCTCAAATACATAAGGCCCTTTGCCTTTGGAGATGGTAGTCAAGGTGAAATCAAAGGAAAAGGGAAGAATATTGTGTCAAGACCACCTCTAAACAACAGGTACTTGGTAAAAAGGTCTAAATGCAAATCTTATCAGAATCAGCCAGCTGTGTGACAAGGGACTAATGGTTCAATTCACGAACAATGACTGTAAGGCATTGGATGAAGAAAACAAAATGATTCTGCATGGTGTAAGGTCGGGAAAAAATTGTTATGTATGGCATAAGACACACCACTGCTTCATTTCACACGAAGAGATGAATATGTGGCATCAAAGACTAGGACCCATGAACACCAATAACATGACTGAACTAATAATCAAATGAATGGTCAGGGGAGTGCCTCAGCTAGAAGAGACCGACAAGGTGGTATGAGGACCATACAATAATGGGAAGCAATTCAAAGTACAACACAAGGCATTTCAAGACATTCAATCCAAGGAACTGCTTGATCTGATACACATGGACTTGAGGGATCAATGCGAAAAATAAGCATAGACGGGAAGAAGTATGTCTTAGTCCTAGTTGATGACTTCTCATGGTTCACTTGGGTCAGATTCACTCGGAAAAAGTCTGATACAGTGGAAAGCTTCAAGATATCGGTACTTCAAATCACAAATGGGAAAAAGAAGTTGAAGCAGATTCGTAGTGATCATGGGGGGAGTTCCAGAATGAAGCCATGACTACCTTCTGTGAACAGCACGGCATAAGTCATAGTTCTCTGCACCAAGGACTCCACATAAAATGGTGTAATGGGAAGGAAGAATATGAGACTTCAAAAGATGGGAAGGGCGATGATGAATGGAAATGATGTTTCAAAATGGTTCTGGGCAGAGGTAATCGATCTATCGAGTTTACTGACATAAAATTACAATCTATATTATTATTTGTAATATTTCTAAAACAAAATTTTATTCTATTATTTGAAGACAAATTTTTATAGTAGTTGTTATTCATTCTCAAAAAAACAATGACTTTGAACTGTTGAATATATATATATATGAGAACATTTTCTTTTACTTATTCAAATTATAATGTATATAATCTTTATTAATAAAATAGAAGTTATGACTTCTTTCATGTGTGATTTTTTTTTAGTTGGATTTTTCCTTAGAAATTGATAAATGTATTTCCTTAAGACTAACAAGAGCTTGACCTGCGCGTATATTGGTTCTTACCACTTCATACATTAATATTTGGTTTTATAGTTATTGTTATATATTTTAAATGTGTCTACATATAACTAATTTTATTCAAAGCACCTGGATCGAGTTGGTAATATGGTTATTTTTGGTACAAATATCTGAACCTGTTTCAAATACATTGGTTATTTGGATATTTTTAAGTTTCTTTACATCAGAACCGGACTCATCTAGATCCGAAAGGATCCAATTCGAAACCCACACATAAATATATATAATATTCAAGTGGGGCCTAATTTCAAAAAACAAAAAAACGATATCTGAAAGGAAAAATCTGTAGCTGAATGAGTATCCAATATTCATGCATAACTCATTCTTTAAACTAATAAAAAAGACTTTTTCTATGTCTTTCGCTAAAGTAAGTGTAATAGAAAAAAAAAATTTAGTAAAATAGTTATATATATTAAAAAATTAAGTGACAATAAATGTAACACATTTTTATTTTTATATTTAAGCTATTATTTTATTTACATAAACATTTTTTTGAATTATGTGTTTGGATACATATTTTTTCACTGATAAAACTAAAATAAGAAAATGTTTTAGTAAAACAAACTAAACCAAACTTTCAACCATATGCAAAATTCAGCTATTTTTTATTTTTTATTTTTTATTTTTATAATTTGCATATTTAATGTTTATTAACAAAAAAAATATTTGTACTATTATTATAGTAATATAATTAATTATGTGATACATTGTTAAGGTAATATAATTAATGAAATTGTTATACTGAGTGAAAAATAGAAAGATAATCAATGTTATAACTTGTTTAACTAAAAGTTAGTTCTATTTTTACATCAGTTTTAATAAGATAAATAATATAAAATACGTGTAAGTACCTTAATAATAATATCTTTTGATATCTTTTAATTTAAAATTAATATATATATTTTTAAAGAAAAGTCTAACAAATTTTCTGAAAAAAAATGATTTTAACAAGATCTCAATTTTAAAGTTTTATGTAAATATTTCCACTAATTTTGAAATGAATAGTAAAATATTATTATATATTAATATATATATATATATATATATATATTCAATTATAGTTTATCAAATGAAAAATACAAATTCATCATAGTTTTATTCATTTTATTATTGTAATCTATCATATTAAAAATTATTATATTGAACTGAATATGATAGAAAATTATATTAAATTGATATATTAATATATTTTATTTTCAAAAATATAAAAATTTATGTTAAAAAGATTAATATATTATCAAAACTGGTTAACACACTATACTATATTATATATGTATACAGATTAAATATTTTAAACTTTTATATATATAATAATATTTTATCTAACATAAATAAAATAAAAATGCTAAAATATAATCAAGAATTTTGAAGTGCGGATAACAAAACATAATTTAGTATATATATATATATATATGTGTGTGTGTGTGTGTGTGTGTGTGTGTGTGTGTGTGTTGTTTCATGCATATATTGATTCTTTTAATAATCAAATGCAAATCCAACAAGACAAATATCCCTCCGTTCTAAAATAATCTATGTTTTAGAAAAAAAAATTGTTTCTAAAAGATCTAATTTTACATTTCAATGTGTGTGATAATGGTAAATTGTAAACTTCAAATACATAAATTGTGTTTACTGAATTTTGGTTTGCTAAAAATCATAGGAAATAACTAAAAAGTGTTTCTTAATATGTGTGAAAATTCTAAAACATACACTATTTTGAAACGGATGAAATATATAATAAGAAGTGACAAATACATGTGATGATTTAAAACAACTGATTAATTACGACATGTAATCTATAAAATTATTGTATTTGAAATATTTATATTAAATGCAAAAATATGATTAATTTAAAAATATATGTCATTAATAATGTAAAATAAATATCTATAAATATATAAATGAAATCAAACACTCCGTGGTTGCGGATCAAAATCTATTATTTATTAAGTTTTTTGTCGTCTAGTATTTATTAAGTTTGGATGGTTGTATTTTAGACTTCGAAATAAAGAAGTGAATTAGAAGATTTTTTTCTCTCTCGTGTACAATATAAACGAGGGTTCTGTTAGGGCATGTTTATTGCAGGTCTCTTAGCATGGGGTTCTTAGTTTTTTTAAGAGACGTTTTTTAGCTTTTAACTAAGAAAACTTAAGAATTGTCTCTTAAATAAGAGACCTAAGAGACGTCTCTTAACTGGAAAATTAAAAAAAAAAAATAAGAAACGTGAAATTATAAGTTAAGAACCCCGTTTAAGAGACTGTGGATAAACATGACCTTAGATATTTTTAAATTGGTAAAGATAAATCAATGTTCACAATTAATGAAGAAGTTTAGTTTTAAAAGAAAATTGATGAAACAAAGGCAAACATCTCAGTATACTAAAGTATAAAACACATTTGGCCAAATGTAGAACGATAAGATCTTGACTAATGAAGAAAGCTGGAAATGGACACATCTATGAGAAAAGGCGTTGAGGTGGTCACAAGTTCTTGACGTTTATTATTTATAGGGTAAATTTCACTTTTCAGTTTTTCACTTTTTTGCATGTTCATATATTGCATATAGTCACTTTCCTTTGATTTTTTAAAAAATTAAGTACCACCCAACTCTTTCGTTGATATTACATCAAATTGATTATGAGAAAACTGCCAAAAGATCTTGCGCAATATAATGAGACATTTGTAGATCTCCGATCCTTAGTTTTTTTTGTCAAAAAACAATTATATTAATCTAACAGTCCAAAAGGTTTAAAAGAGTATCGATGGTGGTAAACTCAATGGCAAGCTGAATAACAAAGACTACAACAACGAGAAGAGAGAAAGATGTATTTAAAGAGTGAAAATTTTGAAGAGACACTTCACGTGAAACACATAAACTAATATTCAAAAGAACAATTGATAATAGTCGAAAACGATGTTGATGCACCATAAGTAGAGATTTAAATGTTGACTGCCAAAAACTTTAGATGAAAAGCTTGAGAACCGTAGCAACATTATTAATACAAAAATAGGTATATTCTTTTAAATTCGGACATGTAAATTTGAAAAAATGATGTATACAAGAAATAAAATCAAAAATTAGTTTTAAATTTATATGTTTTCAATTTAATTATAGTTATGTATGTTTCAATAAATATTTATAAATTAAAATATTTTATTTTATTATTAAGGGCCACGGTCTTTAAATACGTGATAATTACATTGGTCCACAAGAAAACGAAACAACTTGGAAAAAAAGTAGGAATCGTGTTTTCAAAAAAAAAAAGTAGGAATCTTTAGGAACAGTGGAGTAGATAGGAATGCAATAGTTTTCACAACGTGCTATAAATATTATGGAAATAGGTTGACGAAGAAAGAAATATTATGGATATAATATAAACAAAACAATTAAAACAAGAGATAAAGACTAAAATATATCCAAAAAGTTTTTGTCTGCAAAATAGAATTTAAAGAAAAATATGATCAAAATAGACTTTATTAAATGGTCTAAATATATATTTATATCTCTTGGGTTAATTAATCTAAATTTAGGGTTTAGAGTTATGGAGTTGGGTTTTGGAATTGAAGTTTATAATTAAATAAAAATTTAAAATATTAAAAATTCTAAAACAAAAAAAATTATTTTGTTCATTCTTTTTTTGAATGCTACTTTTGTTACAAATTTTTTTAAAAAAAATCAATTTTTAAAAAAAAAATCAGTTCAAAAGATTTGCCCTTAACACAAATTGACAGCCGTTTTCTTCGTGGGCCACCGTGACAAGACCCCTAGTAGACGACAATACATCCGTTAACAAACCAACATTTTTTATTTATGGAAATTATATGGCCAAAATATCATTATTCTTTTATTCTTCATGTTTAATTAAATAGTTTTTTACTTTTATGAACAGTTGTTGATCCACTTCAAAAATAAGTTTAGAGTATCAATCACGTGTATTAAAAATGCATAAAAGACTTTATATTAGTGATTTTGTATAAAAATGTATCTCATTGATAACAAAAATAGAAAACCAGTATGAATACAAAAGCTATCTTAGAACAAAGAAGTATGTAAGCATCTAAAATATTGTTTTAGAAGGATTTAGATCCTTCTTTTCTTGTCTTTCGTCCTTCTTTTATAGGTCTTCAAGAGTATATCGTAACGGTCATGTGATCTCTGGTGAGTATGGGGGCTTTAAATTATTTTTAATGCTTTGACTCTATTTCATCTCAGTTTGACCGCAAACTCGAGATGGGCCGTCTCCTGAGCTCGGTATGGGCATGGGCATGGGCCTGAGCCAGTTTCTCTTTTTTGGTCCAAGTGAGTTTGGATCGAATTCTAAAATCAGGTCTGGAGTAGGGTGAAATCACGTGTATTAAAAATGCATAAAAGACTTTATATTAGTGATTTTGTATAAAAATGTATCTCATTGATAACACAAATAGAAAACCAGTATGAATACAAAAGCTATCTTAGAACAAAGAAGTATGTAAGCATCTAAAATATTGTTTTAGAAGGATTTAGATCCTTCTTTTCTTGTCTTTCGTCCTTCTTTTATAGGTCTTCAAGAGTATATCGTAACGGTCATGTGATCTCTGGTGAGTATGGGGGCTTTAAATTATTTTTAATGCTTTGACTCTCTTTCATCTCAGTTTGACCGCAAACTCGAGATGGGCCGTCTCCTGAGCTCGGTATGGGCATGGGCATGGGCCTGAGCCAGTTTCTCTTTTTTGGTCCAAGTGAGTTTGGATCGAATTCTAAAATCAGGTCTGGAGTAGGGTGAAATCCCCCTCCAACAATAACTGTCTCCCCCCCCCTCCCCCCCCACCGCGAAGACGCCATGTCTCTAGTAGGTATTTAGTTTGATTTAGTTTGGATGCACCTTCGGGCTGAAATGTTTACTTGAGGTCGTTGGTTCTTTATGAGATTTATGACGTGGTTTGAGATTCTAATTTATTTTTATTAAATGCTTCATCGATTGTATAGTGGGTACCCACAATTCATTTTGCCTTTATTAGGAGTCGAACCGTTTCAAAAAAAATCAATCATTCCTTTCTTTTGAATTTTTGCCACCATTATGTTGTTTCATAAGTTATTTTCTATAGCATTCTTTCATTTATTTACTTCATTTCTCTCTTCCATCCTCTTATTTGTTTATGTCTCTTTTTCTCTTCGATGACGTCTTTGATTAGAAAAAACTTGAGAGGGCTCCCATTCCCTCATCTCTTAGTGGCTCTGATGGTTTGCTGTAAGATGATGTTCTCCCTATCTCATGTCCTTCCTCTTCCTCCTTCGTTCCAATCTCTACGACTGTTCGTTCTGCTGGTACTTCGACCGACCTTACTGAACCTCGTCTAGCGTTTTCGGTTGAGAAAACTGTCGGTAGGGTCGAGTCAATTAAAGATTTGAGAGAGTCACTCGAGGTTCCTTTGGAGACGAATTTTCTCCTTTCCTTTGTGTCTGAGAGACCTTGTTGGCGCTTTGGGGTATTTTACGATGTATAAGGCACTTGAAAGGGCGTCACCTTTGGTTTCCTCTCCCTTATGTCTTGCTGGTTACAGTGATAGGCATGGTTCAAGCGTTTCTCAGTTGATGCTTATTGGGATCTGGACCATTATAGGCCTCCTTGTTTTATCATGCGAGGTCAGGTAGGAGATGAAGCTTCCAGTGCTCGAGGCTATGACCGCTTTTAAGTCGGTTTCATTAAAGCTTTGTGTTTATGATCGCAAATCCTCGAATAGTAATTGATGTTGGTGTTTCTTCTAGGAATTGAGCAGGTAAATATTTATTTGTCAAGATAGACAAAAACCATTCTCGAAGATTTTCTTTAGGTCGGTTCGGCCAAAGTGGAACCCAAATCCTCGTAGGGACTTTACCGATGATATTGTGTTGTATATTTTAGGTTAAAAATCCTTAGTTTTAAGGGTTCATATATATGTATTTTTTTGGCAGCCTCTCCTAAGGCAACATCGGTCGGGCCCGTGGTGGTGCAAACTATGATTGCAAAGTTGAAGGACGTTTTCTCTCATTTTTGAAGTTTGTTTACTCTTATCCGGATTGCGTCCATTTTGGATGCGCTTTCTGGTATGTTTAATGTATGTCACCACAAATTTCGCCTGGGTATATGTTATTCTTTGATTATTTGTCTTGTTTTTATCAATTCATCCTGCTGATCCTCCTTCTTCCATAGTCAGTCCCTTTCAGATCTCTGTGGGGCCTTCTGGAGAGTTTAGAGGAGTTCTTGAGATTGCGGTTGCGGATGGTCTTGCTACGAAAATTGAGGCTTCTGGATCTCGTGTTCTGCCTTCTTTATTTGCTCCAGGTAGCCAGGCTGAAGGGGTTCCTCATAGTTTTGCAGTGATTGGGATCACGGGCTCGTCACAAGTCATCATCCGCCCTCCCCCTAGATTCTCCAAGGTCAAGAGGTGTGGTGTTGTCTAGTGGAGTTTCGCGTCAATGAGTATCTGGTGCTCAGTTTCGATACCATTTATCCTCCATTGGTGTCTCGAGAAGTGGGGAAGCTGCTGCTTCATCCAAGAGGGTCAAGGATGATTTGGATTTCATGCTACCTACCACTATTGCGTCTTCTTCTCGAGAATGAGAATTTGTCTTATCTTTAGATTTTCATGTCGATTATCAAGTTGCTGAGGAAGACTCAGCTTTTGTTAACTTCTATCAGAATTTTCGTCTAGTCGGTAATCTAATTGTAGGACTCAGACATTCCGTATGGAGCGACCTTTAGCAAAGCATCTAGCGAACCAACGTTTTGGTATGCATGTTTTTAATAAAATCTTTTTTTTGTTGATGCATTGTTTGATTGGTTAATGTTCATCTTTTTTAGCAAACAATTATGGTAAATCGGCTTCATTTGTCATATCATCGTACGCTCCCTACCGAGAAGGACAAAGGGACGGTTTTGGAGCGTTCTTCCACCTGTGATCGTATCTCACTAAGAATAGCTCCGGAAAAGGGGATGATTTAACTCGGCGTTTATCTGAGTTGGGGTTTGTTTCAGAGATGCTGAAGTTCCGTTGAGGGGCCGAAAAAAGTTTCTAAAGGAGTTAATTATGTCAGGTTTCGCACTCCTTGCATAATTTAAAATCACGAAGGATTCCCTATCAACTTATGAAGCTATAGTTGGGCTTATGAAAACTGAGATAAGGAGGCTTCTCGATGATGCTCAACGAGAGTGTTTTGAGTGTCTTGAAAGCCTTGACCTAGCGCTAAAATCCCATGAGCATCGTGAAAGCCTTGAGTTAGCGCTAAAACTCCCATCTAGATATGGTTTTAGGTGCAGTGTTTGCCCAGCTTATCATGTACCCACTTGAGTGTTGTTAGGTTTCTTGGTAGTTTATGTTTCTCAAGTGTTTTACGAGGTTAAGACCCGACTTTCTATAAAATAGGCGTGCTTATATTCACGTAGTGCGGTGAGAGAACTTTATCAGTTGCTGCTCACGGCGGGTCTCTTTTCACCAAAGCACCTATGAGACATGCACCAGATTAAATCAGCTACCTGGCCAGGGCACCGATGTATCAGAAGGAGCTGATGAACTCGTTAAATCAGATTTAAGAGAATTTATTTTATTGTTAGTTTAATCTGAACTAGGTTGCCTATGTACCCAAAAATGGGATCAAGCCTTGTCGATGTTCACTTTTCTACAAAGTACAAGGTTCATGGAACCGTGTTTTTTAGTAGTAATGATTCTTGCGTAAATTGATGGAGTTCCATGGTCGATATACAAGCGTTCTGTCCATTTCCATCAGTTCGTAGACGTTTGGGTGCATGACTCGAGTTACTTTTTGTAGCCCTTCCCAATAAACACGAGTTTTCCAGCTCGCTTTTCTCTCTCTTTTCCGATTTCTAGCCATAAAACTAGATCTACTTCGAATGTGATGTAACCATGGCCGAGCCAGCTGATCATCAAACAAAGGACAAACCAGGATGGAAGAAAATCGAGCATACTGAGCTAACACCAGTTGATGTGAGTGTGATTGAGCTAAATGACCTGGATGAGCTAAGTGACACTACCTTAGAGTTGAATGAGAGTGACATTGAAGCTGCCATGGACCTAGTTGGACAAGTGATTTTTGGCCCAAAAAAAAGAAGATGGATCAGATTTGTTTCTCTCAGCCCAAAAGAAGTTCAAACCCAAAGTTAAGGATCCATTATCTCTTTCTGATGAATCAGCCACGAAATTCAAGTCCAAGAAACCATTTGGATGTGTTTTGGATCAAGTTTCTCAAGAAGAAGTATTGCAGCCCATGGAGAGTTCATAACAAATTCATTATGGGTTTGTTTCATGCCAAATTCGACCAGCCTTTTCTTCAGTCCATTTCAAGCCCATTCTCACCAAGAATACCAAGAGGGAGTCAGCAAGAAAGTCAAGGTCTTGGTCAGGCAAAGAGACATTCAACAAAAACCTTATTCTGGTCCAAAATCAAGTCTACATTCCTAGTTTCTAAGTTTCTAGTTTTCTGCACTTGTCTTTTGGTTTCCACATCTTTTGTTACCTATATAAGTGTAGGCACGACCAGAATAATAGACATTCACCTTTTTATCAAAATTCTCTCTAAATCTGTGAATCCCTTGTTCATCCATGAACACTGATTGCTAGGAGTTCATTCTTTGTAAGCAAAACTTGTCTTTGATCGAAAACAGAGTCCATTCTCTTGATCAAGGACACATCTACATAAGATCTGATCAGTTCAAAGATCATTTCTGAAGATCATCCAATCAATCCATCCATCATCATCAAAACCAACCCAGATCTCTCTCATAACCATCAGATCTTCCTTCAAAAGAATCAGGGACAAAGGATCCCCTCACCAGGGATTTATCAAGTGGTATCAGAGCAGATTTGAAGGCTCTTAATCTCTGGTTTGATTCTGACTTTTCACATTCTTTCTGTTGTTGGGTTTTTTGATCATCTGATCTTTGTACTCTTTATCAAACACTCTTTTCTGTCTATCTGTTGTATCTGCAAGAGGGCCAACCAGATTATCAAAAAAAAAATGAAAATCAAAAGAAAAAAACCAAAGAAAAGTCGAGGAGAAATCCGACTAAAGCTGAAGAGAAATCCAGCCCTGGTGGTAAAGCCTCTTGCAAACAAAAATCTTGCAATCTTTCTATCTCTTTCTTCTGTTTTGGGGTTGGGGATTGTTCTCTAAAGCTTGATCTTTGTTTGTTGCTGAGCTACTGGATTCACAGAAAAAAAAATCACAGAAAAATCAAAGAGACACACTTGAGAGATTGTGAGGCTTAGGCTATCTGTTATTGTGCTAATTTTTCTTGTTGAGATTGTAACAGGAAGCCATGTCTGGAGGAAGCAATTTCAGGAGGAGACGTCCTGAGAAGGAGTTAGATTACAACCTGTTTGACTCTGCAACAAAAGCAGCCTTGAAAAGAAGAGAAAAGTCTATGAGAAAAAGAGATTCATATGATATTGATGAGTCTGGTTATGAGCAGGAAAGGATACAGTCCAGGAGGACACTGGAAAGGCTTAAAAGGAGGAGCACACATCATGATCAATTCAGTTCTTCCACAAAGAGTTTGCTTGAAAAAAGACAGAATTTGATGAGAAAAGAAAAATCGGTTTTTAACCATTCTGATTCTGTGCAGGAAAAGGCACGACCAGTGAGGCAAGGGGAACCAACTAGGAGGAGCAGAGAACGTCATAGACATGCCAGAGAGGAGACAGGAGCTTGCTATGGTCGTGATCCCATAAAGAAGTCTCAGAAGCAACCAGCAACAGTTGATTATTTGGACAGCCAACAGTTTCAAGATGATTTCAAAAGGATTGCACAACAAGTACTGCAAGATTTTGTAACAGACCAGCAAAGGACACCAGCCTCACGTCCTTCCTCAAAGATTGATAGTCAGAGGAGTTGTAGCAAGCAAGAGAAGGTTATCCAAGAGATGGGAACAGAAACATCTAAGGTAATAAAAGAACCTGAGACAGAATATGAGTTATCTCTTTTTTCTTCTCAGTCTGAGCTTAATGTCAATAAAACATGTGATGAACTAAATTATCTGGAACCGGTGCAACCGAGTAGCCTTGTTTTAGTGTCTCAGCTCTCAGAAGAAAACCCAGCAGAAGAAGCACAAAAGAGTTCACCACCAAAAGAAGAGTTGGAGCAGCCAAACAACATTGAAGCAGAAACAGATGCTAAGCCATTCTCTTTGGACTCTCAAGAGCACTGTAATGATCTTAATATGGTTAATTATCTGCCTGAAATGTTTGTTATGGTTAGTTCTAGTGATGTAAGATGTTTTGGTCTGGAAAAGGTCAAAGAATTTTGTGTTTCAAACTCTGTTTTTGATAACATGATTAATTCTTTTAAAGTGTTTGAACCTGATAAAATATCTGATCAAAAACATTTTCAATGTGTTAGTGACATCAATTTTGATCATGTTTTGAGTCTTGAGCAGTTTATGAAACATTACAGAAGTTGTGAGCACTTTGAAAAGACATTAGAGCTTGTCCTGCAACAACCTGATTTCTGTTTCAGAAAACCTTGTGATTCATTTGCTTGTTTTAAAGATAATGGTTTTGATCTGAGTTTTTCTAGGCATGAACTTATCACTGATGATTTTTCTGCATTTGGTTTTGCTTTGAACGAACCTAGAAAGTTGCAGGAACATAAATCACTTAGGGCTGAAACTGAAGTTATTCTTGATTATGATTTGAAACTTGCTAGTTTATGTTTTGAAACTGAAAAAAATTGGCATGTTTTGAGATCATTGCTTGAGAATTGTGTTGTTTTGAGCTTTGATGACATTCTGGTTTATAACACTTTCTTTGATAAACATGCTAATTCTTTGCTAAATGATTATCAATTTGTACTTAGTCATTTGTCTTCTGATTCTGAGAAAAGTAGGCACAAATTGAAGTTGTTCTATGTTATTGAGTGCCTTGATACAATTTTGGTTTACAATACTTACTTTGATGTGTATCTTAGAAGTCTGAAACAAGTGCAACATGTTCTCAGAAAGAAATGCTTGGCTATTGATCATATTAAGAACCTGTTTTTCCTATATGACACTGGATTTCTAGTCTCTGTTTTGAGTATCCAGGAACAGCATGATCAGTCTCAGAGGGTTGCAAGGAACAATAGAAAATGCAAATCTTATGAGCCTGTAATTTGGAGATGGAAGTACTTGAGGAATATGGCTTCAAAACTCCAAGGAAGTTTCTTTCTAAAACTTTTCTTTGTTGTTGCTTACATGTTTCTTTGCTTGAACTTGTGTCTTGTGTCTAACTTGTTTCCTTTTGATGTAGGAGATACAGATTTGAGGACAAATCATTTTAAAGGAGGAGGGGATGATGTAACCATGGCCGAGCCAGCTGATCATCAAACAAAGGACAAACCAGGATGGAAGAAAAGCGAGCATACTGAGCTAACACCAGCTGATGTGAGTGTGATTTAGCTAAATGACCTGGATGAGCTAAGTGACACTACCTTAGAGTTGAATGAGAGTGACACTGAAGCTGCCATGGACCTAGCTGGACAAGTGATTTTTGGCCCAAAAAAAAGAAGATGGATCAGATTTGTTTCTCTCAGCCCAAAAGAAGTTCAAACCCAAAGTTAAGGATCCATTATCTCTTGCTGATGAATCAGCCACGAAATTCAAGTCCAAGAAACCATTTGGATGTGTTTTGGATCAAGTTTCTCAAGAAGAAGTATTGCAGCCCATGGAGAGTTCATAACAAATTCATTATGGGTTTGTTTCATGCCAAATTCGACCAGCCTTTTCTTCAGTCCATTTCAAGCCCATTCTCACCAAGAATACCAAGAGGGAGTCAGTAAGAAAGTCAAGGTCGTGGTCAGGCAAAGAGACATTCAACAAAAACCTTATTCTGGTCCAAAATCAAGTCTACATTCCTAGTTTCTAAGTTTCTAGTTTTCTGCACTTGTCTTTTGGTTTCCACATCTTTTGTTACCTATATAAGTGTAGGCACGACCAGAATAATAGACATTCACCTTTTTATCAAAATTCTCTCTAAATCTGTGAATCCCTTGTTCATCCATGAACACTGATTGCTAGGAGTTCATTCTCTGCAAGCAAAACATGTCTTTGATCGAAAACAGAGTTCATTCTCTTGATCAAGGACACATCTACACAAGATCTGATCAGTTCATAGATCATTTCTGAAGATCATCCAATCAATCCATCCATCATAATCAAAACCAACCCAGATCTCTCTCAAAACCATCAGATCTTCCTTCAAAAGAATCAGGGACAAAGGATCCCCTCACCAGGGATTCATCAGAATGTCCTAGGTCAGACATTGCGGTTGTATCATCAATTAGCTCTTCCATTTGTGGTAACCATTATGTTCTTGTGGTTAGTACTTCCATTTCTGCTTGAGTTACTGCTTCCAGTCCGTAGACTAGAGAGTAAAGTGTCGGATGTGCTCCTCACTGCAGGGTTTTTATGCGACCATAGGATTCCATTAAGTTGATTCGCCGAATCTCCCTTGTGTGAAATTATTTGTTTCTTTAATTCCTCTAATATTCTCATGTTTTCTTGCTTCTGCTTGACCATTCACTTCTGGATATGATGGAGTTGAATATCTTATTCTTATTTTGTGTTCGGTGCAAAAAAAAAAAATGAATGGTTTCAAAATGAATTGGTTGTTATTGTATGTCACTATCTTGTATGGAACGCCATGTCGGCATATGATGTTTTTTATATGAATTTCTTAACTTGGTGGTCTTTTACAGGGGGGAATGCTTCTGCTTCCACTTGTTTTCTAAAATAGAATGTGAGTACGAGTAAGTAATGGTGTTGCTCTGAAGGGTGCATAGGACCCCCAAACTCCATAACCCATCTTATGAATGGGTAAGGTGATGTCACCGAGCTCATGAGTCAGGTAGGTTGGTGTATAATTGTCACATGTCTTTGACAGTGTTCACAACTTTTTCAATATGCTCATGAGTCAGGTAGGTTGGAGTTGAAGGATATGTCTGTAGCTCTGTGAATGCTTGTTCACACACGTCATTTCATTCAGACTCCATCTTTTCCGGATTAGTTGATAGAATGGTAGCCATTTATCTGTCGATCTTGAGATGAATCTTTTGTGAGAGAGAGTTCCCCACCTACCAAGCATTGGACTTCTTTCTTGGATTTTGTGAAACTCATGCTTATAATCATTGTTATCTGCTTGGGGTTTGCTTTTATTGCCCATTGTGCAACAACATAACTGAGGAATTCACTGGTGGTAACAACAAAGATTCACTTCGTAGGATTCATTTTCATGTCGTACTTGTTTAAGATGCTGAAGCATTCTTTGAGGTGTGCAATATGATCGTCTTCTTGAAAGGGCTTTACCAACATGTCTTCATTGTAATCTTCCATTGTCTTGTCGACTTTCACTGAGAACATTTTGCTGACTAGACGTTGAAGTTTCTCATGCATTTATTTGTTTGAATGGCATCACTTTGTAGCAATATAATCCTATGTCCATGATGAAAGTGGTTTTCTCTCGATCATCAGATGCATGCTTATTTGATTATAAGCTGAAAATTCATCTAAAATGAAAGTTCATTTCCAGTTGTTTCCTCCACTAGTCGGTCTATATGGGGATGGGGAAGCTGTCTTTTGGGTAGGCCTTATTAAGATCAGTAAAGTCTATGCAAACCCTCCATTTTTCATTCTTTTTTTTACCACAACTTGATTTGCTAACCAATTCGGGTATCTGAATTTAAAAATTGATCTTATTTGAAGTACTTTTTCTACTTCAGCGTTGATGGCATCCAGCCTATCTGAGTCAAGGTCCTCCTTTTTGGCAGATTGATTTGAAGTTCGGATCTACGTTTAGCTCATGAGATGTTATTTTTGGGTCTATTCTGACCATCTTGTTGATTGTCCAAGTGAACATTCCTCTGTTTTCTTTTAAGAGAGCGACGAGTTCTTTATGTTTGCTCTTCCTTACTTTGGCTCCTATTCCTACACATTGACTTGAATTTTTTTTGTTCATGCATACTTTTCATAGCTCCTCTGCTTGAGGACCATCATCGTCCTCGTTTTTCTTCGCAGCTTCAAATATTTGTCAAATTCATCTTGTAGCTTCTTTTCTGAAGCTCATCTTAGCTTGTTCTCTTTCACATGACACATTCTCGACGTTCTTTGCTTTCCTTGGGGAGTAGGAAATTTAATACATTGTTTCTAAGTAGATGGCACATCTTGCATGGCATTGATCTAAAGCATACCAGTGATTACTTCATAAATATCCGATCCAAGGTTGAGAACTTAGCTTCTGCTGTAACTCCACCAATACAAATTAGGATCCAGACACTTCCAGTTGGATTTGTCACCGAACTGTCGTAGGTTGTGATTTTTTGCTTCCCAACCTTCATCCTTTGGTTGGAGAGATTGAGCCTTTCCAATACACATTGGTAAATGATGTTTACCGAGCTTCCAGTGTCGACTAACGCATTGGTAATTATGGAATTAGCCAGCATTATTTCCAGTACAAGCGCATCGTTGTGAGGCTGATTAAGATATTTTAGTATCATCTCCAGTGAAACGTAATTTCGCTCCTCCTATTCTTTCAAACTGAATTCGCTCATAACTCGGACAGAATTTTTGTATATGGGTTTGTACCCCTTATTACATTAATCATCTGCCAGAATATACGAGCTTTTGCGAACTTTCAACTCCTTGCCTTTAATTTGTTCCTCCTAACACTCCTAATCAGCGGATTCACTTTAGAGATGACTTCTTCTTTTTATTATTTGATGTATCTTGAATCTCGGGAGAGTGTGTCTTTGAGGGTTATAGACCGATCTAGAATGAGATCATGATGGATTTTTGAATAACACCGCAAGGAGATCTTCAGGATCGCCATACTAGCTTCATCCATTATGCCGCCATCTGAGGCCGATGTTTTGAATCTTCTGATAAAGGAATACAATGATTCTCCTTCCTCTTGGAATATTGTCCAAAGATCTAAATGTGGGAAATCTTCGGGATTTGTTTCCTTGATATTGATTTTAGACAAAAGTGAGGCGTTATTCCCTCCTTCTTTTTTGGTGTCCTGCTGAAATATATGGCAAAGAAAAAAAGAACAACATAGTGTGAATCGATTTGAATCTGAGGTGGAATGATGTTCCGGTCTGCGATATGAGTCGTTGGCACTGAATCACTTCTTTCTTAATTTGTATGCTGATTTTGGGATTCATGATGTATGCTTCACGTCAGAATCTCCAGAGAGCTTTTATGTTGAATCTCCCCCTCCTTCTAGTACCAAATGATCGATCTCAAAATCCACTTCAAAAATTAGGTTTAGGGTTTCCAACGCGTGTATAAGAAAAAATGTATAAAATATTGTTTATTGATAATTTTGTCTAAAGAAGTGTATCGGTTGATAACGGAAGTAGAAAACTAGTATGCATACAGAAAGTATCTAAGAAACAAAAACGTATGTAATTATCCAAAGTATAATATTGCTCTAGAAAAATTTGGATCCCTTCTTCTTGTCATTCGACCTTCTTTTATAGCTTTTCAAGAGTGGATCGTAATGGCCTTGTGATCACAGGCGAGTGTCTGGGTTTTAAATGATTGTCTTTAATTCTTTCACTTTCTTTCAGTTCGTGTTTGACCGTGTGAGTCCGGCATGGGACGTCTCTTGATCTCGATATAGGCATGGGCCAGCTTTTTCCTTTTTTGGTCCAAGTGAGTTTGGATCGGGTTCTCGAATCGGATATAGAGCTGGTTAAATCCACCTCCAAAAAATCATAATTGTCGAAGTGATGGAAGAATTTGGGAAGGTCTTAAAAAATTTCAATTCTTTTTAATTTAATTTTGCCAGTGTTGAAATCGTCATGATTTGTAAATAATAAGTATATATAACCACAAAGTGTGCTAATATTCAAAAATTTATTTATTAGATCACAGTTTTCTATTTTCTTATAACAGAATTAATTTTGCCCATTTGTAATTATACACCATAAATGAAATAAATTATGTTCTAGTTGATATACCTTTAAAAATGCTGACAATTTTAAAAAAACTTTAGTTAAATGTATATTAAAAGAATGTCTTCATTTAATAGAGTTTAAGGGCTTTCTAATGTCTTCCTTTTAAAATGCTAATAATAGACATTTAACAGTGGTTGAACGTTAATTTGTAATGTCTTCATTTTTTGAAGAATAAATTTATTTTAAAATATAATAAAGGACAAATGTTTTTTTAAAGATATATCTATAATATAAATGTATATTAAAAAATGTAAAATATAATAAAGGACACAATTATTTTCTATTGTCAGCATTTTTAAAAATATATTACAAGAAAGCAAATAATATATATATATATATATATATATAATTTTCTTAATACTTTTGGAAAGACATAGTATCACCGTGCTGCTGATAGATAGTTGAACGTATGACCTCTTTCTGAGAGACGACTAGAATACAAGATCTTCTCAATTTAATATTTATATATATATAAGTAAAACTTGACTAATTCCGGAATGTGCAAATTCACTGGGTACAAATACATGATGTAAAGAAAAATTGTTACAAGAAGTTTTGGACTAACACCCGTAATCTTCTTGAGTCAGAAATAAGAACCGGTTATATAATATACATATAATTATATAAAAATGATTTGATCTCACTTAAAATGCATGTCAAGCTTTTTAGTTCATGTATTAACAAAAGTTGCATCTAAAAATTAAATAATAATAACTAAATCAATATCTTTTTATTTTTGAAATGTTATCTCCAAATATATTAATCATTCGGTCTATTAAAAACTAAAAAAATAAGTAAGTGAAAGTTATATTTTTAAATAGAGAAATATCAATTCTACCACAAGTTTGATAACACTTTTCAAATTTACCATTAATGAATGATTATTTTCAAAAACACCCTAAATTTATGATGAAAATAGACTATACTATTTTTAAAAATATTTATATAACATTTAGAAACTCAACCTCACCTCTTTAACACTAAACCCTAAATAATAATCACTAAAGTGTAAATTCAAATGTTAATATATTTTTGATTGAGAGTATTTTTGAAAAGTGGTACTTAACTTGTAGTATTTTTTAGCAATTTCACTTTTTTAAATACAAGAAACTTAAAAATAATTTTTTTTTCTTTCAAAATCTAAATATTCAAACCCGACCCGAAATAACCAAACCCGAACTAAAAATATTCAGACCCGAACCGAACTACAGAAATACGTGAACGCGTTCTATACCCCTATACCAAAATACCATAACGGGTTTTGTACCCCTATACTGAAATACCCGAAATCCGAAATACCCGACCCAAACCCAAACGTCCACCCCTAATACTTAGATTCGAGTTAGGGGTGGATGTTCGGATACCCGTTCGGGTTCGGATCGGCTATTTCAGATTTACAGGTATTTCAGTATAGAAGTTTAATATTCGTTCGGGTATTTCTACGCTCCAGATCGGGTTTGGGTATTTTTAGTTCGGATTCAGTTATTTCGGGTCGGTTGGGATATTTAGATTTTGAAAAAGTCAAATTATTCATTGCTCAAATTTCTTGTATTTAAAAATATATCTTTACCTTAATTAATTTTTAATAGGTTTGGAGACCAAAAAAAATAAGAACAAAAACCCACTAACTAGATTGTTTGGATGAAACTTTTGTTAATGCATGAAATACAAACTTGACATGCATTTCTAATGAGTAGTAAATCACTTTTTCTGAAATTATATATATATATATATATATATATAATCTGATCTTAAGTCATGTGTATTATCATTATAAATATTTTGAAAAATGAGAGAACTAAACTAAAAATATATGGTTAATTACATATATGTTTGGTTATTTTCGGTTATCCATTCGGGTTCGGATATTACTCATTCGAGTTCGGATATCCAATCTCTCACAATTTAATACCCGTTCGGATATTTTATTATTTCGGTTCAGATTTTTAAGATCGGATTCGGGTACGAATTTGGATATCGGTAAAGTGTCTGATCCCTAATTCGAGTGATGTATGTACGTTTATTTACAGCTCACTACGTGGGATAATGTTTGCAACATAATTTATTCATTGGTAAATTTGTTATAAAAGGAATCAAATCTTGGAACAAAGTTCAAAAAAAAAAAAAAAAAAAAAGGAATCAAATCTTGGAAGCAAACAAAAAAAGATTGAAAGCAGAGAGGACAACGAAGCACGGTGTTACACGTTGTCCATGTGAATTGCTATACTTAATTTATAAACTGTCCCACCTACCGTCCACTAAGATTAAAATTAAGTTTCGTTTATTTTAATTTAGTTCATTTAATATTCGCAAATTGATCGCTTTCTTGATTTGATGCTAACAAAATTTTCTCTCCTCCCGCAAATCATTGATTAACTCAAAAAGATGTATTTAAAACTGCTAATAAGTAAAAGTTAGACAACCAATTTAGTGTTATTTGAATATTATAATTTACTGGTATTAAAAATACTCACGAGAAATGTTTACGATTCAACAAGGTTTTAAAAACTGGACCGGTCCGATTAGTTGAACTGGTTCGATAGTGACTCCTTTAAAAAACTGAATATCATTTGATTCAAAACTTTTACTTGATAGAAACCGGAAAAAACCAGTGTAGAACCGGGAAATCTAGTGACCGAACCAACATTAAAACTTGGTTTTACAAGATAAGTACACATTGAATGAGTTTTTAATTAGAGCAGTTTACAACATTAAAACTTGGTTTTACAAGATAAGTTTACTTAGAGCAGTTATATGTTTTGATTTTCTCTAGAAAGAAACCCAAAAGTCTCCTCTTTGCCTCCCGTACACCAATTTCAACTTCTGATTTTTCCAATGCCATATATTTTGAGTTTTCACTTGTAAGAATAAGAAGTATTGGCGATTGTGACAATTACGAATTCATTGATAAAACTGATTTGCGGGTTGTGGAAGAAAGTAGAGAAGCTGAACTATAATATGATGAATTTGAGAATGTATTTCATGAAAAAGTAATAATTCAGAAGAAGATTTAACTTCTGAAACCTTAAACTTGAATGGTACATTCTTTCGCTAAGATGCCTATTATTTTACTCCTACATATTTTATATTTTCTTTGTTTTAGATGGTAACGACGATGAATATTTCTCAAGATGCTACCACTAAAAGAGTTTGATATTTTGTCATTGTCAAACAAATTTTATTTCTGGTTTACAAGGTCTTCATCTAATTTATTATGCATTCAAGATCCAATTAATTATCTTTTATATATTTTGTGATAAATATTTTTGAAAGGTTATAAAATTTACATATATGATTATAAATATATATATATATATATATATATAAAGTAGAGATTCAACACATTTGGTGCTGCCACGTCATCAATTGGTGTTTTAGGAAGCTGACACGTGTATCATTCATTTCGTTGTGGGATTGGGCTTTAAACCGCATTGTCCACGTGAAGCACTCTTCCCTGCTTTTTCTAAATGACATGGGCCTTTTTATTTTGTTGTTTCCTCGCTTCTTCCCCGTCGTTTCAGTCCTAGGGCTTCTGGGGATTTTGTTCATCTTCCTCGAAACAATCCATTGCTGATTCGGTTACATATTCACTCCTCTTAACTACCCTCTTCAATCCATCGTACACGATCTATTTTTAGTTCCCTCGTTTGCTCTTCAATGGCGGTGGAGGCTCGACTATAAAAAGGTTAGCATCCCTCCACTCGAATGCATCCTACTTATTTACTGGAAAATGGCTAACTCTCGCGTTTTTCTTTCGGATCTGAAGTCCGGTAGATGTTCTTCGACGGTTGAAGTTAGGTTATTGCGTTTTTGGGAGGCGAGGAATAGCAGGCGAAACGATGAACTCATGTCTGTCGATATGCTCTTGCTGGATAAGAATGTGAGTTTCGTTTCAGATTTGTTTCGTCTGTGTTAGATAATAATTTCCGTTTAACATTTTAGATCCGTTTTAAGGCGACACTTATGCCAGCCACCGTTGCTGCTAGTCGGGTTCCAACCTTTGGTCCCCATCTGACGGCGGGGACGATGTATTCTATCGCCGGATTTGAAGTGGCTTGGTGTAAGCCAACCTTCCGGCTGTCTGACTCCTCCTTGATGATCCGGTTCAGTGATGCAACCTCCTTGAACGTGTTAACTGAACCGAGTTCTCCACTCCCGGAAGAGGGTTTCCGGTTCCGTAGTCAGCGTGAGATGCTTGCTCTAGCAAACAGTGGCAGTCAACTCCCAGGTTCGTCTATTTCAGTTGTCATCATACTAATCGGAATTTAAAATTAAATATTCATTCTTATGAAGATATCATTGGGGAGATCACGTCGGTGAAGAGTTCTGTCAGTGACCCTCCGGGAGACACAAATCACTTGATGGCCACCATCAAACTGGAGAAGTATGTAATTATCAGCTCCATCTCCAGTTTTTAATATATTAAATGAGTTTACAACGATTGCCATGTAAATCACATGTTTATATGTATTGTATTACAGTGAAGCGTCTGTGACTTTCAGTTTGTTCGACTCTCACGCTATTTCGTTTCACGAGAAACTTGAAGCCATGCGGGGTGATCCAAGGGTTATTGTTGCGACAAGTTTAAATCCTATAATAGTTGGAGGTGGTATTTAGTTATATTCCGTTCGGATAAGAGCTCCACTGTTTGTTGATACCTGCATCAAACTTTATTATGCAGGGCGGTTGTTCCTGAATGCAACATCGGGAACACATATCTATTTTGATAAGGAAATTAAAGCAGGAGAGGTCCTTTTTTATAAGTAAGTAGCATGGTGATTGTATATGCATTTGTTCATATGCTAATGTGAACAATACATTGTTAAAATACATAGGTTATCGTCCACAGCCGCTGGGTTTCGGTCAGCAGCTCCTCTCCTGAAAGGGTATGCCAAGGTTGAGAATCTTACCATATCCGAGCTTAATGAGTTTGTGATAACTGCTCCATCTCAGGTGGTATCTCAAACCTTTTAATTTATTTTGGATTAGTTACATGATCGATATCATTGACATGCTTCTAGTTTTCTAATTTGAAGGACATTGACTTCATGTGCTCTGCGAAAGTGACTGGTATCAAGATGGATAAAGAGTGGTGCTATGTTGCTTGCTCTAAGTGCACCAAAAAACTGCAGCGCATGGAGTCAGCTTTCACATGTGTCCACTGCGACAATGCACATGCTGTTGGTGCCCTCCGGTATGTAAGGCATTGTATTGTTTTTTCCTGTCCTTTTCAGTATGTGTTCACTACCAAGTTATCGTCTGACATGTTGGGACTTGATTTCGTGTGGAGATATCGTGTTGAGATGGGCATAGCTGATGATACTGCCGAGTGAGTATTCGTTTGTTTTGATGGGGTGATGACGAAGCTCCATAACCTGAAAGCTAATGAAGTTGGTAATATGTTGGTACGTTGCATTCTGACTTTCATGTTCGTCTACCCAAGATAGTTCTAACATGTGCGCACTTGCCTTGACGCCCAGGCTGAAGAAGGTGTGAATCCAGAGGATGCAAGAGTCCCCCCGTTTATTTTGGCCATGGTGGGGAAGACATTCAACTTTCAAGTCCGTGTTACTGCATATAACTTCACGGCCAGCCATCAGACCTTCACCATCACTCGCATTCTCAGCGAGCGTGAACGAGTATCACTCCCTGATTTCGTTGACATAGTGAGTTATGGGTGTTTCATCATTCCGCTTACATGTTCTGTAGATTAATATATGGTATTGGACATGATCAGGGTGGGAACGAGGAGGGTGCGGCCGACAGACCAAGCGAGGATATGAACTTTGCTAAGGTTGACACCTGTGGTGGCAGTCATTCAGCAACGCCAGAATCGGGTGAGTCCCCAGATGGTGGTGAGCCAGTGATCCCTTTAGCAAATGCAGCTTCCAAGGTGGTTAAGAAGGCACGTCTCGCTTGATGTTTGTCATTTGACTCTCACGCTTCGAGTGATGATTTGGCATAAATGTTTTTTTTTTTCATATTTAATTTGGAGTATGCTTATGTTTTCTTTTTTTTTTTCTTTTTCTCTTTTTTTTTTTTGCGTTCTGGACATTCTGCAATTTATTGATATGAGTTTCATATTACGTTTGCCTCTACGGTTGTACGTTTTGTTCAACTATTTGTTCAATAATAGAGCCGAGGTCATAAAATAATTAGGGAAATGTAGTATACAGTACTGATACTGATAAAAGTCAGTTATGGAAATGTGTCTGACTACGTCTTATGAAACATTATACTAAAACTGCAGACTTTGGAAACGGAACAGACACTGCATACGACTCATGTAAAATAAATTTATCTTTTTTACCAGTCTCGACAGCATTTGGTATGCTCTGTGATGAACCTGTAATGGATCTATAAATCTTTCGATTGCAGTATTCATAAAATAATGCAATCACGTTGTTGAACGACTGGGTGTTTTACAAGGGTAATGATAACAAATAACCACAATGGGCTGCTTAAAATGGCAAAACTTGTGCAAACATGGTAGTAATTGTTTTTTTTCAGGAATAAAAGACATAATTAATTATCCGGATAGGAAAACTACTATATAAATTCAACCCCATGTAAACCACTCGGGCTCTTTCAAAATATAAATGTTGTGCTACCCGTAGCACTACGGAACTTCAATCACCTAACGATTATATATAGTAAAGTCAATTGATAAGTATGCTAATTGTGCCACGGATATGAGGTGTGTCGATGATAAAGTTTAATTTTCGTTTGATACAATAGTATATAACATAGTGATAACATAACAACCCGAAATTTAGCTATAACTTGCGGCAACCGGATTTGCATCATCTTACAATGGTTGAAATGACCATCCATCGGAATTGACAATACAGCTGCTCATTTCAGCCTACACAACCGATGTCTAAATCTTAAACATATAGTCTACATATAAACTATACCTACCAAACAGTAACTATTACAAACTTATTGTTAATATAGTTAACTATATCACTCGATATTTACGGTCCGCGACCGACCCTAGTATTAAATAAAAATAGGTTTGTCGAGTCCAAAACCCAGTTTGATTTTGAAAACATTACGATTAGGTATCATCTGATATTTGATGTAACCTAAACTTCAAGTATTTTATAACATGATTGACAGCTAATTGAGGATAACCACTGACAAATTATAAAATAAAAAAGGATTGAATATGTTTTTGGCGTGACAATAGGGACTCCTCCTTGTGCACTTAATCCCCATTTTAAGCTATTATAGTCATATAATAATCTTCAATTTTAAAAATAGAAGAGAAAAAATGGTCTGACAACGTCGTCGCACTAGCATGAAAAAATAATTGATCAAACTACAGCAAAATTTGAAGTCTATACTATTTTTAATCCAATTAAAATATAATTCAATAAAATACTAATCTAGAAATAATGATGTCAAATATACGATTTTTATAGTTTAAAATTTTACTTTTAATTGATGATCTTGATAATAATTCAAAAAATGATTTATACTATAAATCTGTTAGGCCTAAATTTCATCCACTATTTTAAAACGAATTATTATCATATGTATTTAGCTTAGGTAAATAACTAATGTATTTATAATTTAAGTTAGGCGATCAAAAAGTGTCAAAATTTAACCTAATTTTAATATTTAGATCCCGTACTTTGGCATGCACAACCGCCGTTTTCACGTAAGCATCCCACCGACTGATATTTCCTCGTCATATAAGTGACATTGTCCAAATCTTCAATGGTAGGACAATCCTTCACATTAGAAAACCTCTAGTGAAAAGGCTTCTTCCCTCTTGCATCGCTCAACGAATTCGATCTAAGATCATTACATTTGGTCTTGGTCTTTTTTGGAGGGAGATCCCGTCCGTTAGAGCTAGTTGGACAGGTAGGTACCGCTGTCTCACGGTTCAATAGATTTAATTCCACCATCGACTGCCTTAGGAATACACGTTTCTTCCCTTAAAACTTTAATCAGAGCATAGCTGAACGAATCTTGTCTGACCATCCAGCACAGCCTTTACTATGAATTCTCTCGGATTCACAGAAGCTATGCCTTCTCCTGGTGGACATCGTTCAAAAAGAATGATGGTAAATAAAAGAAGATGTGACAAAAAAAGGGTTCCACCCTTGGATTTATGTTCGAGATTCCAAAATCTCAAGAGAATTACACTAAAAAGAATCATCTTAGATCAACAAAAATAATAGAGAAAATAGCTAAAAATGACTCAAAACTTGATTTCAAATGCAAAAGTGTACCACAAATTCAATTAAATGCAAATGTAATAAAAAAAACTATTGAAAATACAACAAACTCCTTATGAGGAAACAAAAAAATTGTATTCAATTTTACCATAATAATCTTTTTGCGTGAGAAAACTTCCAGAGAAGTCTTCCCTAGTCTTCTACGGAAGACTTCTCTACAAGTTTTCTCAAACAATAAATCCTAAAAATAATTTATAAAATTTATAAAAAAATATTTCTATGGGAAAAAATAGAAATCATGTAACCACAAACATTTGTAAATGATGTAAATTTATATCAACTACAATTGAATTGTTTTCAACGTAGATGATTTAATGTAGAATGAGTCATGATAGTCATTGGTTTAGGTATTAATAACATATGTTATAGTATTGTATGTAGTTTTAGGGGTAAATTTTGAAATCTTATCTTTTTGTTTTTTGAATTTGACGTATATGTGTTAGTACTCCCCTAATAACATGATTTAAACACTTTCTAAGTTTATTTTATGTTTAAGGAAATGTTTTTGCTTAGTTAATTGATTTTAGGGTTTCGGAAGACTTCCCATGAAGAAGACTTCCAGAAGACTTCATGGGAAGTCTTCTAACATATAATGCAGTAGAAGACTTCATGGAAGACTTCACAGAAAACTCTATAATTTTCCCACTTGAATTTCAGTGAAAATAAAATTCTCGCCTAATGGCGAAGTCTTCCAGTAATCTTACAAAAGTCTTTCAGAAGTATTCTCTAAAAAAACTTCCCTCTAAGTCTTCTACAGAATACTTCTCTAGAAGTCTTCTCAAACAATAAATCTTAAAAATATTTATAAAATTTATAAAAAAAATATTTATATGGGGGAAAATAAAAATCGTGTAACCATAAACATTTGTAAATGATGTAAATTTATATCAACTAAAATTTAATTGTTTTCAACCTAGATGATTTAATGTATAATGAGTCATGATAGTCATTGGTTTAAGTTTTAGTAACATATGTTATAGTATTGTAGGTAGTTTTAGGGGTAGATTTTGAAATCTTATCTTTTTAACTTTTTGTTTTTTGAATTTGACGAATATGTGTTAGTAATCCCCTAATAACATGATTTAAACACTTTCTAAGTTTGTTTTATGTTTAAGGAAATGTTTTTGCTTAGTTAATTGATTTTAGGGTTTTTGAAGACTTCCAGAAGACTTCATGGGAAGTCTTCTAACATATAATGCAGTAGAAGACTTCATGGAAGACTTCACAGAAAACTCTATAATTTTTCCACTTGAATTTCAGTGAAAATAAAATTCTCGCCTAATGGCGAAGTCTTCCAAGAGTCTTCCAGTAATCTTACAAAAGTCTTCTAGAAGTATTCTCTAAAAAAACTTCCCTCTAAGTCTTCTACAGAATACTTCTCTAGAAGTCTTCTCAAACAATAAATCTTAAAAATATTTATAAAATTTATAAAAAAAATATTTATATGGGGGAAAATAAAAATCATGTAACCATAAACATTTGTAAATGATGTAAATTTATATCAACTAAAATTTAATTGTTTTCAACCTAGATGATTTAATGTATAATGAGTCATGATAGTCATTGGTTTAAGTTTTAGTAACATATGTTATAGTATTGTAGGTAGTTTTAGGGGTAGATTTTGAAATCTTATCTTTTTAAGTTTTTATTTTTTAAATTTGACGAATATGTGTGAGTGATTCTCTAATAAGATGATTTTAAACACTTTCTAAGTTTATTTTATGTTTAAGGAAATGTTTTTGCTTAGTTAATTGATTTTAGGGTTTCAGAAGACTTCGAGAAGACTTCCCGGGAAGTCTTCTAACTCCTGGAAGACTCCGAGAAGAATTCTCAAGAAGTCTTCTAACTACTAGAAAACTTCCTGGAAGACTCCGATAAGACTTCTATAGAAGACTCCGAGAAGACTTCTATAGAAGACTCCGAGAAGACTTCTCTAGAAGTCTTCTCAAAATAAGATGATATGTGTATTCCGCCTAATGCAAAATCTTCTGGAAATCTTCCAAAATTCTTCTCACGTATTAAATTATATGGTTTTGGAAGACTTACGGAAGACTTCATAATTTGGGAAGTCTTCTATATCGAAAATATTTAACCTAATTGAGATTTTTGTTTCTATATATTAATTAAATTTACACATTCTCTTTCTTCCTCTCAAATGGCTGCAACAAAAATGTAATGTCTCCAACCTCTCTCTAATCTCTTTAGACTTGAAAACACCTAACTTTATTTCATTTCTCATTTTTCTCTTATGTATTCTCACTAATTTATCTTGTTTTTGCAAATTTTTCATTATATGGTTAAACTTGTTAATGCCTCTAGAGGTTTCACTTACATAAAATGTTGTGTTGTCTTCTTCTCCTTCATACCAAAAAGAAAAGGAAAGACCTCTCACTATAACAAACACAAAATATGAATTAAAAAAGTCATACATTTAACATTTTTACAGTAAGTTGAATATACAACTTTTTAGAATATAATATATAAAACACACCAAAAATACATATGTGTTTTACGCCTAATGCGACATCTTCCAGAAATCTTTCACAAGTCTTTTAGAAGTCTTCCACAAGTCTCCCATGAAGATTTTAATGATTATTTTGTAATTCTTTTTTTTTATGGTATGTTTAATGATTATTATGTGTACTCTTTTAATTATGAAATATTATGTAAATTTGAAAAGATATTAATGAAAATAATTAGTAAATATGTTGATGTCTACAATTTTTTTTTTTTTAAAAAGTGCTTGATATTATCAGAACTTCATAAAAAACACATTTTAATCATACTACCCAAAACAACATAAATCTTTTAAATTTAGTCAAATTTATTACAAAATAATAGAAAAGACTTCTCAAAAAAGCTTAGTCAAATTTACCAAAGATGAAACAATACATAAGTCTCACTAGAAAAAATTTAAGTCTTCTCGGAAGCAGAAAATTTAAGCGAAAAATGAAAATTTAAGCGAGAAACTTATATTTTAAGTGAAAATTGCAATTTTAAATTTCATAAAAAT
This sequence comes from Moricandia moricandioides, assembly GCA_905132885.1. Lineage (NCBI taxonomy): Eukaryota > Viridiplantae > Streptophyta > Magnoliopsida > Brassicales > Brassicaceae > Moricandia > Moricandia moricandioides. Next base: position 294,483 of record CAJHQQ010000176.1, read on the forward strand.
TAAAAAGTATAACTTAAGATATAAGAAGACACATTAAGCCACATGACTTGATATTGTTGAAGTTACTTGACACTTTTGAAATTTAGAAAATATATATTGAAGTTACTTAACAAATTTTACAAAAATAAACATGAATGTTTGTAACCTCATAATTATCACCAATTAAGTTATGAATTTCACTCAAGAGACCCAATATTTACTAATACACATGAATTAAAAAGAAAAAAGCAAAATTCTTTTTATTTTTTGAGGAAATTGAAGTTTAATAAACATTGACGTATCGGAATTCTTAGGAAGTCTTCCGTTTAGGTCATTTTTGCAATTGCAAATTTATGAAAGAATACTTCAAGAAGTCTACTCTACAAAAGATATATTGAGAAGTCTTCATTGTAAATATTGGCTTAGTTTTGAATTTGATTTTTTTTTCGAAAATCTCAGAAATATCTTCTAGAGAAGTCTTCTATGCTAAAAATGTTAGTTTTACAATTGACCAAAGTTAAACAATTGTCCAACCTATATTATTTGTAAGCAGATAAAAATAGGACTCTACATTAATAGAATAGCTAACTAATTATTAATATTTATTTTATCAAATACATATTTATGTATATAATTTTAGTACTCTTCTATAAGAGTTATATTATGTATTCCGTGAAGGTTTTGAAGAATTTGTTCCTTGCATTTGGATTAAAGTACAATTGTAAATTTATACAGATTTGTAGGCATATTTTTTTATATTAGTAAATAAAATATAATTGATTAGTTATTCAAATTTATTGTAAATATAAACTGAATTGATTATCTGAAAAAATAATAGATTAGTTATTTATTTCTATAATTTTAAACTAGTATATATATTTAATAATAATTAAGTTAGGTAAAAATAAAAATAGAAAAGCTAGTTAAATGCACTGATCCAACTTATACTATTTGTGAGTAGATAAAAATACAACTCTAAATTAATAGAATAGATACAAACACTTTTAAATATACAGTATGAGTTTTAGAATCCACACCATAGAATTTAGGTACCATGTGTTCATCGTGTGGTGTGAATGAAACTAAAATATTATAAAGGGTTTCTTCCTTTCTTAAAGCATGTGCTAATAATGTAATTGGTCAAGTAAATAATTAGTTTTCTTTGGTTTCGTCAACAAAAATAATTAGCCAAGGAGACAAGAATCATTTGGGAGATTGAGATTCTAACTTTCAGTGCACCTAGTTGTAAATTTGCATATTAAAGACAAAAATAAATTCTTCTTTTTTTTTTCTCCCACTTTCATTTAAGAATTTGCCAGTGTCTCCACGTTATATTGATATGGAAATCTCAAAATTAATTAAACAATGACAATATGAATTTGATTTTTGTATAGGATAAATTATAGAATTGGAAGTAATGAGCTGGAATATTTTATTGCAAGAAATTTTCAAATACAAATAGCTGTTTGGTATACTTGACAAAAAGAACTCATGTTTGTTAAGTATGTTTTTACAAATTTAATACGTTATGAGGGAAAATTAAAAACATATGGTAAAAAAACTAATACTTCCACTGAGCTCACATCACTGTCCATTACTCCTATTTCGAAACTAAATTGGATCTCGACCGAACAATAAAGAGCGTGTGACAAACGCGCGAACAGAAACCGCACGATCTCACTCCAACAGTCGATTAATCGAAACAAAACACGTCATATCCTTGCCATTGTAATGACATTTTAACCCTCGATATAATCTACCCATATAATAATCGCAGAGCACTACAACTTTCTCCACTACGAAGACTTTCCTCTTTCTCTCTCTACAAACTTTTAACTTTCCGGTCTATGTAATGACGGAGCCGACGATGAATCTCTGGACCACCGACGATAACGCTTCTATGATGGAAGCTTTCATGAGCTCCTCCTCCGACATCTCAGCCTTATGGCCACCGACAACGACAACAGCTCCGGCGCCGGCGGGATTTAACGAGGAGACTCTCCAGCAAAGGCTACAAGCACTTATTGAAGGGACAAACGAAGGCTGGACCTACGCCATATTCTGGCAGCCGTCGTACGACTTCTCAGGCGCCTCCGTGCTCGGATGGGGCGATGGTTATTACAAAGGAGAAGAAGACAAAGGAAAGGCGAGACAGAGAACGACTCCACCGCCGTTTTCGACTCCGGCGGATCAGGAATATCGTAAGAAGGTGTTGCGTGAGCTCAACTCGTTGATCTCCGGTGGAGGTGGCGCGACGGATGACGCCGTCGATGAGGAAGTGACTGATACCGAGTGGTTTTTCTTGGTTTCGATGACGCAGAGCTTCGCTTGCGGTTCTGGGTTGGCGGGTAAGGCCTTCTCGACAGGTGACGCTGTTTGGGTTTCCGGGTCGGATCAGTTAACCGGGTCGGGTTGTGAGCGGGCGAAGCAAGGAGGAGTGTTTGGGATGCAGACCATCGCGTGTATTCCTTCGGCGAACGGGGTTGTTGAACTCGGGTCAACGGATCCGATCCGACAGAGTTCGGATCTTATGAACAAGGTACGAGTACTTTTCAATTTCAACGGTGGCGCTGGAGATCTATCGGGTCTTAACTGGAATCTTGACCCGGATCAAGGCGAGAACGACCCGTCTATGTGGATCAATGACCCGATTGGAGTACCCGAGCAGTGTAATGGAGCTCCGAGCTCTAGCTCCCAGCTTTTTGCCAAGTCGATTCAGTTTGAGAATGGTGGAAGTTCAAGCACCATAACCCAAAACCCGAACCCGGATCCGGCTCCGAGCCCGGTTCATTCCCAGACCCAAAATCCGAAATTCAATAATAATTTCTCCCGAGAATTAAATTTCTCGACGTCGAGTACAACCTTGGTGAAACCAAGACCTGGGGAGATATTGAGCTTCGGCGATGAGGGTAAACGGAGCTCCGTGATCCCGGATCCGAGTTCATATTCGGGTCAGACCCAGTTCGATAATAAGAGAAAGAAGTCTATAGGATTAAGCGACGACAAGGTTCTATCTTTCGGAACCGGCGGAGGAGGAGAATCCGATCACTCCGATCTAGAACCGTCCGTCGTGAAAGAGATACCGGAGAAACGTCCAAAGAAACGTGGAAGAAAACCGGCGAACGGAAGAGAAGAGCCGCTAAACCACGTAGAAGCGGAGAGACAGAGACGCGAGAAGCTAAACCAGCGATTCTACGCGTTACGTGCGGTTGTACCAAACGTTTCGAAAATGGATAAAGCCTCTTTGCTCGGAGACGCCATCGCTTACATCAACGAGCTCAAATCGAAGGTGACCAAGACGGAATCTGAGAAAACCCAGATCAAAACCCAGCTTGAGGAAGTCAAAATGGAACTCGCCGGAAGAAAAGCGAGCGCCGGTGGAGATCTATCATCGTCTAGCTCGATGACAGCGATCAAACCGGTGGGGATGGAGATCGAGGTGAAGATTATCGGTTGGGATGCGATGATAAGGGTGGAATCGAGCAAGAGGAATCATCCGGCAGCGAGGTTGATGTCGGCGTTGATGGATCTAGAGCTTGAGGTGAATCACGCGAGCATGTCGGTTGTTAACGATCTGATGATTCAGCAAGCGACGGTGAAGATGGGATTCAGAATATACACCCAGGAACAACTCCGCGCGAGTTTAATCTCAAAGATCGGTTAAAAGTAAAAAACCTTGTTTCAGTAATTTTGTAGCTTGTAGTTATTATGTAAGAAAAGTCTAAAAATAGAGCGACAAGTTTGTTTTGCTCTATCTCTCGAGTCACGAGTCTGTATGTTTGTTGTTGCATATCTTCAATGTTTAATGTGTATTGTGATTAATACTATGCGTTAGTTACTACTGAAATTGATTTCTACACAATTCCAGATAATGTAACTCATTACAAACTCCGAAGAGAGGGCTAATGGTGGTTGGGATCTCTGGCTAGATTGTAGTTGAGATGTCATGATCCAATATTTGATTATTGGTGCTTTTTAAATGATCAAGTATCTTTAAGATGATGAAGAATTGTAAAGAGAGGCCCCAGTCGTTGTTATCTTTTCTTTCAAATGCTTTTATGATTCAACATTACTATGGTAAACTTTCAAATTGCTTTGGAAGTCAGTCTTGAGTTCTAAGTGGTGTAAGAATGGGTTCAGTAAAACGTCCTCAAGATTTTTCTCTGTTATTTTTCTCATGCAGGTTCACAATGTCGAGGATGTGCTCCTCCAACGATGCAATGGTGGTTTTTCAATATCACTAGGGGTTAATCCGCGTTACGCGCGGAACTATTTTGATTTTCAAATATTGACTATATAAATATTTTTATATTGTATATTTATTTATTATTTATTTTTATTATATTATATGTTTACTTATTCTAATTTTCTTTTTTATATCAAATAATAATAATATAATAAATATTTAATGTAATATTTATATTTTTTATTTTGTATATGTACTATACATTTTTAGATAGATGCTTAATGTAATTTTTATATTTCTTATATTGTATATTTATTTATTTTTCTATTGTATATTATTCTAGTATTATGATAGATGTTTAATATAATATTTTTGTTTTTTATATTGTATGTTTATTTATTCTTATATAGTATATTTACTTATTCTAATTTTCTTGAATTTATGTTAAATGATAATATTAATATAGATGTTTAATGTAACATTTCTATTTCTTATTTTGTATATTTATCTATTATTATTATTTTATATTTTATATTTACTTATTTCAATATTACGGTAGATGTTTAATATATTTCTATTTCTTATATTGTATTTTTACTGGTTATTTATTTTGCTATATATTTTCAAGATAGATGTTTAATTTAGTTTTTTTCCATTCTTATGTTGCATATTTACTCATTTTTTATTTTTTCTTATATTATATATTTACTTATTCTAATTTTCTTGATTTTATATCAAATGATAATATTATGCTAAATTTTTAATATAATATTTCTATTTCTTATATTGTATATTTACTTATTATTTTTATTGTATATTTACTTATAAAAATATTTGGAAATAATAAAACGTAAAAGTATACATTTTCAGAAAGATGTCTACAGTATTTTTTCCATTTCTTATATTTTATATTTACTTATTATTTATTGTTTCTTATATTTTATATTTATTTATTCTAATTTTCTTGATTTTATATCTATGGTAATATTACGATAGATTTTAAATGTAATATTTCTAATTCTTATATTGTATGTTTACTTATTATTTATTTTTAATATAAATTTTTCAGATAGATATTAACGTATTTTTCTATTTCTTATATTGTATATTTACTTATTATTTTTTATTTTGTATATTTACTTATTTTAGTATTACGATATATGTTTTATGTAATATTTCTATTTATTATATTGTATATTTATTTATTTATTTATTCTAATATTATGATAGATATTTAATGTAATATCTATATAATATTTTATGTTTACTTATTATTTATTTTACTATACATTTCATTTATTTATTTATTTTAATATTACGATAGATGTTTGATGTAATATTTATATTTCTTATATTTTATATTTACTTATTCTAATATTACAATAGATGTTTAATGTAATATTTTTATTTCATATATCGTATATTTAATTTTTATTTATTTTTATTATATTATATATTTAGTTATTATAGTATTACTATATATGTTTAAAGTAATTTTTGTATTTGTTCTATTATATATTTACTTATTATTTATTTTACTATACATTTTAATTATTTACTTATTTTAATATTAGGATAATTTTTTTATGTAATATTTCTATTTCTTATATTGTATATTTACTTATTCTAATATTGCAATAAATTTTTAATGTAACATATTTATTTCTTATATTATATGTTTACCAATTATTTATTTTTCTTATGTTATATATTTAGTTATTATAATGTTACGACAGATATGTAATTTAATATTTGTATTTGTCCTATTAAAAATTTACTTATTATTTATATTACTAAAAAAAATTTAGATCAAAGTGAAATTTAGTTATTTATTTATTTACTTATTGTTTATTTTTCTTATACTGTATATTTACTTATTCTAATTTTCTTGTTTTATATTTCTATTTCTTATTTTGTGCATTTAATTATTATTTATTTTTCTTATATTATATATTTTATTATTATTTAATTTTTATTTTTATTATTCTATGATAATATTACGATAGATATTAATATAGATGTCTAAATATCCTATTAATATAATAGTGTCCATTTTTGGTAGGCTTGGACATTCAGGTTCTCGGATCGGATCTTGTCGGAGCCAGATTCTTTGGATCTAAGATATTTAGACCTAATAGTGTAATTAAAATTTGTCGGTTTGGATTTGGTTCAGGATATGTCAGGTTCATGTCGGTTCGGATCATAGATAGTTCGACCCAAAAAAAGTAATTAAAATTTATCGGATCGGGTTCAATTTGATTCCGGATTAGGTTCTATTCGGGTCATGTCTCGTCCTGTCTAAAAAAATACCAAAACATAAAAAAAAAATACCTGAAAATATTTAAATACCAAAAAATCTGAAATTTTACCCAAATTCTGTAAGAAATAAAAAAATGCCCAAATTTTTCTCCAATTATCCAAATTATATTTTTGAAAATCTAAAATTTAACCCGGAACCCAAAACCATACCAAAAAAATCCAAATCTGAAACTTAAAGAAATATACATAATACTAAAAATATACTAAAACACCCATATATATCTAATATATACTAGAATTTTCAAGTATTTCGGACACTCCATGGGGTTTTGAATCCGGGCCAAGTCCAAAACCCGCGGATCCTCCCTAACAAGACATAAAATAAAAAGACCAGGTCGGTTCCTACCCGATCCGAAAGTTTTCGCGTCGGTTTCAGATCAGGTCCTCAGATCTGGATAAAATGTTCAAGCATATTTTTTAATCTAAAGTGATACATTTTGAAAGAATTTGTTTGTTTTTTTTTTTTGATAATCCAGGGTTCCCCGCTTTGCGGGTTATTCCCTGGGCCCGGTCAGGCAGCGGTCCACTTCACCTGGGAGGGTATTAACCTGGGCCGAAGCCCAGTACCACTAATGGTGACATGGAAGAGGAAGTTCGCCTTCGGCTGGCGTCGAACCCGGGAACATGACAATTAGCCCCCAAGACTCTAACCAGTAGAGCTACCTCGTCCCGTCAAGAATTTGTTTTGGATTCATTCCCAAAATGTCTCTCATTCTCATTGACTAATGTTAGATAGTTCTTATATTAAGCAATACTTGTCTACATTTTGTCTCTTTTTTTATTCTGATGCGGAGCTTGAAATTTGGATTGATATCCCAATAGTATCTGCATAAGCGGTCATTAAGAAGAACGAATTTATGCCAATCATCTCAGTGCTCATCATATCTGGTATATATTCATGTCCAAATTGATTAGGACCGGTGAATCGTAGTTCTGGTTATCCCCTATATATTAATCCTGGAGCATTAGAACTTTTAAATGTAGCCACGTGTTATCACCAGGATGATTCTCAGAATCCTTAGAAAAAAGTTGGTCCATCTAATTATAGATTATAGTTTTATTAAATTAACATTCATCTTGATTAGTAGTGCATAAAAAAGATATTTTACATTATATCCTTAAATAAAAGCTACGGAATTACCTAATATGATTAACATATATGTGACAATTAATGTTTTGAATAATAAAGATTTGATAATATATTTTGTATTCTTCATCATTTTTTAATTTATATTATTAAAAAATTAAACAATCACATTAACAATATAATAAAAAATCTAAATTTTTTTTTCTTACATGTTATAGTATGAATTTTCAAAAACAACTATAAATTACTAAAACAGTAAAAGCATTACAATCAAAATTTTGTGAACAATTTTTTTTTGTTATAAAAATATGCAAATGATCATAATATCATATGAGTATTAAGTATCATTTAATATATATTCAGATTAAATATATATATACACTTTAATATTGTTTAAATTAAACTATATATCATATAAAATACATATATGTTAATTATATACTTAGATGGATTATTACAACATATTTTGGTACACACATGTCATTATAACATATTAATATACGAGCTATATATATTAATCCTCAAATATTAAAATCCTTAAAAAATAAGTTATCAATCCTAGGTAAGTTATTGGTTTCTCAATTATTTAATATATATATATATATATATATATAAAATTTTATTAATTTATAATATGTACGAGCTATATATATTAATCATGGAGCTATATATACGAGTTTTTTGTAGTCACATGTCATCAGTACAATGATTTTTAAAATCTTTAAAAAAAGTTAGTCCATCTAAATATATATATTATACTTTTAATTAAACTAATTATCAGATTAGTTATTCATGTATAAAATAATAATTTTTATTCTTTCCATAAATAAAAGCTACGAAATTACAACAAATATGTGACAATTAATTATTTTGAATAATAAATATTTGATAACAATATATGTATCTTCCATCATTTTGTTCAATTTTATATTCTTGAAAGACATTTAAAAATCACATAAGTATATAATAAAAAAATCTAGTTTTTTTCTAATTTGCTATATTTTGAATTTTTTTTAATATAAATAGGGAATCTGCCGAATAGTTCGGGCTAAATCCCGAAGAAAGCTAGGGTGTTAAAAATCTACGATGAATTTTTTTGATCAATTGTTTAACTTTTTTTTATTATAACAAGATATAAATGATCATAAAATCATGTAAATATGAAGTCTCATTTAATATATATACTTTTCTTTCAATATCGTTTAAATTAAAATATATATATATATATCATATATAAAATACATAAACATGTTAATAAAAATAATATTAATATTAATAAAAAAAAACTTTTTGCACAACAAATATAAAAATTTTAATAAAATCATATGAATATCAAGCCTCAATAAATAAATATTTATATTAAACATATTATATATCTATATCAATATCAATATCATTTGATTTTCATTATATACTATATAAAATAAATAAATGGTTTATTTTGTTTTCTATCAACAAAAAGTTTTCTAAATAAAAAGAAAGATTGTTTTTATTTATGTTCTTACTCGAATTTAATTGTATACGTAATAGCTATTCGCTCATCAATTATTCAATATATTTATTATTGCATAATATGTAAATTAATACAAAATAAATAATATTATCTACAAATAAATTGTATACATAGTTAATTTTTATTCTGCGCAAGCATGGATCTCAAATGTTACTTGATCATATCATTTCAAAAATATAATTCTTCATATCGAAGTGAGATGGTGAATTATAACATTCGAATGATATCATTGAAGTCCAATGTAAATTTAATAAGTTTTAAAAAAATATCAACAAACACCACCCCCTCATCAACATTATATTGACGATCAATAACTATACGGTTGGAGACTTATGACATCATGGTTGAACAATCAAGATTAATATTCAACGATAATTAGTATATTAATTTCATCCCGCGCATGCGCGCGGTAATCATCTAGTTAATGTTTTAAAAATAAGGCCAATTCTCTTATATATATATATATATATATAATAACCCTTAAAATGATCAATAACTCTTTTTATTTAAATTTTTTTAATATTTATTTTTAATTTTTAAAATTTTAAACCTTACTTCCAAAACTCCAATTCATAACTTTAAATCCTAAGTACAGATTAGTTAATCCAAGTGGTATAAGTGTATATTTACACCATTTAATAAAACTTATATTGATCATTTTCTCAATGAAATTTAGTTTTGTGACAAAAGCTTTTTAGGGATATCCTAGGGTATTTCTCTAAAAATAATCTCTTACCAAGTTACCATGTTATATTCAAAAGATCTTTGATGATAAGTAGGTGTGCACATTTTATCCGGATCCAAAAATCTGAACTGGAACATATCTTATAAAGTTTATTTGAGTCAGGATACGAGTAAATGCCATTTACATTATTAGATTTTGTTGTGGAGAATCCATGGATTTTGGATCCAGCCCGAACCCGAGACCCAATGAAATATCTAAAATACTCGAAACTTGTAATATATATTAGGTATATATATAAGTGTTTTAGTATATTTTTGGTATTACAAATATATTTTAAGTTCCGGATTTAGGTTTCCGGTAAAGTTTTAAATTCTCAAAAATATAATTTGGATAAATGAATGAATTTTGAGTATTTTCATGTTTTCAATTTAGATTTTGTGTAAATTTAGATATTTGAATATTTTAGAGTGTTTTTTTTTGGTTTTCTGATATATTCCAAATCTAATTCAGATCCTAAATACCCGAACTAACCCAAAACCTTTAGGAACCAATAAATAGCAAGTATCAACGGTTTCTAGATAACTAGACCTAAACCGATCCAGACCCAATATGATCTGACAGGACGTGAACTGACAAATTCACTATTGGATCCTAAAATCAGATCCAAAGGATCCAAACCCGACTAGGCCCAATCCGACGATCCAAATACCTAGGCGTATTGATAAGTGTTAAATATAACATAAAACATTGGAAATGCCATAGGTTTTGGATAAACACTACTTATCACCATTTCCTTAACCCTGTTCTCGGGTCGAATCTCTTTTTATTTTAGTATGTGTTTTAGTTTTGCTACAAATCAAATCGTATACATACTGCAACTCCCATAACATCTGGATATTCTAATACACAACAAAGAAAGAGCAGAAGCACTCGCCCTTCTACGCAAAAAAAAGGACAGTTCCAAACTTACATTGGGATGTTTGCTGCCCTTGCAAGACACTCTAGCAAACCGGACAACATGGATTCGATCAAGTTTTCATCTTTCGAGCTTCAGCTTTCCAATCTCTTGGACGAGGCCGAATCTTGCGATGAACCAAACAAGAACCATCTCGAGTCTTGTCCATGATCAAATGAGCTATTCTAGCTTCTTTTTTCCAATCTCTATGGCAATAAACACGCCTCGCAAAGTTGTCAACATAAACATTATCACACTCCTCCTCTTCCTCCTCCTCCTCCTCCTCCTCTTCTTCATCTTCTTGTTCTTGGACTTGGTCATGTTGTCCCGTGGGGGTGGTCTGGACTAGTGAGAGATTTTCATCGAGACCCGCTTCTTCACGCATCCGCTTCCTGGCTCTATACCTGCGTTGTCTTTCACGATTCTTCATACGACGGATAGTAACTTCATCTTTGTCAATCAAATCATCTTTCTCATCAATGCTCATCATCAAAGCATCTTGCATCCTTCCACTAATACCCATCTCTCCTTCAATTCCCATTACTCAAACCACTGGTTAAAAAAAACAGATAATGGATGGAATTAAAGGAAGGATCTATGTAACTGTATAGAACCCCAGAATATCGATTCAACTGCTAAAGGCACACACACAAAAGTAAGGTTTTGACTAGAAGATAATGAGCTGGAGATTAGTTAATAGCAATCAACATGAAATTTAAAGATGCCCTAAATCAAAAACACTTCCAAAGAAGCAAATCCATACTAACATAAATAGAAAGATTGAGTTTTTTTTTTGGCCAGTTGAAAGAAAAAAAAAACATAGATGAGTTTTATACTACCAAAAAGATCCTATTTTCGATAATGGAAATGAGTAATCAGATGATCTCTGCGAGAGATATCATAGCAAACATAAAGCCATAATAAAGGTCATACCTTTCAAGTGTTATGTGCTTCGGTGGAGAAAGAAATTAAAGTAGCGAGCGGTTCTGTTCTCTGCCTACTTCCAAGGGGCGAGGCGAGCAAGAGAGATTGTTCTCTGTGAATCGGTTAAAGTCTCTTTCTTTCTTGCACAAAGTTTGATAAACAGTCCTTTTCGTACGGTTTATAGGTAGAAATAAAAATTTAGTGAAAGAAGGTTGGTGGCGCAGTTGGTTAGCGCGTACTTCATAGCTTATGTTTAGTTTCCTGACGTCGAGAGTTCGAACATCTTTCACCCCAATTTTAATTTACTATTTACATTTTTTTTTTCTAATTAACTCCATTGACCTAAGAGAGAGGGAGGGATTTCTATCTGCATCGTGTTTGCTGGAAAAAACGGAGAGATCTGAGCCCAATTCTTAAAATCTCTCAGAATTTTCTTACCCTTCTTTTTTAATGCGATCGTCAATTTCTCCGACCGATTTGCTTTGGACAGAAACGTAATTTGATAGCGGTTGCGTTAGTTTAATCTGTGAGTGTGTTGGAATCAACGGCAAAGGCATGGTGGGTTAAGGTTTTCAGCTAAACGAGATTTATATTTCATAGCTAGGTTTCTCTTCAGACTTTAACATCTCCTCTTTTAGAATTTGGTATCAAACTCTATAGTTGGTTTTATAAGATTGTGAGATGGATAGGCCTCGGCACATTGATCAGTTAGCTGTGAATAAGATTGGGAAGAAGATATACAAGACTCCTTTACATCTACCCAATGGTAACGTAAGCAAGAACGGCTTTAGAAGCACTGTTCCGCAGCTTACAAAGCCTCAGAATAGTGCGTTGCGAAAGATTAGACCGGCTACACAGGTAAACCGAGCTAGACCACCAATGCCACAACCAATGATGGGTCATGCAGAACAGTTTTGGTCTGATATTGCAGCTGAGTCTCCTGTCTCTGCGTGTTTGTCTTCTCTTCAAAGCTCATCAGGAGATTCAGGACCCCATGGAAACCATATGCAGCCCTGTCATCAGCCCATTTTGCCCTCTCCAATGCTCAACGATTCGCCAAAAGTGATGTATAACAACGGGAGTCTTCCTTCAGCTCGGACGTTCAATGGTGGCGGGATATTGCCTACTCCTGTCTCGGTGTGTATTCGCTCTCCCCAAAGCTCATTTGGACCCAACAGAAACCAAATGAAACCATCTCATGACTATCAACAACCACAACCGTTCAATGGTTCTGCATATTTGCCCTCTCCTAGGTTCAGCGGTCGCGGGATATTACCCACTCCACCAGCAGTTCAACGTAGTTTCACATCCTCAACAATGGCTCAAGGTGGAATTCTTGGTCCTGGCAACTTTTCCCAGCCCCCTCATGCATCTCCTGCTCTTTTTCTCCCACCATCACCATTTGGAGACAACACTAATTAAGATATTCTATCCCTCGTCACCTTACTCTTTGTGTTAGTGTTTCTGTACACTGAGCGGTGTTATCTTTGGTATTGTCAATTTGCATTAGAGAGAGAGCGAGAGAGATTTTACATTTTAATTTATGTCTCAATAAGTTTGATCTGTAAGACCAAACCGGATCATGGGCTCGGGTTCATAGGCCCGTTTAATTAAAAGAAAAGATTAAATGAGTTTAACTCCGTGACCCGTCTCTTGCGAGTGAGCCCGTATGATACGGGTTCATGCCACGCGTCAAAGCAGGAGTGGCTACGCGATCTCGCGTGTTGATTGAGAAAAAAGGGGATTCGCGTGTGAAAGATCATTTTCCCTTCTCTCTTCGAAACCTAGGGTTTGTTCGTCTTTGAGGCGATTTCTTGTGCGACTCGAGAGCCGGAGCTTTTCTCGACCAAATCAACACCAGCCTCACTCGTAGACGATCTCAAGTGAGTCTCCACCACTCCGACGGTTTGATTCAATCGATTTGGTGTCGAGAGCTTTTTAGGTTAAGCCAAATCGATTTGGGTTAAAATCGTCTTAGGGTTCGAAATCGAAAAGGGGGTTTCGATTTCTTGGTTAAAATCGACATACGTGTTCGTTTTAGTGTTCGTTTATCGTGGATTTCAATTCGATTTGGGGGTTTTTAGTTAGGGTTCGAAATCGGTTTTTTGCTTTCTATTTTCAGTTGCATGTGTCCTAATTATTTGTTTTTTTCTGATACAGATGGATCCCGCAGCAGAGAGAAGAGACACAAAGAGAAAAAAGGAGTACATCAATATGCTCGCAAACGTGGCTGATTCAGAATACGGGATTCCGACGAGGTGTCCCTGTGGTGGGAGAATAATTCACGAGGTTCGTGGGAAGGACGACTACGACACTCTTCCTGGGAAGCGGTTCTTCACCTGCAAAAACTACGAGGTAATAAACCGGTTTTCTCTTATAAATTCTTGTGATTTATTTGTGTATTTAACCGAGTTTGAAACGAGATTCTGAAATGTTTTTTTTTGATGTTACCAAGGCTGATGGGTTTCATTATCGTCAGCCTTGGGTCATTGGTGTGCAGGAGCATACCGAACGCCTCACAAGGCGTGTGGAGGAGGTGGAGGTGGTGATCAATTCGGTGTCGGAGGTGAATAATAAGATGCAGAGACTGGAGGTAATCTAACTTCCAACTTTTCATTTTAATTTTGCAATTTTTTTCTTAAATTTTATACACTGACTAACACTTTGTGATTGTCATTTCCATGTACATGCAGAGGTTGAAGCCCTCACTCGGGAGGTAGATAGCCTCACTGGGCAAGTGTATAACCTGTCTGTGCAGGTGGCGGACTTGGAGAAGCTCTGCTTCGACTGAAAACAAAAGGTAACCCTGAACCTCCTTAACGACACTTGAACTAGAACTGAAGTAGGTTGAGTAATGAATGGTGTAGGTTGGTATAGTAGGTTACCGAAGTAGTTGCTTAATGAATGTTTTAAAATGGTTGAGTTGCGTAATTAATTAATTTTGATAACTGATTTGATGTTTATTCAATGGTCTCTGTGAAGTAGTAGTTGTGTAGTTAAGTGTAATCAATTTTTGGTTGTTAGAATGTGTTTACTTCTTTGTACTTTCAAACCCAAAACTAGTTTAAAAACCTAGGTAATCAACATCTGAAAACACAAACCAATAATAAAAAACTTAAAACAAAAACCAAAATGGAACCTTTACCCGTAAACTCTCCCGGCATTGTGAACCTACTTGCTTCCCCGAGCAGTCAGCCAATAGATTTAGGACGTTCTGAGGTTCCTAAACCTCCGGAAAGGCGGAAGTGGACAATCAAAGAAGATTTGGTGTTGATCAATGCTTGGTTGAACACCAGCAAGGATCCAATCATCAGTAATGAGCAGAAGGCAGCAACATTTTGGAAGCGAATAGAGGAGTATGTCAATAGAAGCCCTCTGCTCGTTGGCTCTGTTCCTAGGGAGTGGAGTCAATGTAAGCAGAGGTGGGGAAGGGTTAATGAGCAGGTGTGCAAGTTCGTGGGATGTCATGAAGCTGCTTTGAAGGAGCAAGCGAGTGGACAGAATGAGAATGATGTCATGAAGGCGGCTCATGACATCTTCTTTAATGACTACAATGTCAAGTTCAGTCTTGAACATTGTTGGAGGGAGCTTCGGTTTGATCAAAAATGGAGATCACACACTTTGACACGAGATGGTGCAAAGGAGAAAAGGAAGGAACCTGCGGAGGCGGTGGGTGGCCAGGAAGATGTTAGGCCTCCCGGTGTCAAGGCTAGCAAAGCAGCAAAACGCAAGAAGCACGTCAGTGAAGCTGCGTTTGATCGGATAGAGAACATTTTAGCGGTCAAGAATAACTTATCCAAACAGAAACTCCTTGATAGGTTGCTTGCAAAAAATGCAGAAACACTTTCAGATCAAGAACTCGCTCTTAAAAATAAACTCATTTCTGAAATGCTTTAAGTTGGTGAGTGGCTATTGATAGTGTTTCTATATGGTTACTCTTTTTTGAATCTCTGAAATGCTCTTTCTTTTGGTTTATGTATATTGATAGTGTTTGTATCTGTTTTGCTTTATGTAGGTCACGGGTTGAAGGAGGAGGATGCGTGTGGACGTGGATGGTTGTAGGTCTCGGTTTCTTTATGTATCAAATCAAGTCACGGGTAATGTAGTAGTAGGTGGTTGTAGTAGTAGGTTGTATGTCAGATTGATTCACGGGAGAGTGTAGTGTTTTGTATTTTTCTACACTCGTTTGATAGGATGTATTTTGTAGTCACGGGTGTATGTCCCCGCTTGGCTTTTGTACTCACGGATGCTACAATGGTGTCTCTATATATATGACTATGTGTTTCAGTTATTGGGTCATGCATTTTTTCCAATACTATCAAACGATTTTTCTTTAGTAACATCAAAAAAAAACATTTCAGAATCTCATTTCACAACCCATTCTTCTTACTATCAACACAGTTTGTCAATCCATAGAGGTAAATTCATAACTTATATTTACTTTCAAATTCAAAATTAATCAAAAAAATTAAAATACATACCTTGATGATATATAAATCCTTTAATTAGTAAACAAAAAATGGTGTTGAAAATAGAAATAATTAAAACCTTAATGATATATAAACCTTAATCAATAAAAAAGATGGTTATGAAAATAGAAATAATTAAAACCTTAATGATATATAAACCTTAATATTTTTGGAAGTGTAGTATGAAAGTTTCGATAATTTTGTTA